>CM050167.1:124675496-125275496 GCA_027410445.1 Discoglossus pictus | reverse complement strand
CCCTTCTTAATACATGCTAATATTTTATTTGCCTTTGCAGCTGCTGCTTGGCGTTGAGCACTGTTACCTAGGAGGTTGTCCACAAGCACTCCCAAATCCCTTTTAATATCTGATACACCTAGATTTGCTCCATTAAGATTATAAATTGCATTGCTTTTTTTCCTTCCCTGATGCATAATTTTACATTTATTCATATTAAATCTCATCTGCCATTTAGATGCCCATTCCTCAATTTTATGTAAATCCCTTTGGAGGGTTAAGCACATCATTATCTGATATAATTACCTTGCACAACTTTGTGTCATCAGCGAAAATGGAGACACCACACTCCAATCCTACCTCTAAGTCATTAATAAATATGTTAAAAAGGAGAGGACCTAATACTGAACCCTGAGGAACCCCACTTACCACAATCGTCCAATCGGAGTATGTTCCACTTACAACAACCCTTTGCTTCCTGTCTTTTAGCCAGCTCTCAATCCATGAGCAGATATTTACTGCAATTCCTGTATCTCTTAGTTTGCACAATAGTTGCCCATGTGGCACTGTATCAAAAGCCTTTGCAAAATCCAAAAAGACTACATCCACTGAGTTGCCTTGATCCAGGTTCCTTCTAACCTCCTCATAGAAACTAATTAGATTTGTTTGACATGACATATCCCTCATAAATCCATGTTGACTCCTACTTATAATCATGTTCAAATAGACATATTTTTGTATATTATCCCTTATTAACCCTTCTAAAAGCTTCCCCACTACAGAAGTGAGGCTCACTGGTCTATAATTCCCCGGATTTGCTCTTGCTCCCTTTTTAAATATAGGTATCACATCAGCTTTTCTCCAGTCATCTGGTAGAGACCCTGTGTTGAGTGAATCTTGAAAAATTAAATATAAGGGTTTGGCTATTACAGAACTCAGTACCCGTGGGTGTATTCCATCAGGACCCAGGGCTTTATTAACATTTATTTTTTCCCAACCTCTTTTGGATTACTTCTTGTGTTAACCAATTATTTAGTGATGGTAGTGTAGCCCCATTATGTTGCAGTGTCCCAACCACTGGTACCTCCCTTGTGTATACCAAAGAAAATACCCTATTTAGCTCATCTGCCTTTTCCTGGTCACTAATTTTCAGACGGCCTGTGTCACATTGTAATGTTCCTATAGCTTCCTTCCTCGTCTTCTTCCCATTAATAACTTAAAAAATATTTTAGGGTTAATCTTACTCTCTTTTGCAATTCATTTTTCATTTTCTATTTTAGCTAGTCTAATAGCCCCTTTGCAAGCCTTGTTGATTTCCTTGTATTCTTGTAAAGCAGTCTCTGTCCCCTCCTGATTGTATAATTTAAATGCCTCATAATAATAAGCCATATAACGCTCCTTATAATAGGCCATATGTGTATCTTCTGAGGCAGTGCTCTTTTCAACAGTAATTAGATATTAGCACATGAGGACTCCCATCCAAGTACTGACACAGCTTGATCCTGCTTAGCTTTCCAGAACAGACAGCATAGAGTATATTCAAACCAATAAGGCCATTGGTGTAATTAAGTATTAGCAGTGAAGGTAAACAAGGAGAAAAGTGTGTCCATTGAGACATTTAACAACTAAACCATTACATTTAACTGTTAAACAGCTTTGTCACTATTTAGTCATTCAGTTGTGTCTGGCTCTCAGTGATCCCATGGACTGCAGCACACCAGGCACATCTTGTCTCTGGTCATGCATATTCATAATGTTTTTATGGCAAATATACTGGAGTGGGTTGTCAGTTCCTTCTTCAGGGCATGCAATTTGTCTGATCTTACATGGTACTGCTCACAGCTTCATTGAAGCACACAAATCCCTTATTTACAACAAGGTAGCGATCCAGAAGGGGTTGTCACTCTTAACACATTATCATTTTTAATTCTAACCAATTGCTAATATGTTTGTTTTTCTGCATGCGTCAATACACAGCATATTTTCTGTGTCACATATATCGCTACCTATGACATTTGGTCTTACCACTGTCAGAATTTTTTTAAGAGGAAAATCTTTCTGGTTTGTAGAAAATCTGTTATGGAAATGCAGTTGTGGAGAAAGTCCCTCCTGACATCTGCATCAAGCAGAGATAAGAATATTTAATGCATCCTGGGGTGTAGTCTCTGCAGTGGTGATAACATTAGAAATATATGGTAAATGTTGCTAAATTATTCTAAAACATTAAGTATCATTGTCAAAGTAGGTTAAAGATGAACCGTGTTGTATAGTCATGAACAGTGCAGTATGTGATATTTTGCAAAATGGTTATTTATTTGTAAGTTATGTTGAAAGAAAGGTAGTTATTGTTGTTGTTTTTTGCCAATTATATATTTTTATAATTATATTTTTATCCTTTAGGCCAGAAGAGTTTATAGAATGTGATGATCCTGTGGACCACATGGGGAATGGGACGGCTCAGCAAGATCTTGGATATGGTTGTAAAAAGGTGACCATAGATGTTAATGTATTTTAGTGTATCATATTTGCCTACAAATTGGTTTCATAGTTTGATTTAAATCAGCTGCCCTAATTCCCTTTTTACTCTGCTTTACTTGAATAATATCCTAATGTGTATTCTAAATTTGCAACATTTGATATGTTTTCTTTTAATACACAGTTTGGCTCATTATGAAGGCTGCACAAAATAACATTCCATGTTATAAAGCAAATTAGGGAACACAAGTGTTTTACACACTTTCTTAATAATTAGTGTCTGATTCTTACAAATATTGTATCCTTACAGTTCTCACCAAGGACCAACCTAGTGAAAGCTGTAATTACATTTAGTTGTAGTGATGGCTAATGTGCACACTGATATGGTTTCTCTATTGTGTTATGCAGATCTTACCACTGAAACTCCATTGCTGAGAAACTGTGCGTTTGTATAGTTGACATGTAATGTGTGGGTGATGGCATTAAACACAAAAAGCAGCTTTTTTTATTTCTCTATTTTTTATTAATTTATAAAATAATCTCTGCTACCACAAAGTCAGTTGTAGGTATCACTACCTAGGAATATCTGTTATGCACGACTGATCAAACCTCAAATTCAGTATAACATAGCATGTAAAAAAATAACCTGGTTCTAAAAATATATTAAATAAAAGAAAACGGTAGTTATAAAATGATTTAGTAGAAATCATACATTTGTGGTCATATTTGGATGCCTAAAAATAAGTTAATAAACATATTTCCTGTGCAGAATCTCAAGAAATACAGTTTTTGCACTGCACTATGGGAAACTTGGTGGGCAAATGCAAATAAGTCCACAATACTATTGTATACTTAACACTTGTTCAACGCTACAGGATATGTTGGCATGTTACAAATAAAGATAAGAATAATTATAAGGGTTCCTCATTATTAAGGCAGATGACTAATTGTGTTAGGACAAAAAGTAGATCTCTTCCCATAAATATACTAGGTTTTCAAAAAAAAAAAAAAAAAGTAATTTTTATTAGGCAATGGTAAATCACATTACAAAGAGTTAGCATTCATATCCGGTAGATACATCTTTCACATATACAACTTCATCTTGTACCCTTTATCCACAAACCGGGCTCATAATCTTGGAGTATCAAATTGTTCGATTTTTTAATTTCAACGTACCCTCCCCGGACTAGTTTTCACATTTTAAAGGCTTTAAAATTTAAATAAAGGCTCAAAAAGAGTCTAATTATGAGGTTTTGGGATATTTAGAATAAATTACTGGTTTATAACAAAGCTTATTTACACAAGGTGGAATTAGAAAAGAGACACTGAGCACATTAATTTTTAAGAAGATCACTATCATTATAAATCAGTGAGGACAGGCCTTGTATAGCGAACTTCGCTGGTCAGGTTCAGCTTTCACTGATCTGCACAATTTTACAAATTTTTTCTCATAAGGAGAAAAACTCCTACTGGAGATAAATCTGGTTACAGAACCAGTCTCTAATAGACAAAACTAGAAATAAATGAGAATATAATGCAAATAATTTTTGCCATCAGGAATTGATCAAAAGTTCATAAGGTGAATAAAGGTCTAGTCCAAATAGGATACATTTATTTTGATAAGTTGGTTCACGTAAATGATGGATAAAATAATCCCTGTAAAGGAGGGATAAATGCACAAAAACAGTTTAATTTTGGGATATTTAGAATTAATCACTGGTTTATGGAATTCACATAAGGCCTACATTAGAGGGCTGTTCATATCTTGGCAGGCATATAGAAAAAGACAAAGAGGACTATCACTGAGAGAGTTGTTTATAAAAGTGGGTAAATTGGAACAAGAAAATAAGCAATGCCCAAATAGAAATAACTCAGTACAGATTACCAAAATTAAGCTACAGATAAGAAAAATCCTCCAAGTTATAGTAGATAAATCCTCATGGATACTCCAACAAAAACTCTACTACTACAATAATAAAGCAAGTAAAATGTTTGCCAATAAGTTTAAAAAGAGGACAAATAATAATAAAAGAATAAACTCAATTTCTCATAATCAAACCACTTGCACTAAACCAGATAAAATCGCAAATGCTTTTGCAGATTACAATTCAAAACTTTATAACCTAAAAGAAAACAATAATTACCAGAACCGCAATAATCAAGATATACAAAAAATTTTGGGAAAATTAAATCTGCCAAGAGTTTCTATCACAGATTTAGAAAGCTTAAATAAGGAGATTATCTATTGCTTTTTCAACTTCCTTCTGGGTAATCTAAAAACTGGAACAGCCCCAGGCTTAGATGGTCTAATCAATCAGTATTATAAGATATGCAAATCGGTATTAGTAACACCTTTAATGAAATTAATTCTACGGGCAGAGCTCTGTCTGAAATGCTGGAGGTCAGGACCGTGATGATTCCCCCAAAAAACAAGAATCCGATATATTGTAGGAATCCTTGACCAATATCGCTTTTAAATACAGATACAAAGCTATATGCAAAAAGTTATTTCAAATCGCTTAATACGAATCATCCCCAAACCAGTCTCGGGCGATCAGACGGGCTTTGTCAAAGGGAGACTAGGCAGAAAATAATAGGAAGATCTTAGACCTTTTAATCTATTCTAAGAATACCTAACTCCCAATGGTCTGCTTGTCCGTCGATGCAGAGAAGGCCTTCAAGAGAGTTGGATGGGAATATATGGACCAGGTCTTATAAAAGTTTGGCCTGGGAGAATTTGCAACAGATATACACGGTCCCATCCGCCTCTGTCGGAGGCTTAGGTCAGAATTCAGCAAAATTTAACATCACAAATGTACAAGACAGGGCTGCCCTCTGTCTCCCACAATTTTTTTACTCATGATAGAACCCCTAGCTGAATATATCAGGAGTACTTCAGAATTATCAGGAATTAAGGTTGGAGAAATTGATCGCAGACTGTGGCTTTTTCCTGCCGATCCGACGGTCACTCTAACCAATCCTCTGATATCTTTAACAGGGTTTAATTCTATACTAGCGGAGTATGGCAAAGTTTCAAACTATAGTATGAAAGTAGAAAAATCAGAAGCTGTTTGCTTAAAAATGTCATCCTTTGAGATGGAAAAATTTAAAAAACAAATTTAACTTTAAGTGGAAATCTAAGAATATTAAACATCTGATCGAGTCAAACTACAGCTCCCTTCTATCTAAATTTGAAGAAACAATAAAAGAATGGAATAAGGGTATATCATCATGGTCCGGTCGGATTATATTGGTGAAGATATTGGTTGTTTCTACTCCCCAGATTTAACTATTATCTGTGGAATATTCCAGTTCCTATCCCAAAAATAACTATTAGAAAATTCCAAATCTTAATTAAAAGGTTTATTCAAAATAATAAACAAATAACCAAAAAGATAGTTATGACAAGAAGATTAAGAAGGGGAAGCATAGCATACCCCATATAAAAAAATGATCAGGATGCAACTATGTTAGCGCATATAGTCAATGGATTTATTTCCTTAAACTCAACTCAGTGGAACCAAATAGAGATTTGTTGGGTAACAACAGGGAACTGAAATATGATCATTCTTCAGGAAAATCTTAAGACCAATTCAGTGGATAACAATGTAGGGATTATGGTAAAACTTTTAAAATTTTGGGAGCTAAATAACTTCTGGGAAATATTTGTACCATATCCAAGCCCACTCCTTTATTTAAGATCTATCGCAGTCTCTGGATATTTCGAGTATGAAGTCGTGGTGTAGATGGGGAATAAATTCCCTTAAAGACTAGGGTCCTCATTCAATTAGAATTTGGGCAATTGAATAGGGCTCTATATAAGCACATAACATATTTTTTTGACAGAAGTTTTTAGTTAGTGAAAACCTTGGTTTTGGATAGAAGTTCAGTAACTAAAAAGTTCTGTGAAAAATGTGTGTATGTGCTTATATAGAGCCCTATTCAATTGGGCAACTCGGAATTGAATGAGGCTCTAGGAAATTTTGTTTCATTTAAATTATTAAATAATAAATTGGCGTTTCCAGAGGTTTTCTGGTTGGACTACCATAAATTAAAAATTTACTTTAGAAATATAGATATCGATAAATATTGTAGAACTTTAAATTCATTTGAAAAATTACTAATAAATTAAGATAAAAATCACATTATTTCCAAATGCTTCTATTTATTAACCATGCATATTCAGACAGGGAAAGTATTTGGTAAAGCAAACTATTGGCAATCTGAGCTACAAATTGAATGGGATGAAGAGGATTGGCAGAGGTCTCTCTCTACGATGGAGAGATTCATAAAGAACCCATCTTATAGAGAGACCTTTTTCAAATTCTCAAATAAATGGTACATCATACCTACTAAACTGACCCAAATTTCCAAAACTCAAACATTTTAAGTTATATTGGATAAATTGGGTCCTACATTCATATATGGTGAAGTAAAATCATACAAAAGCTCTGGATATCCTCTTTTAATCATATTGCAAAAATACTTAAAATCCAGAGATGGCATTATTACACATTTTCCCTAAAGAGATGAATATAGATATTAAAGTCTTCATTCTCCAGATAGTCACGGTAGTCAAATGGTTGATAGCCAGGAAATGGAAGCAAGTAGAACTCCTTTCCTGGAAGGAAGTAGAAGCGACAATATTGAGGAATAGAGAATTTGAAAAGGAATTTAATAAGATTTCAGTATTTGACACCTTCCACCTCCCTTCCACATGCTTTGCGCTGTAGCAGCAACCTTTTTCCTTTAAAATAAAGTATGACAATGTTGGCAGCCTTCATGCGCTAATAGAGAAAATTTTAAGATTTTTACATGAAACTTTTTTTGGCACATGATTTACATAGCTGCTACCAAGAATATTTTCTAAATCTACAGTGGTCCTATTTAAATGTATTTTTTGGCTTTTTCTTTTTTGGTACATATACGTTTCTGCAATTTAATGATGATAAATGCTAAGCTTGTTTTTTTTCCCCCAAGTCAAGAAGCATCAAAAACAAAATTGTCTTCTCTTCTGTGCAGTTTGGGGGTCAAGCATATGGTGATGTGGAGCACACCCAGGTGCTCTGCCGTGCCCTTGATGGGATTGAATGTGCTGGACCTCGCTCTTTCCTTCGAGGGAATAAACCCTGTATCAAGTAGGTAAAGTGGGATGAGAAAATAAGGGTTTGATGTTTGGGAGATACCTAGGAGAGGAAAGGTTGGTAAAGAAAGAAGACTGATGGATAAAACACACACTGTCATACATAAATACAGCTATTAAAAAGTAAGGTTATAAAATGAAAATTTCACACACAGTTTATTGTGAAATTTCAGATCTAAGGATTTCCTGACACTATCTAAATATAATTAAGTTGTAAATTAGTTACTGGTAAGTCATAATCTTACTGGATAGAAATTACAGTAAAATGTTGGTTAAATGTCAATATTTTAAGAAAGTAATCTAATTTCATATTTAATAGTCTGTGATGACCCACCATCGTCTTTTACTCTAACCTAGTTGGGGGGAAAAAAAAGACTTTTGGTGCATGATATTATATTTATTTTAGATGTCCTCTGATCCTTATGTCAATTGATCGAGTAAGGCAAGCATAAAAAATCCTCATTTGCGAGCTAGAGCTACGGGTCTAATAGAATATTGATTTTGTGTAACTTTAATTAGTTAGTCCTTGAAATATTCAAGCTGTGCTAAAACCAATGGAGTTCTAAGGACAGTTTTGCGTCTTTGGCTGACCCGTAGTGATTATGAGTGGGTAACGCATAATCAGATTGCGAGTAGCTAATAGATTACATGGCAATTTTAAGAGCAATAGAATAGGGCCCATATGCATTAATGGAAGCCTGGTCAGGTGCATATTTCACTGAGGGGAGATTATTATTTTTTCTTTCTGTTTTATCCATATTTGTATATGAATTTGTCAACTGAAGGGGAGTTGCACGCACAGATATTATAAAAGAAATGTTTGTCATAGATTAATTCCAGATAATAGAAATAAAGTAGGTTAATACTGATTTTTGTGTTCTTCATTATTACAAGTTCTGTCTCATCAGGTACACTGGCCACTACTTCATCACCACTCTCCTTTATTCCTTCTTTCTGGGATGCTTTGGTGTGGATCGTTTCTGTCTGGGCCACACGGGTACAGCAGTGGGCAAACTCCTTACCCTTGGGGGCCTTGGCATCTGGTGGTTTGTGGACCTCATCCTTCTCATCACTGGTGGACTCATGCCAAGTGACAACAGCAATTGGTGCACCATCTATTGACCTGATGTACTGTTAGATTATGTTCTGGGGTCTGATTGGTTGTGACCTGGAATTCATCCAGGTTAATGGAAAGATCGGTGCCAAAGATTCCATTTTAACCCATATGGCATTTAATTATAGCTAAATATTAAAAACTAGTAATAATCAAGACCATTTTTTTTACATAAACAGATATTTTTTAGCTATCCATTGGTGTGCTCCTTCTTACCAAAACACATTTTACAAGACAAATTTTTTTTATTTTTTATTTTTTTATTAATGAAGTTGAGATAAGCCCATTGACAATGCATATCAAATACCACCTGTTTCTCACCACTGAGTAAAGGATTATACAATATTTACATTTCTTTGACTATGATATCATCATGTCACAGACCTTGTGTGAAAGAATGCTGCTGATAAATTAAGTCACAGTAGCATTTTTCCTCATAATCAAAAGGCTCCATGAACACCGTACTCTTTATCCGTCTGGCCATAATAGGGTAGAATTTAATTTATTATCTCTGATTATTTGAAAAATGCTAGTTATTACATATCACTGCATCTTTGCAAGCTATATATCTGTAAATATTAATTATATGCACAGTATTTTGTAAATATTATTATGCTTTGTACTCTTGGGCCCTTGTGTATACATTTGCAAAAGTAAGTTGTTAATTTATCGGCAGATATATATTATTTAAATATTTGAAATATTATGAATATTTGAAACACTGTGAACACTCTATGAGAACCACATTGGATTAAACAAAAAAATGCTCAAACTGATAGATCACATATTTGTAAATACAAATTCTAAGATATGTTTATTTGATGCGAATAAATTATTATATGATTACTTAATTACTGTATTGTTTTTATATGTATGTTTCATACCAGCAAGTGCTGTGGCTTCATGTAATTTATGACTCTTGGGGTAAAAGGCTGTTGAGCCAAAAAAATAAAGGCCAGGCTAGTCACAGAGTATGAATAATACATTTTTTATGTTCTAGTTATGTTGATAAAAAATAAAATCTTTCTGCACACTAATTGTACGAATAGATATATAGATTAAAATGGATCCTACAGTGAATTAGACAAGAATTCCAGAACCTGCTTTTGAATGTGAGTGCCATAATTACTTTTGTGAGACTGGATACAGATAAATGTGTTTAAATACAGTGCAATAGAATTATAGTTAACTCGCTAGAGCTATAAACTCAACCCAGTTTGGGGCCAGACCTTGATCCTGCTCATGAATCCCCATTGAAAACCTTGGAGTGATATCTTGTACAGATACATAGAGGATTTGATGAAATAAAACCCTTTGTAAAGACAAAAATATATACCGTATTTATCGGCGTATAACACGCACTTTTTCTCCCTGAAAATAGGGGGCAAATGATAGGTGCGTGTTATACGCCGATATTCGCTCCCCCCCTCCTCATCCTCCACCTCCCTCTAAACCCCCTCCGCATTCTAACCCCCCCCCCTCCTCATTCTAAACCCCCCTGCTCCTCAACCTAAACCCCCCTAAATACCTCCCCCTCACTTACCTGCTTCTGCTCCGGCCTCCGCTCCGCTCCTTGACCCGGTGACGTCACATGCACGCCAGTGCGCCACGTCATTTGCTTATACCGGGTGCTGGCTAATGACGTGGTGCGCTGGCGCGCATGTGACGTCACTGGGTCAAGGAGCGGAGCCGGAGCAGAAGCAGGTAAGGGGGAGGTATTAGGAGGAGGAGGGGGGGTTTAGGTTGAGGAGGAGGGGGGGTTTAGGTTGAGGAGGAGGGGGGGTTTAGGTTGAGGAGGAGGGGGGGTTTAGGTTGAGGAGGAGGAGGAGGGGGGGTTTAGGTTGAGGAGGAGGGGGGGTTTAGGTTGAGGAGGAGGAGGGGGGGGTTAGAATGAGGAGGGAGGATGAGGATTGGGGGTTTGAGGAGGGAGGATGAGGATGGGGGGGTGGAGGAGGGGGTTGAGGTTGAGGAGGCGGGTTGAGGAAGGAGGATGAGGATTGGGGGGTTGAGGGGGTTTGAGGAGGGAGGTTGAGGATTGGGGGATGAGGAGGGAGGTTGAGGATTGGGGGATGAGGAGGGAGGTTGAGGATTGGGGGATGAGGAGGGAGGTTGAGGATTGGGGGATGAGGAGGGAGGTTGAGGATTGGGGGATGAGGAGGGAGGTTGAGGATTGGGGGATGAGGAGGGAGGTTGAGGATTGGGGGATGAGGAGGGGGGTTGAGGATGAGGATTGGGGGTTGAGGGGATTTGAGGATGGGGGTTGATGATGAGGAGGGGGGTTGATGATGAGGAGGGAGGTTGAGGATGGGGGGGTGGTGGAGGGGTTTGAGGTTGAGGATTTTGCTTCAAAAGTTATTTATTTTAATTTTTTTTTTTCCTGAAATTCCCTTCTTAAAATGAGGTGCGTGTTATACGCCGATTAAATACAGTAATAAACATGTTAAAGCCAAAATGTTCTAGTTTTTCATTTACCGAATATAAGCAGTTTTTTAGCCCTTTTTTTTTTAAGGCTAAAAAGGCCCCCCTCAGCTTATACTCAAATCACTCTCCCCCTGTGTCTCTTTAACCCCCCCCGTGTCTCTTTAGCCCCCCCGTGTCTCTTTAACCCCCCCGTGACTCTCTAACCCCCCCCGTGTCTCTCTAACCCCCCCGTGTCTCTCTAACCCCCCCCGTGTCTCTCTATCCCCCCCCGTGTCTCTCTAACCCCCCCCCGTGTCTCTCTAACCCCCCCCCGTGTCTCTCTAACCCCCCCCCCGTGTCTCTCTAACCCCCCCCGTGTCTCTCTAACCCCCCCGTGTCTCTCTAACCCCCCCCGTGTCTCTCTAACCCCCCCGTGTCTCTCTAACCCCCCCGTGTCTCTCTAACCCCCCCCCGTGTCTCTCTAACCCCCCCCGTGTCTCTCTAACCCCCCCCCGTTTCTCTCTAACCCCCCCCCGTTTCTCTCTAACCCCCCCTCGTGTCTCTCTAACCCCCCCTCGTGTCTCTCTAACCCCCCGTCCCCGTCTCTCTAACCCCCCGTCCCCGTCTCTCTAACCCCCCCCTGTGGTAACTTGTCTTCCTTCAGGACCTCCTTAAACAGGTCTAGGTAGGAGGGCTGAGAATCTTTACTTCCCTCCCACAATTGCTAAAGGAAGTCATGCATGGACAGGATGTGATGTAAATTACATCATCTCAACTAAGGATATATCCAGGCAGGAAACTGGTGTTGCTTCCTGTTTTCTTCCTGGATGGTGATGGTTGATGGTATACTGATGGCGATGGTCTAACTGTGGGTAAGATCAAGGGTTTGGGGAAGGGGATTATATAGGTAGATCGATTTAAAAAGGGGTGTTGCTCCGTGGGTCTGGGCTGTGTGTTTGTGATACATTTATAGTATTGTGTTGTTGCCTTTTAATAAATACCTTTTAATGTAGACGAACCTTGTGTAATATTTATATATATTAATTTGGTGATACACCACATTTGGCGACCACAAATTTTAGACTTCTACAAAGGTTATTTATGAGGTAATATCACATTAATAGATAGTCAGATTTATTTTTTGGGGGAAGAAAAAAGTACTTTGTCTAATTATCCTCTGCATGGGAAATCAAGTGCTGATTGTGTGTGGAGTCTAGTTTGGGCCTACATTTTAATATACAAGCTTGGGCATCAGGCCTCAATTTTGAATATATTAGCAGGCCTAGTAGTTTTTCAGGCCTTCATTTTTATTTTATTGTAATAGACTTCCAGCATAGGCCTCAATTATTATTATTTTTAATCCTTTATATCGTATTAGCTTATTTTGCTACATAAAACAAAGATATCATACAGGTTGTTTTTGTGGGTTTCAAATATCTGAGTGAGTTGACTATCAGAGTACAGGCCTAGCCCTGCATTTGAATACAATATAGTAGGCTCCATGCGGCTTTTTGTTGTATTTGAATGCTGATTTCCTTTGTATCCTAGTTTGGGTCTCCATTTTAATATACAAGCTTGGGCATCAGGCCTCAATTTTGAATATATTAGCAGGCCTAGTAGTTTTTCAGGCCTTAATTTTTATTTTATTGTAATAGACCACCAGCATAGGCCTCAATTATTATTTTTAATCCTTTATATCGTATTAGCTTATTTTGCTACATAACACAAAGATATCATACAGGTTGTTTTTGTGGGTTTCAAATATCTGAGTGAGTTTTAAATCTTATATATATATATATATATATATATATATATATATATATATATATATATATATATATATATATATATAATTATTTCAGGCTTGCATTTTAATACATTATAGGCTTCCATACCTTATACTTTTTGGGTGTCTTGCATATCCTAGTTCAGGTATATCTCCTACCCTGCAGGCCTTGCTATTATATTTTAAGTTAATTAGCAATTATTACCTTCACCATACTAAGGTAAGTATAATTTGCATTGTGGGTACTAGTCTATTTTTCTACATATTACACCTGGCCTACTGAATAGTCATCAACTATTGTTGGCTAATCAGAAGCGTGCTACTTTAGTCGCAAATTGATTTGGGTTCTTACTTGGGTGAGTAAAAGAGTAGGAAAGTCTTTTCAAAGGGCCAAATACTTTCCCACAGAAGTGCGTGAGTACTTTAGGAAACATATTCAAAAACATGATGGTCCATATGAGCTTCCAGAGCCAGCAAACCCAGACAGTGAAAAAGAGGAGAGATTAATGGATGTTCTAACACAAATTGTAAATAACAAAAAGTATAGAACAAAGAAAAGAAAAAGTTTGGTCACACAAGCTGTTGTAGCCACAATAGGAGGCCTAATAGACTTAGTTGTAGAATTACGGCAGCATAATTTGGAAACAACAAAAAAAAAGGGAGGAAGCAATGGACAAAAGGGATTGTTTAAAAATTGCAGCTTTGAGAACAACTACAATTGTTGGGGAACTAGAAAGGGAGTTAAGGGAAATAGAAGAGCAGAGGGATGCTTATGGAGTAAAAATAACAGAACTTCAAAACATAATAATGGACTATAAAAATAAAACAAAGTTAGAAGGGATAAAAGGAGTCAGAGACATTGCCAAAATATATCCAGATCTGGATATGTTCGTGGCACAAAATAAAGAACCAGTGCCGAAAATGAACCAAGATAGAAAAGAGTTCTTATGTTATTCTGTTCCACAAGTAGATACCATACCACAAGCACCAGTTATTGTTTCAGAATTATTTAATGCAAGGCAAACACCTACAGGATTTTCTATGCAGACTCGACCGATGTCTATGGCAGATAAAGACAATTTCCAGAAATGGTGGGGAAGTATGCCAACTAACAACTTTAATATGTTTACACATTGGTTTATGAGGGGAGCAGATAGAGCTAAAAAAGGAGGTCTTAACTTAGAGGAATGGACAGAACTGTTAGAATACGCTATGGGTCCTTTGGCTAGTAGACTATTGGGATTTAATAACAGTGTGTCTGATCAGGCAGGAAGAATTGCTGCAACTAATTTCTATCTACTTAGTATAGAGAAAGAAATAGCAAATATTACCATGAGGCCAACAGATGGTCCTAGAGAGGTAGCTCAAAGGATATTTTTTTGGTATACTCTAAGACAACCTCAACAGCCTCTAGTGCTGGGCTCACCAGAACATATAGCAAAAGTAATGGAAGCCCTTCCCCTGGAGTGTCAAGAATTTGTCAGGCTTTTTGATCCAACACCAACAGACTTGGAAATGGTACTAACTAGAGCTGATAAGTGGTGGATCAAGCATCCTTTTACAGAACAGGCCTGCTCTGTTTCAGCTGTAAGAACATTTAAGGTCAAGTCTGGTAGAGATATAGATGGTAAATGGAGAAACCAGACGTGGGATGTACCCCAGAACAAGAAGGATGATCAAAACTGGAGACCAAAACAGAACCTTGACAAAAGATGGAGAGATCCACCTAGGGACTATAGGAATAGGGATGGCAGCAACTGGAGGGCTAATCAGGAGGGAGAGAGAAACGTTAACATGGGCTATTGGAAACTCAGGAGACAGAAGGATAGGATAGAAGAGGAAAATCACATACTTAAAAACAAGGTAGCTGAGTCAGAGAGGAAATTGAAGGAAAGTGAGGCAAAGATGCAATATAGTGTTATAAAAGAGGGACGGAGTAGAAGTGAGTCACAATGACAAATCCCAACCCCTGCGCCTCAGCGTCTCATTCACTACAGTCATCGCAGGGGTAGGGAAAAATATGTTGGTAGATACAGGAGCAGCAGTTACAATGACCAACAGGGACAAAAATGGGGATTCTTCAGTAAGTATTATGGGAGTTACTGGGAATCCACAAGAGGTAAGAGCAGGTCCAATTGATGTAGCAGTTGGAGGAAAAACAATACAAGTAGAAGCAATAGTGGGTTGGCCAGAGGAAATATTGGGAATAGAAGCTTTAAAAAAAGGAAATTTCATTGTAGATCTTGCCAATTTTTGTTTGTGGAAGACAGAAAAGGTGAATCAGGTAAGTACAGAGTTGACGAAAGGGGTTGTGCTCCCAATGGTATATATTGTCTCTCCGATAAAAAGTCTGGAAAAAAACAAACTGAAACTAGACGGACAACCAGAATGGCTGCAGAAGCTAATCCAAGACATACCTGTTTGGGCTACAGATAAATTAGACTGTGGAAGAATGAAAGGAATGGTCTTGTTGGAAGGAGACCCACAATGGCAAAAGCAATATCCAGTCCCAAGAGAATCAGTGGCATCAATCACCGAGATGATAGAAATGCTGGAAAGACGTGGAATAATTAAATCTGGAAATGGGTATGCATGTAACTCGCCATGTTGGCCTGTGAGAAAAGCTGTGTTAAAAGGGAATGGAGATGAAAAAGCAGCCTCATCATGGAGACTTACCATTGATTACAGGGCCGTGAACAAACTTGCAAAAAGAATGGCCCCTGTTGTTTCTGTTTATTGTGAAATGATGTCCAAAATTTCACCAGAAATGAAAGTATTCAGTGTAATAGATGTGGCCAATGGATTTTGGTCAATTCCCTTAGCTGAAGAATGCCACTACCGGACTGCGTTCAACTGGGAGGGCCGACAATATGCTTTCACAGTGACTCCCCAGCTATTTTTCACACATACATGAAAAATGCATTGACAGCTTTCCCACGTCCAGATCGTATCATTCAATATGTTGATGATGTCCTCTTACAATCCCCGAACATGGAAGAACACGAAGAAGACCTGGCAATATTATTACAATGCATACTGGAAGCTGGACTTAAGCTAAATGGGGCAAAGGCACAATTGGCATGCCAGAAAGTCAACTTCTTAGGAGTAACCATATCAGGAGATGGACGATCAATTGATCAAAACAGGGCCAAAGTTATTGCTCAGTTACCCATTCCTACAGACCGTACAGCGCTCCAATCATTGCTTGGAATAATGGGATTTTGTCGTGAATTTACCCCACGATATGCTCAACTGGCACAACCCCTTTATGAACTCCTGAGAGCACAGAATTGGGATTGGACAGAGGAACACACATCAGCAGTACAAAAATTGAAGGCTGAACTAGGGAGTGCACCAACTCTGGCATCTCCAGACCATGAAAAAGAATTTAGACTATATCCGATTACAATGCCAGATTCACAAGGAGCAGTCATCACTCAACTGTGGGGACATGCAGAACGTCCAGTGGCTTTTGGATCTCAGATGCTGTCTGCCGTAGAGCTGAAATTTGGATGGTGTGAGAGATTGATCTTAGCAGCATACTGGGCAATTAGAAGATTTAAATACCTATTTGGCACACAGACAATAATAATCTGTACACATCATACTCCATTGCAGATCCTCAGACAAGGCAGCCTGGCAATCAGCCACATCAACAATGCCCGCATTCAGAAATGGACTATGGCACTGCTCGCTGATAACATTTCAACTCATGCCTTAAGAGAACCAAAAGAATGGGTGGCTGGAATTTGCATCAAGGGAGAAGCTCATGAATGCCAGATCTATCCTGAATCAACATGCCACGCGGTGTTCAAAGATGCCACTCATCTTGTGATGACCTCAGATCCTGTATGGTATACTGATGGCAGCTGTCACTATGCACAAGGAAAAAGAATATCAGGAATGGCCGGAGTAAAAATGTTGGGTAAAGATATCATAAAAGAATTTGGATTTAGAATCAAAGCATATTCAGCACAATATGCAGAACTGGCTGCAGTCATTGAAGTACTTCAGCAAGAGTCTGGAAGAAGTGACATATTGACAATTGTTTTGGATAGTGACTGGGTGTTCCGAGGCACAACATGCCTTCTGCTAAAATGGTGGGATAGTAACCAATTCCTTGCCACAGATGGATCCCCTGTTAAGTTCCAAGATCTCTGGCAGATGGTAGAAAAGTTATCACAAAATTTCAAAAGAATTAACATGATCAAAGTACGGGCACATAAAAAGACAGGGCCACACCGAGAGGGAAACTACCTTGCTGACCGGTATGCAAAAGAGGCAGCTGTCCAAGCGGAAGACTGGAGACCAACCACAAAAAACACATTACAAATAGCTTCTACTACAAGGAGCAAATCTACATTTATTTCAATTAAGATGAAGCAACTGCAGGAATTACAAGATCAAGATGAGGAACTAAAAGATATTCGGGAGAAATTACAAAAGGGAGAAGAAGTGATATACGGGGGCAAAAAAGTGATGGAGGAGCAAGGGCTAATATGTATATCAGAAACCGGGGAACCGATTTGGATTGTACCACAACAAGTGAGAAAAGACTTACTCCGATGGATACATGGATCACAAGCAGGAGGACATCCAAAGATCAGAGAAGCAAAAGAGAGGATTCGACATTTGGGATGGTGGATCGGGCAAAACAAGGATCTTGAAGAATTTGTGGATAGTTGTATTATATGTGCAAGATTTGACCAGTCCAACAGGAAAAGAAGGGGAGAATTAATGAGACAGACACTTGTAGGCCCATGGGAAAGAATTCAAATTGATTACACCGGACCATTGCCAACAACCACAAGAGGAAATAAATATATTCTCATGATAGTAGATAGCTTCTCAAGATGGATGATCGCAATCCCAACAAGAAACTGTACAGCACTAACCACAGCCAGGAAATTAGTAAGCGATGTACTGACAGTGTGGGGAATTCCAAAAGTCCTTGATTGCGACAATGGAGCGGCATTCATAGGAAATGTAATGAAGGAACTTTGTAGGATGGTGGGTATTGAACTGAAACACCATATCCCATACCATCCACAGGCAGCAGGTCAAGTTGAGCGAATGAATGGCACCATAAAAAGAGAGCTGAAAAAGCTGGTGGCAGAACATGGGCAAGCTTGGGACATATACATACCTTTAGTATGTGCCCGACTTAGATCAAGGCCCTGTAGATCAACAGGATTTTCACCGTATGAAATTTTAATGGGTAGACCAATGCCCTCCTGGAAAAACTGGATGACAATACCTCCACCTGTAGCTTTACAAACCGCTGCAATCACAGATCAATGGGTAAAGGAGTTGGCCACACACTTGGAAATTGTTCATAAATCTGTGGCTGTGGAAGATGAAGAACAATACCAACATCGAAAGCGATGGTATGATGCAGCAGGGGATCTGACATCATATGAGGCAGGGGACAGAGTTATGGTGCAGAATCAAGATGAACACCTTCCTTGGGGAAGAGCAAAATGGAAGGGACCATATACTGTAGTAGATAAATTAGGGACCTCTGTATACTTGATTGATCACGCAGAGAAAGGAGAAGTCTGGCTGCATGCATCACAGCTTAAAAGATTTAGGAAGGACAAAATATGGAATAGAGGTTAAGTACAAATTGAATAAATACATACACATTGTTTTTTTTATTATTTATTTTTTATTTAGTTTATTTTTTTTCTTTCTTCTGTTTGTGTATGTATATGTCTCTAATGCTGTTTTTTTATTTTTTATGTATATGTTTCTAATGATGGAATCTAGTGTTCCCACAGAGCAAGGCTGTATAAGAATGAAGATGCGTGTCAACAGAAGATTGTGGTGGATCCTTGTTACAGGATGGATAAGTATAAGATGTATCACAGTAGGAATGGGGAGACAGGCAATAAGGCCAGAAGATACCGCAAATAAGGGAAAGAGTTTGAAAAGATTGGAGTTACATTATGTTCAAGCAGATAGTTTTATTTGGCCCAGGGAATTGGAAGTAAAAGAGGGTGGAGGGTTACAAGTAAACATTATTTTGCCACATAATAGTACCAGGGGATTAGCTCTTAGAGCTCCAATAAAAAGTATAGAGGGACATAACTGGGAATGGGTTATAAGATATGGACAGATAATGAATACAGGAAACTTTAAAGGAAGGACTAAAATAACAACAAAGGTACAAGGGAAGGTTACAAATATTACAGTAGTAGTGAGTAACTTAACATTAGAAGAAGGTGGAGAATGGGACGCTGCAGTTATAGCTGCCCAGCCTGACCTAGAGGAATTCTGCAATTTTGATACTGGAAAGGGGTCTGTTCTAACAATAGATGAAGTATTTGTCTCTGTAAAGGAGCTGCAACGTTGTAAAGATCAGAAGAAGGTACCATGGCCAATAGGCGGATTGGTGGTGGTACCAACACATGAAACAGTTGTGCAAGGGGTTGGGTGGACTTACTACCCAATAATTCTAAATTTTAATGATTTTTCTATTCCTCCAAAGTGCCCGGAATCACAGCGGCAGTGGTTTAAGCAAAGTATACAAGAGACCATCATTGAGTGGACCGGAGCAGGGAGTCGGGAAAAACGGGACACACTTGCAGCCCTTTTAGGAGGAGTCGGAACTGGATTGGGAGTATGGAATTCAGCAGACATCATTGGACTGAACAGCAGGATAAACTCCCTTACTGATGGCATGGGACATGCTATGAAAACAGGTGGAGTAGCTGACTCCCTTATAGTGAGTAGACTGACAGACAATGTTGATGACATACACACCATTGCCAACAACCTGCATCTAGTTGAGGAAAATATTGCTTCCATTGCTAACAGCATTAAGAATGAAATAGTGGGAACTGCGATTTTCTGTTCTATGATTGGAGGAAAGCTGTTGGCAGATGTAAAGGAAACTATTAAAGACATCCAGGAAAACAAGTGGGCAAGACAAATCAATGCAACAAGGATTATCACGTCATTGAAAAGAAAAGGAGTGGACATCACTGAGGACAATCTTAAATACAGCTATATTGAAGGCCCAGATCAATGGATGCCACATGGACTACAATCTGGGACAATAGGACTAATCCTGGCAATTCCCCGTTGGGAGGGGCAGACAGAGCAACTGAACTTTATACATAGCATTGGCACGTTAAGTGATGGAATCTACAAGCAACACTTCCCATCAAAAAGACTGGCCACTATTACAGGATTGGAGATGGATGAAAGCTGTTGCAGGAAATCTCAACACCGATGGCTGTGCAGTTGTGTTTGGGACAAAGGAGCTGAGGAGGATGGCTGGGTGCAGTTGATAAAAGAAAACCTGGTGCAAGAGGTGATCCGCATAGGGGACATTGCATGCTTTATCGGCCACTCTGAATATAGGACAGTTGATGAAATATGTTTGGTGGAAGAAGGGTCTTGTATCATGGTAACCACTACTATACATGTAGGAACTCATACACTATTTCCATCAAGAAACCTTACCACTGAAATGATCAATTTTACTGCAAATGCAGATTGGACAAATTTGACAATGAAGCTTTTCTCCCCAATTCCAAAGCTTACCTTGGAACTTCATGAGTTAGTAAAACGTACCAAACAACAACTACACCCCATCAGCTTCTGCTCCGGCCTCCGCTCCTTCCGGCGTCTTGACCCGGCCAATGCTAATGACGTGGCGCATGTGACGTCATGTCATTAGCATATACCGGGTGCCGGCACCCGGTATATGCATATGACGTGGCGCGCATGTGACATAAAAAAGACATAAGTATACTTCAGTTAATAATAGGTATGATACTGATCCAGAGAACAATCTGATTGGCAGGTTTTTGGATAATGAATGATTTTAATTTCAAATTAAACAACTGACAATGGATGAACTAAAAGTCTTAATTTAAATTAGAAGAATGGAAAACTAAGTGGCAGATGAGATTTTACAGAAATGAATGTAAAAGTTATGCATTTAGGAGCACAAAATAAGGTAATTTATAATGTAAATTGAGCAAATCTAGAGTTATCAGAGATATAAAAAGATTTAGGAGTGCTTGTGATCAACCACATAACAGTACTCAAAGGCAAGTAGAATATCAGAATGTATTAATAGGGGCACAGAAGTGAGGGAAGCAAACTCTGCCACTATACAAATCCCTAGTATGCCCTCATTTGGAATACGGAGTACTATTTTGGGCACCATTTCATAACAACGACATTTGAGAGCTGGAAAAAGTACAGAGAAGGGCAACACTTATTAATAAGGGGGATGAAGGGGCTAGGCTGGATAACTAGAGATGGAGTATTGATCCAGGGAGTAATCTGATTACCAATATCTTCGGTCAGAAGGGATATTTTTACCCCCTTTTGATCGAAAAACTTCCCATATTTTCAAGCATTTGCACATACGTAATTCATGAGCATAAAAGCATTGAAGATTAAATCTTTATTGCTTTTGCCTAATGGCTTCCATGTTGGTTGTCCTCAATACTTCCTGTTGGCTTAGAGTTTGAGGGAGTGGGTTTTACTACTTATTAACTATTCAGGAGTAGAAGGGAGAAGGGAAATCTTGTTGTTTCATTGGATTATACACATTTCAAACTTTCTGCCTCCTCATGCACATGCTCAGAGGCAGACATTGTGTTCCTTACCCACATGTTTTGAAGCATCACGGCAGCTTCCATGCACTCACCATTTGTTCTGTTAAAATTAAAATTTTCTTTAAAAATGGATTAATGTTCATGGCGTACACACCTCCTAATTTGTTAGTTTGTTATATACTTTACAAATGCAAATTTTTCTTTTTCTAAAGTACAGTGGTTCCTTAAGAATTCTCAGCCATCTATATAATACAACTGATCCAGGGGTTCACATAACTGATTTACAACTGACCCTTGTAAATTGTTGTTTGTTCAGTTATGTCTGACTCTCCCTGACCCTATGGACCGCAGCACATCAGGCACATCTGTCAGCTACTGCCCCCTCTGAGCTCCATCAAGCTCATGTTCATTGCTTAAATGACCTCATCTATCCATCTCCACCTCTGCCTACTCCTTATTTGTGTACCTTCAATCTTTCCCAGCATCAGAGTCTTCTCTAGGGAATCCTGTCTTCTCATGATATAGCCAAACATTTGAGCTTCAGCCTCATGATCAGGGGCATAGGGGGATTTAATGAATAGAGGACACAAAAATAGCAAAATTAAACTTAATCATGCATTACCACATTTGGCTATGGAGCAGTATGTCTTTCCCATGAAAGCTTTAACCCATATTTTTTATTATTATATTACTGGATCTTCTTGCAGTCCAAGGGACATCATGCATTTCTCTCCAACACCACAATTCAGAGGCATCAATTCAGCCTTCTTTATGATCCAGCACTCACATTTGTATGTAACTACTGGGAAAACAATATTTCTAACTGTGCAAACCTATGCTGAAAATGTTATATCTTTTTACTACATTGTCCAAACTCAACATAGATTTCCTCCCCAGAAGCAAACATCTTTTAAGTTCATGGCTGCAATCACCATCCAAAGAGATCTTGTATCCCAAGAAAAGGAAATCTGTCACTGCCTACACTTCTTCCTTGTCAATTTGCCTGGAACCGAGATTCTTGTTTGCCATTAGCTTATTCTTTTTAACATTGAGCAACAGGCCAGCTTTGGCACTGTTTTCTTTCACCTTCATCAATAGGTCCTTTAGTTCCTCCTCACTTTCAGCGATTAGTGTAATATCATCCGCATATCTGAGGTTGTTGATATTTCTATCAGCAAAATTAATTCTGGCTTTGGATTCATCCAGCCCAGCTTTACGCATAATATACTCTGTGTATAAGTTGAATAGAAAAGGTAACAATATACAACCGTGTAACACTCCTTTCCCGATCTTGATCCATCCTGTTGTTGCATTTTGGGTTCTGACAGTGGTTTCTTGGTCCACATACAGATTCCTCAGGAGGCGGGTGAGATGATCTTGTACTCCTATCCCTTGAAGAACATTTTTTTTGTGATCCACATAGTCAAAGGCTTTAGAATAAATGTTTTTTTCTGAAACGCTCCTGCTTTCTCTCTGTTTCCAGTCAACATTGGCAATTTGACCTCTTGTGCCTTTTCCTCTGCTAAACCCGACTTGCACATCTGGTAGTCCCTGGTCCATATATTGTTGGAGTCGAGGTTATAGGATCTTAAGCATTACCTTGCTGGCATGTGAAATAAGTGCAATTGTTCGATAATTGAAGCACTCTTTGGCACTGCCTTTTTTTGAGATTGGGATATACACTGAGCTTTTCCAGTCTATTGGCCACTGTTGCGTTTTCTGAGTTTGTTGTCATAAGGCAAGCAACACTTTCACAAAATCATCTTGTAGAATTTTGAATAGTTCAGCAGGAAATCCATTAATACCTGCAGCCTTGTTTTCAGCAAGGCATTGTAGGGTTCATCTCACTTCACTTTCCAAGATATCTGGCTCCAGCTCATTGGAAAATCTATTAAGGTCATCACTACTGTTAAGTTCCTTCCTGTGTAGATCTTTGTTGTACTCATGCCACTTCTTTTTCTGATCTGCTTTTGTCAATCCCTACCCTTTTTGGTCTATTATTATGCCCACTTTGGCATAAAAGGTTCCCTTGAGATCCCCAAATTTCTTGAAGAGATCTCTTGACTTTCTCATTCTGTTATCTTCTTCTACTTCCCTTTACATTGCTCATTATAGAACGACTCCTTGTCTCTTCTTTCTATCCTCTGGAATTCTGCATTCAGTTGGACAAATCTTTTCCTATATCCATTACCCTGCGCTTTCCTTCTTTCCCGGGCTACTTTCAATGCCTTGTCAGCGTTAAATGCATTGCTGCGTAAAATCGGATATGGCAGCTTTTTTTTCCTTACGTTAACAGCGTATCTAAAGAGTTTCACTTGCAATATAATGGATCCAACCTGGCATCTGTAAACCATGTCTTAGTTCGTAGCACTGAAGGGGCTGATTTACTACACCCATGCAAATTACACCAATCAAGTGCATTTTTCCGATATTCTTGCTGTGCCACAACCAAAGAAGCCAATGGAAAACAGCCATTGGAACAGTGGAGTGGACAGACATACTGTAAATATTTGATTGCCTTCTGCCCCAGTGCAGACTGTGTTTTAAATTTTTTCAAATTAGCAAGCAGGTTTTCGGTATCTAGAGAGGCAGAGGAAGTGCATAAGACTCATACATTGGAATGCATGTTTATATCCTTGTTCTTATTATAGATAATGAAATACTATTTTATACTTAATTTTACAATACACATAAATACTGATATCACATAATATACATACACATAGATACAATTATAGTTAGGCCACACCCCACCCTATACCCTATCAGATAAAGAAAATACGAGAACATTCATTTTCTTTCTTCAAAAACAAAAAAATATACACATACACTTTTCATTACTTAAGCTTATTTTAATTTTAAAATGAGATGGAGGGAGGCGCAAGGAGAAAAGGGGAGACGAAAGGTGAGGAGTAGAGGGGGACAGAGGAGGAGGGGTTATGGAGTGCAGGAGAGAAAGGGAGAGGGAGTGGGAATGAAGAGGAAGGAAAGAGACGTAGGGAGGGTGAGAGTGAAGGGGGAGGGCTAGGAGTAGTAGTCCGTGGGGGTGGGGGGGCAGGAGGTGAGATGGAAGGAGATGTGGCTCATGGGTTTGGATGGCATTGAGGAGTACCGTACCGTATCGACCATAGCAATAGGTACCCTTAGCTCGGAGTCCGAGCAGGGAGGTCCGGATCCCCGTTCACAGTTGGAGACAAGAGGCTGGAATGCAAATCCAGAGCCCCTATCCACAGGCTAGAGGTGGTGGCGGTACTCCTCAATGCCATCCAAACCCATGAGCCACATCTATCCAGGAGAGAGGGAAGTTAAGGCCGTTCCCAGATGGCTATGGGGGGGGGGGGGATTGCTGGACCACACCACTGGCCCCCTCCTCCCACAGATTGATTTGCCACCCAGGTCAACATGTTTGACTGATGTGAGGACCATGTCACCAGATTGATTTGCCACTTGGGTCAACATGTTTGACTGATGTGAGGACCAAGCCACCATCACCACCATCCGCTCCTCCTCTTACCACCGGCGCGTCCTGGCCCCACTATTACTAGGCCCACCACCACTTACACCAGCATCCGCTCCCCAGCACCTCCCCACTGGGCCACCACCACTGCAACCCTCTCCATAACCATTCTTAGTTCACTTGGGCCTCCATCCCAAGGCCCATCGTTGGAGGCTACCATGAGACGTGATGCAGGGGATCCAGGTCAGCATCTTCACCAATCAGGCCTCCATGGGCCATAGGTGAGGAGGCACAACCAGCAGGTGGAGTCCTACATGGTCAAGCTGCTCCAGGCGATATAGAACCAGAGTGAGGTCATCCAGCTGAGAATGGACATTGCCCAGGGTCCTCTGGTTCCCAGGATCACATCCTACACCCCAGAGGCTTACCCATAGCCTGGCCCCTCCTAGCCTTCCTCCATGACTCCATCAGTACTGCTTTCTTGGGGGGGATGCCTTCCCCTACAACCTGTCAGAGATTCTGAATGAATAAAATCTAATCTTATATTGGTTATTATAGCTAATATAATAATCCTATTATATACATTTTTCTTTTATAGCCAATGTATTAATATGTTATATCCTCCATACATTTATGTATATATATATATATATGTATATATATATATCACATATTATAATTGTCTAACTGCGATTCGTCATCACGCTTCAGACGAATCGCAGTTTAGACAATTATAAACTGCTGCGCATTGCGCAGAGCGCGGCGCGAGCCGCGCATGCGCGCAGCGCAGCCCAAGAGCAGATGAAAGAGGCACAGAGGGAGAGTGGGGAAGAGGGGCGGGAGAGTGGGGAAGAGGGGGGGAGAGGCACAGAGGGAGAGTGGGGAAGAGGGAGAGGGGGGGAGAGTGGGGAAGAGGCACAGAAGGAGAGTGGGGAAGAGACACAGAGGGAGGGGGGAGAGACACAGAGGTATAGGTGGGAAAGAGACACAGGGGAGGTAGAGGAGGGGGAAAAGACACACAGGAGGGGGAAGATACACATGGGAGGGAAATGGAGGGGGGGGGAGAGGGGAACAGACACAGGGGGAAGGGGGAAAGAGACACAGGCCAGGGGGAACAGGCACAGAGGGAGAGGGGGGAAGAGGCACAGAGGGAGAGGGGGGAAGAGACACAGGGGGGAGAGATACAGAGGGTGAGGGAGGAAGAGACACAGAGGGAAGGAGGGGAAGAGGTACAGAGAGAGGGGGAAAGAAGCACAGAGGGGGGGGACAGAGAAATGGGGTGAAGAGACACAGTGGCGAGAAACACAGAGAGAGGCGGGGGAAGAGGCACAGAGGGAGAGGGTGGAAGACACAGAGTGGGGAGAGACACAGAGGGTGAGGGGGAAGAGACAGGGAGGAAGAGGCACAGAAAGAGGAGGGGGAAGAGACACAGGGGAGTGAGAGGAGGGGGAAGAGACACAGGGGAGAGAGTGCAGGGGGGAAGATACACAAGGGAGGGAAATGGAGACACGAGGAAGGCCGTAACAGACACAGGGGGAGGGGGAAAGAGACACAGGCCAGGGGGGAACAGACACATGGGAGGGTTGGGGGAGACACAGGAGGGGGAAGAGATGCATAGGAGGGAGAAGGGGGAAAGAGACACAGGGGAGGGGTTTAGAGACACGGGAGGGAGAGGGAGGTAAAAACACAGGGGGGCAGGAGATACAAAGGAGGTAGACGAGGTGGAAGGAGACACAAGGGAGGGAGAGGAGGGGGGAAATAAGACACGAGGGAGGAAGTAGACAGAGGGAGAGACTCGCAATGAGCTCCAAAGGGGCTCATTGCAAGGCCTGTGATGAGCGCCAAAGGCGCTCATCACAAGGCCAGTAAAGTAGAGGGGGAGAGGCTTACATTGTGTGGCAAACAGCATTGCCAGGCTTCAGTTTTTATTGCCGTCATTTTTGACGGGCAAGTCGCTAGTATATATATATATATATATATATATGCATGCAATTTCATTATTGGAATATATCTGTAAAAAATATATTTTTCACAGATTCTTACTGAAGGGATTTTCTAAAGCTTCTTTGTCCTGTAACAGAAATGACTAAGCAAATTCCTGAGCTAATTGATAAAGGTTAGCTTAAAAGGTTTAAAATATCAGAATACTCCTTAGTGGAAACATGTGCAAGAATGTTCTAAATAGACTTTATTGTCTCTTTCCCAGAACAATAAGTTTCTTTTAGTGTATATATAAATGACAATTCTTATCTAAACTTGCTTAGATTTATAGCTGTTAATGTCAAAGTTCATTAGCTAAATTTCTGATAATATTAGTGATAATTTGAAGGTTCAAGAGTCCCATCTTGTGGTCCAAGGAATGAAATGTTTCCATAAAAATATATATACAATACTAAGATTTAAATATTTGGTGACATCATGAGAGAACCCTATTGGTTGAAAAACACATGTCCTGATTGGAATTGGAATTTGTGATAGGCAAATGAAGTTGGGGGTATAATTGAGGGAATGTGGCTGACAAAAGGCGGCTAAAATTTAAGAAAAACTAGAAATTGGAGGGGATGGAGGGTGAGAGTTTTGGAGAGGGGAACAAATGAATTTCAGCCAATTTGTGGAGTAACCAGTGAAATCTTAAAACCGAAAGAAAGAAGCATTTAGCTAAGTTAGCAACTGTTTGAATGGAATTGGCTAGGAGCTGGAAATACCAAAATTCCCAAAAGGAAATTACCATAAATAATTTAAATCATTATATTCAGGAGGTCTCTATAACCTGTTAAACTTTGAGAGAATTACATGGAGAAAAAAACAGAGATAGCAGATCAGCAGTTTCCCAAAATTAAAGAATTAGAAAAGAAAGCTGTAGACACAACAGAAATTTTTAAATGGTACATATGCAGAAACATGTGACGAATTACAGGCAAAAATAAACAAATTAGTAGGTGAGCATATAGAAAATACAGATATAGAAAGTCAAAAATTTATTCAATTTGAGGAATTGTCTAAGAAATGTGAATATTTAAAAAGAAAAGCTGATCATGCTGATGAATTAACACAAAAATATGTTCAGGCTTGTCGGGACTTAAAAATAGAACAGAGAAAATTGCAACAAAAGATTGAATTCTTAACTCAAGAATTGACTAATAAGAAAGTTCAGGAGGCTAAGACAGTTGTAGAAAATGTCCTGATTGGAATTTGTGGCAAATTAAGTTGGGGATATAATTGAGGGAATGTGGCTGACAAAAGGAGGCTAAAATGTAAGAAAAACTAAAATTTGAAGGGTAAGGAGGATGAGAGTTTTGGAGAGGGAAACAAACAAATTTCAGCCAATTTGTGGAGTAACCAGTGAAATCTTATCATAATTGGTAATGTATAAATTTAATTATTTTATTTTATGATATAATTGTAAACCATTATCATAATTTATGTGTTTAATTTATCTCATATCAAAAAGTTATCAAGGTTTAAAAAATCCATTTTTAAAATATATAAATCCAAATATAAATTTTAATCACAATATGATATCTCTTTTATCTTTATTGGCCAAAACAGATACATTAATTTTATTTAGTTAACTACACAATTATACCATAAAATACATTTTTATATATTGTGCTATATCCATAGAGACATTTCTTTATATTTACATAATACATACATAGACACTGTTAGTATATTGTATATGTAATTTTGGTAATTTTTATAAAAGGGTAATTTTATTGCATTTCTTAAAGTTGCTATTTCGGGTTTTATTGTATACTAGCGAATTGCCCATCAAAAAATGACGGCAATGAAATTGTAACTGAGCTAATGCTGTCTGGTGTGTAATAATGAAATATATAATACATTGATAAATGAATATACTTTACCTATTTTGAAGCATTGTGTTGAAGAGCTGTCAATGGGTTTTGATGTTGCTGCAGCATTAGTGGTGTGGAGCTGCTGTGTAAGCGTGGTGAATGTGTGCAGTGTAATACTGTGCGTGCGCGAGACGAAACCGTTAGCGTAGTGGTGTACTTCCGCATTGGAGTAAAATGGCGGGTAATCTGTGGTATGCGTCTTCCCGGATTATCCGTAGGTGCTTCGTGGTGTTTTTCGAGTTTCGTGTGGTGTTTTGCGAGTGTGTTGTGGTGTTTTCCGTGTTGAGAGTGCTGTAGCCTCGTTTTCGTTTTGTTCGTCGGCCATTTGTTTCTCTCGCTTAGCGATTTTATTAGTGTCTAAACTCTTTTATTTTTATTGAAATGAAGGTGTAACTTGCTTTTTTGAGGTGCTGGATGGTTCCTCTTGCTGTAGGTAAGCTTTTTATGTGTGTGTTGTGTGTATTTATTGTGTTTTAAATGTTTTTATGTTCGCGTGTTGCGTCCGATTTTTGCGAAGTCGTAATGTGTGCTAACGTGTCTTGTATCGTGTTTGCGTGTGTAGCCTCGTTTTCGCTTTGCTCGGCGGCCATTTTTTCTGTCGTTTATCAAATTTTTTAGTGTGTAAACTCTTTTATTTTGAATGAAATCAAGGTGTAAGTTGGTTTTTTGAGGTCTTGCATGCTCCCTGTTGCTGTAGGTAAGTTTTTTATGTATGTGCTGTGTGTATGTATTGTGTTTTGAATTTTGTAATGTTTGCGAGTTGCGTCCGAGTGTTGCGAGGTCGTAATGTGTGTTAACGTGTGTCGTATGTTGTTTGCGTTGCGAGGAAAAGTTTGCGAGGGTCGTAATTGCGTTAGCAACAACTCGCATGCACACAACTATATATGTGATGAAATTGTGATAAACTTTTATATTGTAGAAAATGCTATGCAATAATGATATGTAAAATCTGATGGTTATACATTCTTGTTTATTATCTGGTTGGTTTTGTTTTTACTTGAAATTGATTTGTTATTTTTTATATATATATTAGATTAGTTAGTTTTTGTTGTTATCAATAAATATTATTTTATAAAGAGGAATATGTGTCTATAAATTGATTCTGAACTCAATATGTATTATTCTAATTATTTAAAAAATATATGTTGTTTTTAATAATCCCAACAAACCCCTCCTCAACTATGGACAAGGTGCAGTGGCACAGGGCGTGGGGGCCCTGTGGCAAGGTGGAGGAGGATATAAGGGCTACACCTAGAATTTGACAATCTCAATAACACTCCTCAATGACAATCTATTGGTCCAAGTGTTACCATAATCTAACCTGGCTACAGAGTAGAGGATCATGGCCTATGTGATGGTAATCAATTGTGAGCAGATGACTACTGCCATCACACGATCCATTACCCTGAACACGTATGGTTATGTTTAACATTTCACCAATTCATGGTCACTGAGGAATGCTCTGGAGAAGAGATGGTACAGTCCATATTTCTGTTTTATCCTTATTAAGAAGGTTTTTTTTTTTTTTTTTTTTTTTAAAGCACAAATCAGGTCAAAGAAGGCCTCTGCAAGCAGTGCTACACAATAATGTGCATGAAATATATACACAGCAGCTATCAGATTACATTAAGGACATCTCCCCAGCAGAATGATCTCACATGCCATTAAATTATCATATATCCTGTTTAATAACATATGGTGGTTGTTAAGTTTAACTTATACAAATGCAGATATGGAATCAGACTAGAAAAGTCCACAAAGGAACAGTTGATCCAAGGCAGCATTAATACATGCGTTAATTAACCATGTCATCCCCTCATCAGTCTGAGAACAGATACATTTGTCTGATGTAAGCAACAGACATTATGGCCGCTGACCTTTGTCTCTTCTCAGTATTAATGGGTATGTGATCAGACATCATGATATCTTAACAATCAGTTTTAATCTAATAACACCTGTATACAGGATGAATGTGATATCCATGTGGATAACATTTCACAAAGAGATGGTGATAGCACTCTGGCCCCGCAAACTGTTGTCACAGCTAAGCATTCTTTGTGAGATGTCACACCATCACTCGTGGTAATGGTATGTGATTTCTCATAACAAATACAGAGTAGTTTGCACTGCTTGTGAAGGAAGTTCAGGTAAGTTAGTTTATTTTTGCAGTAAGAGATGTTTTTAGATGTTTTTTTCTCCTCATCTACCTTTTTATTAGCTAATAACCACCTTTTTTCATATTATCTGAACTAATTGAGCCTCATTAAATTCCAAGCCTTCATACAGTTGGCAAGTCTACAGGCTTGAAATCTGCAGCAGTTACAGATTGATTAAATTGAACAAGGCTGCGCAAGTACAGGGCCGAAGCCTCAAAACTGTAAACCATGCAACCGTAAGTAGCATTTCAAGGCATGATCAATTAAGCAAGCCCGTAACTACTGAGCTCACAATCGAACTCATAATCCAGCAATGTAAAAATCTATAAAAATGAATGAAGTAAATGTTTTAGTCCATGTGGGTGACCTGATATGTATTAACTCCTTGATTCCTGAGATTGATATAATGCGGAAATAAAACTTGAAAATAATAATTTTTCATTGCAAATTTGCGATCTTGAGGCTGTTGTGCAATTAATTCTAATGTCTTACATCGCTTTCCCCATATTTAAAATGTGTTTACCCCCCTTGCGAGTCTTCTCTAATACTTGGATTTTTGGCTACATTTGCTATTTACGGGTTTGAAAACAATTGCGGTCTGGCAATTTTAGAGATTATAACATTTGCGGGCTTGAAAGTTCAAAGGCTTAGCTGGGTCGGAGTTAGGATTTTGACAACCACAGTTGTTTTTCAGCCTGTAACCCGCAGATCGATTGCGGGTAGCTAAAAGAGGCCAATTTAATAGCAGTAACTTTTGCGGGCTACATTATGGGCCCATTGTATATGTGTAATTGAATTGGATTACATAATCCATGAGTTAATGCATCTGTTTAATGGAGCAGATGAAGACATTATGTATGTGCTTTGCGCATTACTGGTTGCTTCTATTATATGGAGCTTGGAATGATGAGATTTTTGATCATCTTGTTATGGTTATTTTGCTATAATGACCACATTTGACCCCGTTAGATGCTATGCATTATTATTATTATTATTATTATTATTATTATACAGTATTACCTAAAATCCTTTAGGTTTTGCTTGTTTCTCCAGACTCTTGTCTAATGATTTGGGACATTAACATATAAAACAATTACACTATTATGTATAAGGATATTGGTTATCATCCTGTATAGGCATCCCTTCATGCATTGTATGTTTCCAGAACATTCCAGTTACACAAGGGTGGTTAACAAGTGAAAACATGTCCTATTATATCCTATATGCGTTCACACACTTGTTTAAAGTGGTTATTATGAGTTAATACTTTGATACATATACATTGTGATGGGGTTCAGCATTCCACTGACATGTCTAATTAATGATTAATTGATACATTTAGACTATCACTAATTGCCACATGATCATTATTGGTATGCATATTGTCACATGCACAACAGCAATGGCGTGGGACTTGCACGGACAGGTGAACCCGTGATTCCTGTTGATTGAGGTGAGATTACTGATGCTGCATGTGTCTGTGCATAGCCTCCTTTTGTGTTTTGTAGGCCTTCATGAACAGCTTCAACACATTAGTGAAATCCACCTTGCCATGATCCATCCCTGATTGGTCAGACCCTTGTTCCTAACAGCCTGTTCCTTACATGCTCAATGTGAAAATGTAGCACCTGGCCTGTTCTATTTAGTGATGTACATGTGGTGTTCTATTCCCCCATTTCTCCACCATTGATGTTAGACAGTCCTTTGTTTCAGGTCCCCATGCTGACATACTCCCCCCTCCCCCTCCCCTTTCCAGGTTATTGTGTAGATGACATACCTTGCCATGATTGTGAGTAGTTTGCTGAAGTGATGATCACTCCTGTTGCAGAGTATTGTTTGTGGTGTGTCTATCCCTTTTAAAAATGAGTGCTTCATAGTAGCTGCAGTGGTCCATGTGTGTTTGCTGAATGTTATTAACCTATTTAATTATAAAAATATCTTATAAAATACATGTAGTTGTATAAATCTTTATAAGTGATGATATATAAATTGTGTTCAGTCACAACCAACTTATAACAAACAAACTGTGCCCTGAGAAACTTGAGGTGTGACTATCTGTTCCATTGATACTGTAACAAAAGACTGATGCCTGGGGTTGTTTATGGCTAAACAAAAGAACAGTTGGGTGTGGTGGACTCTTGCATCTATCATATAGACAACATAATAGGGGGTCTCTGGCCCAGAGTGTTTATATGTAAACAAGGGGACATCTGTGTGTGTGTGAGATTCCCATCTATGGAGTTTTTATGGATTTTAGGAGGAGGTGAGATGATTTCAGTTGAGATGGACAGTCACATATCAAGGGGGAGTGTCCAAGAAAGATATACAAAATCCAGAGAGTTTTTTAGTCTAAGTATAAGAGTGTGTTGTATAAGAGTGTGTGTGTGTCCATGAAGAGGTGCCCAGGAGAGCCATTCAGAGGAGTGCCCAGCTGAGCAGAAGCCATGCCGTGGTGTGACCTGAGGCCGAAAGACATGGACTCTGAAGATATTGCTGACTCTTGGTGTAGTATCTAGTAATAATGTAGTATATTCATATACGTATCTTTTTGTAAATATCGTTTTATCCCTACTGTCTATCTGTTTGTCTAAAACCCATTGTAGAACCGTATATTAATTTATGTAAAATATATCCCTTTTAATTTTCCTATTGTATGCTTGTTTAATGATTTGTCCAAAATAACTTATTATTTGTAGAAATTATACATTAATTATTTAATTATTGGTTAATTTCTTACAACTCCCTCTGTCACTAGTTCTAGATCTGAAGCTAAAGTCAAATTATTTAGAATTGTTTTATTGCTGTTTTCTGATTATGGCGTAATATGTGAAGTGATCTGCCCACTTCCCAGAACCCTTGTTTACACTGATGGAGAGCTACAGAGATTATAGGAAGGAAGGAGAGGGAGTGAAGGGGACACCTCAAGTCCACCTTGGATACAGGTCCAACACCATCTCTCTCTGCCATGGCTTGTAACAAATGACTGTCCAGATGCAGCAACTTGCACATAACATTTTTTTCAGTTTTCATCTGAATAATGGGCAGTGCTCAGTGTATATTAAACTAGATTTACACTGATGGGTCTTTTATAGGGTCAATCAGCAGATATTGGTTAGTATCCCCACCTGGTGGTAGGGGTAAGGAAAAGCAATCTGTAAAATAAATAAGCATCCTGTTGGGGTATACCAAGCAAAATGCACCATCTACAACCTACTGGGAGGTAAACTCATCCATCCTCCCACTGGACAAAGCCAGGTGGTTCTCTGCCAGGATACAGGAGCACACCAGTGCCCGGAACATAGCCTCATATGACAATGGAACCTCCTCAGCCTAACGCTGCTTCCTGGACTTATATATAGCCAGCTTGGCTAATGCAGGAGCAGGTTGATGATGAGGTCTCTGGGTGCCCAAACAAAAATATATGTGGTAAAAAATGCAGCCAAAGCAGGAGGCCCCTCAAGAGTGACAAGAGGAGCTGCAGTCCAGCGCAACTAAAATAAATGTGAAAGTCATACTCTCCCTTGCCACAGAATGAACAAGTGGCTGGAGGGTCCATTAAATTAGCCAGTAATTTCTCGAGCATTCTCCAACTCAAGTCCCCAGGGGGTCATTGAAAAAGGAATACAGTTATCTACACCAAGGCCTCTTGCCCTCGTCAGCTGGGAAAACCCATCTTCAGATGGTATCGGGGCGCGTCACAAGGGCAAGGAAGTGCACTCTATGGGGTCAGGGGGAGCCTAAGGAGAAACACTGTGCTTGTGTTCAATTCAAACAGCCGGAGCCGGGGTGTTGGAAGGTGCATGTGGCACTCCGGCCTGCAAAGACCCATAAAGGAAGGTGTAAGTTGGGGCAGATGGCATTTTTAATCTCCTAGAACAAACGCTCTGAAACTTTGGGTGTCTCATATCCCCGATGGAGTGCAAGCTCCTGGGGCCACACCCAATCAGAATATTCCTAGCCCAGGCAATCCCTGACTCAAGTCAACCGTGCTTGACTAAGGCAACGGATGATACTGGGGGACTGCATTAGTGAAGCCCCTCGGAGACTATGCTCCAGGCCTTGAGGCCAGTTTCTTGGTAGTATGCCGGCATCATTGAGAGGTCTCTCCCAATCGCCTCGAGCCTTATAATAAATAACTGCCGGTCATACCCCATATTGTGCAACTGGTGATAAAAACTAGATGCCAGTGCACACCTCTGAGGAGAGGGATGTGCGTACAGGTATCTCTTCTGGTACTGAAGGCGGAAGGTGTGCAACTGGGAGCCCACACATACCACCCTGTTCACCCTCCACCAAAGACGGACTGGCTACAGCCACAGAGACCCAATGCCTTCCCATCCAGAGGAAATCTAGCTCCTTTGGATACTGCTGACAAACTCGGAGGTCAGACTCAGACATATCAGTAGGTGCCAAAGCTGAGAGGCCACCAGCTGATTAATCACCAGAGTACGCCCCCTAAGGGAAAGCATTATTGCCAGACCCATCCATCTCTCCAGATGAGTAAGGAAACTCTCCTCTAACTCCTTCCAGCTGTGTGGAACAGAAGAGCCTGCAGCGGTCAGGTAGACCCCTAAGTATTTGATGAGATCTGCCTCCCACAAGATGTTACAGAATGTTGGAGGCAAGGAGTCCACCTGTAGAAAACCCTCTAAAAGGTCTGTGAGGAGGCAGCTGAATAAATATCCTGGAACTCTTTTGCCAGCTTAAGATCAACTGGGTTCTGGTCAATGTGGAGCACATTATCAGAATCGGCTGAAAGGATAATCTGTATGTCTTTCGATGGCCAGTGCATACAGCTGTCCAGACAAGGGACATCATTGACATACTTCTCATACAAATACCAAAGGTGTTGTTAGGGTCCAATTGATTTTAAGTAAACCCTCTGAAGAGGTGTACAGTGTTTTCATATAGCTCACAAATTGTGGGCCAAAGCCGTACGCTTGCAGAGTGGCTATGAGGTAATGATGGTCCACCCTGTCAAATGCCTTCTCTTGTTCCAGGGAGAGAAAGGCGAGTGACAGACCAGTCCTGAGGGAAAAATGCATGACATCCCAGACCAGAAAGATACTATCTAAAATAGTCCGGCCCTGGATTGCATAGGACTGATCATGGTGAACTAACTGCCAGCACAGACTTAAGCCTAAGCAAGATGGCTTTTGCTACAATCTTATAGTATATGCTGATCAGTGAGACCAGTCGCCAGTTCTTAATAAGGTGGAGATCCCCCTTTTTGGGCAGCAAGGCAAGTACTGCCCTGCGACAAGAAAGGGGCATCTCTCAGGTCTCCAGGGCTTATCCAAGGACCAGATAGAAATCAGGTCCCAGAGTCTCCCAAAATAATTGAAAAAACTATAAAGTCAGCCAATCAAGTCCTGGAGGTTTCTCACAGGACATGAGACAGGGGGCTCTATCCTGCTCTCGGACCCGGAGGTGGAGTAGATGGCCTAGGATAACAGCTTTCACAAGTAGTCACTCTGGCTTAAAAGAACATACTCAGATTGGACTAATGTGGCAAGTGGGGTTCATCAGGGTTCAGTATTAGGTCCTGTCCTTTTTAACATATTTATTAATGACTTAGAAGTAGGACTGGAAAGTATTGTCTCCATTTTTGCTGATGACACTGTAGTTGTGCAAGGTAATTCAATCAGATAATGATGTACTTTCCATTCAAAGGGATTTACATAAATTAGAGAAATTGGCAACTAAATGGCAGATGAGATTGAATATGAATAAATGTAAGGTTATGCATTTGGGAAGGAAAAATACCATGCAATTTATAATTATAATGGAGCAAATCTAGAGGTATTAGATATTGAAAGGGGTTTGGGAGTACTTGTGAACAACCACCTAGGTAACAGTGCTCAATGCCAAGCAGCATCTGCAATGACAAGTAAAATATTAGCATGTATTAAAAAGGGTATAGAAGCAAGGGAAGCAAATTCTGCCTCTATACAAGTCCCTAGTAGTTCCTCATTTGGAATATGTAGTAAAATTCTGGGCACAACTTCAGAGCTGGAAAAGTACAGAGGGCAATAAAACTAATACAAGGAATGTAGGGGCTAAGTTTTGAAGAAAGACTAACCAAATGAAACTTATTTATTTATTTTCTCAGAAAAAAGGGGAGAGGGAATATGATTACCTTAAATATATCCTGTGTAGTAATGTCCCGAACATCAAATTTTCGGTTCGCGAACAGCGGACGCGAACTTCCATCAAATGTTCGCGAATGGGCGAACCCGGCGAACCGCCATAGACTTCAACGGGCAGGCAAATTTCTGGCCACAATAGTGATGGAAAAGTTGTTTCAAGGGGACAAACACTTGGACTGTGGCATGCCGGAGGGGGATCCATGGAAAAACTCCCACGGAAAATTATATAGTTGATGCAGAGTCTGGTTTTAAGCCATAAAGGGCATAAATCACCTAACATTCCTAAATTGTTTGGAATAACATGCTTTAAAACATCAGGTATGATGTTGTATCGATCAGGTAGTGTAAGGGTTACACCCGCTTCACAGTAACAGACCAATCTCCCCGTTTAATGCACCGCAAACAGTCCCTTTGCACAACCGCAAACTCCCAATTTGCACAAGGTTGGATACCAAGCTAGCCATGTCCCGTTCCTTGTCCTCACTGATGTCATTGAAGGTCTCTTCCTCCACCCAGCCACCAAGGGTCCCCGAAAGGTGACAACAAGCCCCCTGGGACGCCTGCTGTGTTTGGTCTTCCACCTCCTCAAAGCCACCTTCCTCCTCTGACTCCTCTCTCTGCGTTGCCTCTGTCTGCGTTATTATAAGGTGTGTACTGTTAAGTAGTACTATTCCTATCGGTTTCGTCCCTGCTACGTCCACTATTAGGGGACGTGTTTATAGCATTGATTTTTGGAACAGGGAGATGGAAAAAGATGCTTGGTCGGACCTCCTACTTCAAATTTGGGGCACTGCACGTGCAATCTAAGGTGCCACCAGATATGAGTGTCACTGTGCACTGGCAAAAGTTGGCAGAGTAGATGCAATAGGCTTCACACACACGCCTGTAGACAGGCAATTGCTATTCAACCTACTACAGTCAAAAAAGTGTTGTTTTATTTTACTGAGCAATAATAAGCTGTCTGACACAGGCAGGCGACTGAAATTAGATTAAAGGAAAAAAAGCTTGTTTTTTTCAATGTATGGTACACCAACTATGACTGGTGAAACAAAGCAGAATATTAGCCTGTCCTTCAGATGGAAGGCTCTGGAAGGGAGTGTATGTTGCTGATCGGCTGGAATGTGTCTGCTGACTGTGAGGTGCAGGGTCAAAGTTTCCTCAATGATAAAGTATAGGGGGCGAACCAAAAATCGCATCTGATCTCCGTCCGCTGCGAACGCGAACATGCCAAAATCGCTGCGAATAGTCCGCGGGCGAACTGTTCGCGACATCTCTAATCCTGTGTCAATAAAAAAGCTTTGTCAAGTGAACTTTTTTGCAATAGGTTTTCAACTGACAAGAGAACATCCTTTGAGGTTAGAAGTAAAACAATTCCACCTAAAAGAAAGGAAAGGGGTTCTTCACAGTGAGGGTTGTTAAACTGTTTTATTATCTACCAAAGGAGGTGGTGACAGTGGATTTGATAGATAACTTTTAAAGGGATTGGGACTATTTTTAAATAAAAAGGGTATTCAGGGTTTTCCTGGATAATTAGAGAGGGAGTATTGATCCAGGGAGGAACTAGTATCTGTGATCAGGAAGGAATCTTATTTTTCCCCTTGAAACAATTGGCAAAGTTTCACTTGAGTTTTTTTCTGTTTGCCTTGCTCTGGATCAATTAACAATCTGCATATTGCAGATCAGCGGAGATCTAAAATGGAAGAACTTGATGGACTGAAAGTCTTTTTTTCAACCTCAATTACAATTACTATGTAACTATGTGCAAAACCATTATTGTGTGTTCGGAAGTGTGCGTTCCTAAGCCTCCTACTAGTGATTCGCAGTCCAGGATTTCTTGCCTCAATTGCTGGCCTGTAGATATTGCTGGATAGAGTGGATACTAAATGACACATTCTTCCACTTCTCCAAAGCCACCTGCTCCTTCCTTTTTTTTTGCCCATGAAGGGTGTTCTCAAGGAATTGATTTAATTCATTGACAGGGATAACCCACTTAGAATCTGATGTTAAGAAGAAACACAGAATTTGTTGTCAAAATGTCTACTTGCTCTTACGTGCATATCAGCATCTGCAGTAACATGGTCAGACCATGAGAGGCCATAGCACAATTTTACCCACCCAACAATCTTCAAAGTCAGCTTGCTGACAGCTCTACTCCATCCTTGTTATAATTCAACACTGCTTTTTCCCTGACTGGGAATCAAATCAAGGCTGCAGAGGTGAGAACCCCAAATTCTAAACACTAGGCCACCAGAGGATGCTAAACATACAATTTGTTACCAACATGGCTGCTTGCTCTTATGTGCATATCAGGGCCTGCACTAACATGGTCAGACCTGCAGAAGCCATTGCACAATTGACCCACCCGACAATACGCAAAGTCAGTCAGCAGTACCTGTATCTCCATCCTGCAGTGGGGAGGGCGCTAAATCCTGACTAGGCCACCAGAGGATGCTTGTGAAGTTAAGCCATTGTCCAGCAGTCTGGTAGGCAAGAGGCCTTGCCTGTCACTGCCTATGATGTCATAGAAGCAATCTGCCCCAGGTTTCAGACAGGTTTACCAATTATCTTATTCACGTTGATACATTCCAAATAAAATCATTAAACAAATCAGAGATATTTAATTGTTAAATATGTGCTGTTATACATATTATTATCAAGTGGACATGCATATCTTCCCTATCAATCATCATTGTGATAATTTATTAATGATCCTTTATATGGAGACTTACAGAAAGAAAGGTCATGTATACATAATTTATGATTAAAATACCCAAGTTTCAAAATCATTATTTAACACTTTAACACTCAAAAAACATAACAACAAACAATTGGATGTGCATTCATTTGTGTAATATTTATTTCTCTAATAACTCAGACCCTTTCTTCATTATAAATAATGCAATTAGTTATGTGCTGACATCATATCAAAAGTATGTTTTTTGAGGATTACCATCTAAATAGGGGATAATAAATGCCCTTGCTATGCCATCTGTATTATTTGAATATAAAATAAAAAATGTGTTACATTGATTGTTATCATCCTTTACAGGCAGCAACACCAATATATATTAATGTACATTTAAGACAATCATGTTACAAACTTAAATAATACCTTTAAAGTTTATTGCAATATTTAATATTTCTGTTCGCTTTTCATAACAGCTTCTAAATAAAATATTCTAGCTGCTCCAAAGATTCATGCTAGTATTACTGATAGCAAACCATTTGTTATTATTAACCTGTTTAGAAAAAAAACTTGCAGCTAAACAAAAATTCCTATTTCCAATTAATGGGTGCTGTTCATGTTTTTATATTAAATATAGATGTTCTTTCCTTTAGTTATATGTTAATATATATTTTTATTAAGCATAAAACCTCTTAGTTCTGAACACAGCAGTCTCATTTGATTAGTTTTTTCTCTCTATGAACCAAGCATGTCCTAAATAAACTGTTTGGGTTTAGCATGGCTACGAAATCCATATTATATAACTTACTAGTAAACCAAACACCATTACACCAATACTATTGATGACTATCGTTGCTTCCAACGTTGCCTAGAGAAGTTATGGTGAGTCATGTTATTTTGTACTGAATTATATTAAGGTACTTTTATTATTTTCTATCCCAAGTAGCTTTCTTGTCTAAATACTTTTCTATGCCACTAGCTATACTTTTGTTAACATCATTTGTATTATTATTGCTATTACATTAGTGTTTTAATTTTTAATGTGAATGACACTTGCTACATTTGAGAATGTGTCCTTATATATTAATGACCTACGCAAGTCACGATGGTCAGACTTTTAAGTTTGTCTTTTCAATAAACTGAAATTCTTTGTACAGGACATTTGTGAAATACTATTGGTGTGATGTTGTTTGGTTTACTATTAAGTTATCTTACGATATCCTTTTTTATTATATAGTATATTTGTGGTAGTTTTTATTACAGCTCTGCTTAAATGTTACCATTTTATTTTATTACTTACATTTTTATTGAAGGTTTAAATTACCATCTTTTTTGTGTTACTTTAAAGTGGTTGGTTAAATATTTTCTTTCCTTTTTAAGTTTCTATTTTTATTTATTTCCCTTTTATATTTATTAATATTTACCCCTTAATCTAAAATACTGGACAATCTAGATCAGTTTTATAAACATTGGATATAGGGAGCACAAACCTGAATGGCAATAGGCAGGGCCGGTTTTACCTTTTTGGAGCCACAAGGCAGTGAAGCGGAGGAGCCCCTGAGAGTGCATGCACAAGGTATGCACACACCCATTTTTTTTTATCGCTCTCTCCGCTGACTTTAATGGCCGTGTGAGCAAATCATTTCCCCTTAACAGCCATTTTAACAATGTGGCAACTCATACACATGCCAAGCTATTTCTTGCTTATTAAATGCATTTGATGGTGGGCCACATTATTATTATTTTTCTATGGGAGGGTAGCAAGCATATGCTACAAACACAAATCATAATCACTTGTATCACACATAAAAACTGAGTAATTATTAGAATTAAAGGGGCCACTGCACAATGAAATTGTTTGAAAAAATTGAGAGCATAAGCAATCAGAAAAAAAATCATAGATGTATTTTTATTAGAATTTTATTTTAAATGCTTCTGCTGAGCCCTGGGAAAAACCACAATACATAAGTTGTGTGTGTGAAATGGGGAATTAATGTTTCTGGACAGATATGGTTGCATTTCCTGAAGTAAGAAGTCTGCTTCTGAAGCATTTAGTGATGCAAGAAGCCTTCCCCAGTGAGGGGGAAGGATGTGGAGTCAATTTCAATCTTCTCCAATTAAGACATGCTTTTTGTTCCCTCCTTCTTCAATCCTCCCTTCAATGATAGCCAAAAAACAAAACTGTCATGATCCAGCTCTCCATGAAGTGATTTAGTAATTTAACAAACACAAAATGCATTCCTATACTATAAACAGAGACTCCCAAAACTCAGATTTCCATTACTTATACATACTTGACAAACAAGTGTCTTTTTTTCTGGAACTACAGTGGACCCCAAATGATAAAATTGAATGCCGTTGCTAATAATTGCCAATGAGTGAGTGTGTTTTCATGATGTGTCTCACAAGCTGCCTACCCTTCTTTACATTACATCATAGAACATTTTTGTTATTTGCATGTATTTGTGTGAAGGTGGACAGTCAACCAGACACACATCATGACTACTTAGTACATTCAGACCCCCCAGACATAGACACACAATAGATGTACTCACAAACAAGTGGAATAATAAAAGCATGACGAGCCGAGTGGTGGCCAGGCCTGCTTTAATTTGCAGAGGATCTACCAGTTTACTGAGAGAGCTGTCAGAGTACTGAGACAGAAAAGCTTTGTGCTGCAGAAGTCAAGACGTGGAGGTGCAGACCAAGGAAGTGTTGACATACAGACACCTCATGCCTGATGTAAGTGAGCATGAAGTACTGACCTGACACTGCTCCATACAGTTCCCTCAGACATCTTGTATATCACACCTTTCCCCTCATAATACGGCTCTAGTATTCCGATTTCAATAGTAAAACAGTGTTGTATAGAACAGTTGCCAACCAGGTACACTTTGTGTAACACCAGCTTTGCAGAAATGTTATGAGAAATAATAGAATATATATTTATATATATATATATATATATATATATATATATATATATATATATATATATAAATATACTTCCACACAAGGTCCTATTTCCCTTCTCTTACCTCCTACCTAAGCAAAGCTCCCCTGCCTGCATCATAGCTCCAGAACACACTTGCTTCACTTTTTGGTAACATCCTCTACAGGGTACTCTGCCTGCATCACAGCCATACACACATATATACATATACTATTTCTACATAGCAGCCAGTCCCTCTCAGCAGCTATCTTCACATAACACCTACCCCTCTTAGCATCCATCCCTACATAGCACTGAATCCTTCTCAGCAGACATCCCATCTCAGCATCCATCTCCACATAACACCCAGTGCTTCTCAGCATCCATCCGCTCTCAGCAACCCTCCTCACATAGCACACAACCCCTGTTGACACCCCTCCCCACACAGCACCCAAACCCTTTCGGCACCCATTCCCACACAGCACTCACCCCCACACAACACACAACACCCAACCGCTCTCAGCACCTATCACTACATAGCACCCATCCCTATGTCCTTTGCTCCCATTTTCTAATTTTCAAAAAAAATAAATAAATTAAAATGACACAGCACTGCCCCCCCATTGCACCACTGATAGCTCCGCCCTTGGACATAGAATTGAGCTTGTGGATGATAAACTCCAGTAATAAATATATCTACTTTCAAACTCATCATTTCACTGCAGTCAGACAGTCTGAAAGCAACTTAGTTTTTGTTGTAACTCAGTCTAGTTCCAGGCGCTTCCTAGTGGTTAGTCAGTCTCACAGCAACTTACTTATTGTTGTAACTCAGAATAGTCTGTGAACTGCATTATTTAATTTTTAAGTTAAAAAAGGGGCACCCTTCACAGGTAAGCACCCCTAGGCAGCTGCCTAGTTGGTCTAATGGATAATTTGGCCACGGCAATACAGTAACATAACACTTAAGTACACCTCTGTACAAAGAAACATAAATATCTTTAACATTGATGAACTAGTCATATACATTTGCAGGTCATGTGCATTTTGATCCAAGCTTTAAAGTACCTTTACACAATTGTTTATTTGCATGTTAATATTTTGACTAATAGGATAACTTATTACATACTAGAAAAAATATTTTTGTTTCAAAGATTAATAGCATTTACATAATAGTAACGACAAACGTTAAGAACACAGCACTTCACAAATCTCTTGTAATATTAAGATCTGAAGTTATTCATTTTTTTGATAATTGTATCAGTAAGTACAGAACTGTATAGCATATGTACAAAAATAAAGAGTTTTAGTTACTTGCTATGTATCCTCATCTGTTTGGCTTTCATGTCCAGTTGTGGCCCCTGTAATCTATTCATAGACACAATAAGTATGGCCTATATTCTGACATACAGTCTGCTACAACATTCAGGACAGAAGGCACATTATCATCCTTTGTTAGTGAAATGTAATTACATAATAAATGAAAGTTAAAACATAAAAAAAACAAGTATATTGTTTTTACAAAAGATAAATGTAAACGTTTTTATTATTCAAATGCCACAGAATTATAGTTATATATGAAGAGTTAAAGGGCATTTCACCCTAACAACCAGGTTGTTTCTTCTTAAAGGACAATAAACACTGACTATACATTGTCCCAACCGGTCCTTTCCTTTTATAGTAGCGCACAGTGGTGAAGTGGTGAACAAGAGGTAGTGCAGGCACAAAAACGTATTTCCCTCTCCGACCTGCTGCATAAGGCGTGCTGACAGAAGAGGCCTTGAGCAATGAGAGGCGCGCCCGAGACCCTGGGGGGCGGAATGCCTGCGCTTGACATAGTGATGGCCTCGCTGTTGACTCAGCGCCGTCAAGATGCGACACATCGGAGGATGGAATAGTTCTTTGCCTGCACTACAACTTTTCACCACTTCAACACTGTGGCGCAGGGCAAGGACACACGCACGCTAATATAACAGGATAGGTCCTCCCAACCGTTTTTATTATTACTTTGAATAATTCCCCATGTATTCAGCATTGTCATATTATAATGCAAAAGTGTGATTAAGTATACTAAATTGCAGCTCAACGGACTTGATAAGGATGGGGGAGAGGATCTAATGAATTAATAATACTGGGTGTAAGTTGTGTTTATTTATGTGTTAGCTATAAAAGTGTGTCATTGTGTCAAATAATCTAATTGGTATTTGTGAGCTGCATATGGCATAATAATTAAGCACAAAGTTGAATATCTTGGTTTATGGTTTACATTAGGGGCAAATGTCTACTACAGTGTAGTCAGTTTTCCATGCTCTTTTGGAATAACCTACAGAATTTTTTTGAGTGCCAGTATTATTTTAAGTCAAGCTTTTATGTGAATTCACCCTTAAAGAAATAACACTGATGTATTGAAATGTGTTGAAAATTGAAGATTATCCTACTGTAACTATTTAAACACCATTTGTTTTGTTTCAGACGTGAGGAAGCATCATATTGTGGAATGTTGTATATTACTGTTAAAGCTATTTTATGTAGATAGATACAGAGTGCAGCATAATTTGCCATGAAATATTAATCAATATTCAGTGCAGGGGCTTCATTTTCATTATGGTGGTACAGTGCATACATATTCATCATTATAAAAGTGCAGCAGGCTCATTATCAGGATATGGAAGTGAATGTGCTCATTCACACAGTGCAGCCTGTTCATTGTCAGGGGATGGAAATTTATATAAAATTACCCTTAAATGGAAAGTTTCTCCTAAGCACACGTTTCTGTTATATGAAAGTTTACATTTATAGTAATGTTTTTAATACTTGCCATGTAATGGTACAAGGCCTGTGTATGTAATGTGATGTGAGCTGCTGAAGAACACAAAACATGAATGTAACTGTTGCAGTTTGATTGGCTCTTGAACTTTTAAACTAATCAGCTCCGCATTCTAAGTGTCAATGACAAAAACTGGAGATAACATGGATGCTTCCCCTCTCCACAAAGAGAAAAGAGAAACAGGCAAACTTTTTACTCATAGGAGAATCATTAATATTATACAAACTGAATTTTAGGTGGAACTTGTCCTTTAATAATAATACAGCAGCATGTGAGGAATGCACTATGCAGGGGTGGATATTTGTACAGATTTTATTCATACATTGAATGCAATTTTTAAGGAACTATTTACCATTTTTAAATCTGTGGTTAGCTTTTAGCTTCTAACATGCTATATAATAGATAATATTTATTGGAATAATATGACATATATATGCAAATATATAACATTTAAATACAAATGTTAATTATATGTGTTATTTTTAATTCTATAATTGTGGGTGAAAAAAATATACAAATATAACACTCTGGACAATTGACCCTGTTAAGAACGGAGAGGATATGGGACATGGTCTGTTAATACTGATCCATATATTCAAGAATAATATTTCTCTTACAAAACTTTATTATAGAGCTAATAACTTTTCAGATATTCTTTTTTCAATATTTCCTTTTACAAGTTTGTACCACATTCCCTTTAAATTCATCCAACACTTTTGTTAGGCAGCTGTAAAAGTGAATGGTGATCTGACGTCCTAGAGAAAGTGTTAAATATTGCTTTACCACATATAAATTATTTTTAGGACTGATACTTAGTTACCTTGTAATTATATAGTTGTGTTTATATCTGGGCTTTTTAGTTTTAGTTGTAAGATACAAATATTGATAATGTGGACATGGCTGTAGAAATTCTCTTTTATACTGTCAGTCGTACATCAGTAGAGTGTTTGCTATAATTCTTGTATTAACCAATTAGTCTATGTTGCTGGTAGAAAAATCTGAACACCATAAGTAGTCAGAGACTGAGCCAATTCAAGATTTTAAGTCCAAAAGTTCTGTGCACATGGCATTAAACATGAATCCTGGGGAAGTATACTTCAAGGCAAACCTCTACCCCATCTCCTCAGGTACGACATTAAGGATTATGTCTTCATTACTACGGCGCACCACAATAGATAGTGTTTCGTTGTTGCGCACTGCCTCGCTCACTTCCTCTGTGCTGCTCACCATCTTCCCATTAATGCTAATAATAACGTCATGATCTTTCATACCCGCACTAGAATGAGATACAAATAGTACAATAAGAACACTTATATATATATACATATCGACATATCTTTCATTGATTTTATAAGCTAATTATAGAATATGTTATATTAAGAAATAACCACTGTCAGACAAACAAACTGTCAGATGTAAGAAAAAAAAATCCTGCTAATACTAACAATAAAAACTTAGAAAGATCAAGAAGCTAATAATGGTTATAGGTAATTTTACAATGTTTTAAAGGTTCCAGTTTTTGGGTGGAAAGGTTCTTAGGGAAGTGACAACCTAAACTTACATTGCAACTATGAGTATACTGCAATCTGCCAAGAAATGTGGACTTCTATTAGACAGTGAAGAATGTAAAGAACATATATGGGCCACCTTCCAATCCCTATAGTATATGTGCAAAAAAGCTCAACAGTAACTGTGGCAACTTCTTTTGCACATATAACGTACCCATCACAATCCCAACTACTCCAAACCCAAATGTTACCTGGGTACCATGTATCAGGACTTTGTGACAGCAGCCCTGATGGTCCCCACGCAGCACTGCTTCGCTATCAGATCAAACATCCCCTCCCCCATCCACCTACATAAACTCCTTCCCATTGCAGGGAAGGGGTTACAAACATCAATGATCAGCAGATGGTTTAAGACCACTGCTAAACATTTCCACAAACCCAGGGAACCTGTGGGGATTCCTACCTCCCACTCTGCAAAGGGACTATAAAGACTCCCATAGCACCTAAACATTATGACCCTGTGCCACGGAGGTCCTTAAAAGATCCCAGTGACTCCAAGATATTAACCCCTACTACTGGAGTCCCCTGTGGCACACATATTTAACCCCTATTAGAGCCCCTACAGACTACCCTATCTATCCTAGGCATATATGCCATGGAGCTCCTGGAAGGACCTCATCCAAGAAAGGAGAGGACATGATCTTATCTTAGGATAGCCCACTTGATCAAGGGCAGAATACTGAGGACCACGGCAGCGTGAATCATCGCTGGATGGACATTTGGGCAGGTTTAGTATGTTTATTTTCTTTTACATGGTTAATTTATCTTTTTTATATTATTTTTTATTTTATTTTATTGTACTGTAGTTCTTTTTAATTTTTATGTAATTAATTTTTATTTAGTTTTTTGGGATTACTTTTTTATTTATGTACTTTAGGTTTATTTGTAATTTAGTGTTTTTATCTTAATGTAGTTTTCGATTTTTTTTTATTGTTACTGTTTTTTTTTTAACTTAGGGTGCCACAGAGGTCTTTGAGGACCCGCATGGCACATAGTGGGTTAATGTAGAATACAATGGGGGTCTATATTTAGTTTACTGTAGGTACCAAGAATTAATTAGGAATACCATGGGGGTATGTATAGACCCCAATGGTAGTAAGGGGGTAATTAAGAATTCCATGCAGGTCAATATAGACCACCATGGAAGTTAGTGGTTAATATAGTATACCATGGTATAGGGTTAATTTCTATATGCCATGTGGTAGGGGTTAATATTTAGGTGTCACAGAGTCCCTTAAAGGACCTCAGTGGCATGGGGTTAATAGTTAGGTGCCATGGGGTCTCTATTGACCCTCATGGTTATTGGGATTAGTGGGGATTGGGGGTTAGATGGGGAGGGAATCCCCAGGGGTTTCCTTCTCTGCGTAGAAGGGAATGCTTAGGGTTCCCTTCAGAGTGGTAGTGGCAAATCCCTGGGGTTCCTCAATTACTGTACTGTAAATGGGGGAATCCAATCCTGAGGATCACTGGGCTCATGGGGGTAGGGGCACTAGTGGGATTGATGGGATCCTCCAAGTATATGTGGTGTTCGGTGCACTTATTAACCACTCAGTTGTGTTGGATATAAGAAAGCAAACCTTCCATCAGACTCTAATGAGAGTTTATGGTGTTTTTAGCATCAGATCTGACTCTTGAATCATTTTCCAAAGCATTTTTCTGGTCTGGAGTACACATAAGTTTAGGTAGGGGAAAAGGGCACCTGGTATGTTTATTGCTTATAGCCATATTAAGAGCGATTGGGATGGCTTGGAGGCAAATTTGAATGGGCCAAGGCACCATAACATATTAGATCTGGTTACATAGTTACATAGTAATTAAGGTTGAAAAAAGACTTTCAGTCCATCAAGTTCAACCTTTTAAGATCTCCTCTGATCTGCAATATGCGGATTAGTTATTAATTAATTAGTTGTTAATTAATTATTAATCAATTATTTAATTATTTTTTTATTTATATTTTTAATTATTAGTTAATCCAGAGGAAGGCAAACAGAAAAAAAAAAAACAATTGTCTCAAAGGGGAAAAAACAATAATCCCTTCCTGACCCCAGATACCGGTGATCGGATTTCTCTATTAATCAATACTTTCTCTAATTATCCAGGATAACCCTGAATTCCCTTTTTAATTAAAAATAAATTCAGTTCCCTTTTAAAATTATCTATCAAATCCGCTGTCACCACCTTCCTTTGTAGAGAATTCCACAGATTAACCACCCTTACTGTGAAGAAACCTTTTCTTTCTTTAAGGTGGAATCTTTTTACTTCTAACCTCAAGGGATGTCCTCTTGACAATTCTTTATACTGACCCTGGATGTATTTATATAATGTAATCATATCTCCTCTTAGACGCCTTTTATCTAGAGAAAATATGTTTCATTTGGTTAGTCTTTCTTCATAACTTAGCCCCTCCATTCCCCTAATTAGTTTTGTTGCACTTCTCTGTACCTTTTCCAGCTCTAAAATGTCATTTTTATATAGTGGTGCCCAAAATTGTACTCCATATTCCAAATGAGGGCGTACTAGGGATTTGTATAGTGGCAGAATTATATTTGCTTCCCTTGCTTCTATACCATTCTTAATACATGCTAATATTGTATTTGCCTTTGTAGCTGCTGCTTGGCTTTGAGGACTGTTACTTAGGTGGTTGTCCACAAGCACTCCCAAATCCCTTTCAAATTGCATGGCTATTTTTCCTTCCCAGATGCATAACTTTACATTTATTCGTATTAAATCTCATCTGCCGTTTAGATGGTTGTTTTAGATAGATAGGTTACTAAGTTATGGTGCAACTTGCACCAAACTGCCTGCCCAAAAAATTGGAATTGGGTCTTATATCAATGACAGGTAACTGACTTATCTTGAAGGATTGAACGGCTCCACATGTGGCCCGAGTTCTTAAAAGGGTGTTACATTGCTTTAAAACTTTTTATTTTACTCAAAGCAAAACTGGAAAACTGCTATAAGAAAGTACAACTGAATATTGTTTGCAAGTTCTAGTGACGTACACTTGACTGTGAGTTGTTGACGTGTGGCATGCTCTCTAATTCCAGAGAAGAGTTTGGGGGCTGTTTGGTAAGTGCTTGGGGGTTTCCTGTTGACCCCTAGTATATACATCCCTAGTATATATTGACAAATTTGTCATGTGTTCTCTTAAGAACTGTGTTTGTATTTAACATGTGGTTTATTGTATGTTTCAAAATGTGTGTCTTAAACTTGTGCATGGATTTTATTGTATTGGTAATGTATTGCAGTCCATGGAAACAATTAATATGTTTCAACTAAACTATGAAATGTACTGTATCTTTAGGTGTTTATTTGTTAAAACATTTTATTATAGTGAAAAATAAAAAGCAAGAAATAAAAAGGACAGGTGACAGTATAATGCATTGTAAAGTGCACTTATTCTCAAGCTCTTACCTAGATGCAGCTGTTCCTGGAATGACTTCAAAAACATAAACACCAGAGTTGACATCAGGGAAATCTTTATCACGCAGTTTTAGCTCACGTATAAGACTGAAAAGAGAGCAAGTTGTATCATATGATATTGCAAGACATTCTTCTAAAAAACTTACTGGCCATAAAACAATTTAATCATTCATCATAAAATAGTATCAACTGCCTGGCCCCTCTTATTTAATATCACTGCAACCATCACACCCATAATGTCCATCCTAGCTAACCTTCCACCCCTTCCCATTATGTCTACCTTGCTGTGCCACTGAACACCCATGACCATTATACAAAAATTGGCATTTCTGCTTGTACTGTTACTAATTATACTGTTTTTTTAATTGTTCACTGTTTTTGCAACTTTGTACTGATTTTGTAATTTTTGAATGATGACTAATTGTACTATTTTTGCAAAATTGTAAAGTAAACAAATAAATATATTTAGTAGTAATAATGAGACTATTAATATGTTCATGTATAGTATGACACTCTTAATAACCAATTGCTTCTGTACTGATACAAACCACTTATAATATAAAACATGCAGATTGCTTTATTGGTCCAGGAAAACTGACAATAGATAAGAAGCTCCCACAATATTAAAAGTTTATTTTTTGTCTCTCCTAGCCAGTTTGCAAAACAGGTATGATAACTAAATTTAAAAGTGGTTAAATGATTTATCTTAATGTAAATTAAAATACTCCAAAAATGTTGAATCTAAAAAGACTTAAAGTGACAGAGTAAATGTTCCAAATATGGTCAAATTTGAAATTATGGGCAAAAACAAGTATAACCTTATAAGTTGATCCCTGAGGAGTTTGGTTTCATAGGCAAAGCACATCAAATTGCTTTATTGCAAGCATATTTAGTTGTTTTGTGGCTATATGTATTTATTTATACTGCAACACTGTGGTCCTTTGCTCTCTCTTTTTTGTCTTTATAGGTTTTTCTTGTATGCTGGTGTATTGAAGAATTGGTTCTCCATAATACTGTTTGTTTGGAATATACTGGTGTCATCTGTTTTTGGAATATAATAAGAGTCAGTTCGGACTATTTATTTTCACCAAATACTATTTTTTTTTGTTTTGTTCTTTTGAGCACTTGATTATCACTGAAGTTTGATATTTTTACCTGCCGATCAGTCAGTCATTCTGATGCTCACAAAGCAAAGACTAATCTCTTTTGTTTATTGGATATCATTGCCAAAAATTGTTAACCACCCCCTGAGGCTTTTTTTGTGTAAGCCATTGGTGTCACTTTAAGTGAGGTACTGAATTCATTACTAATCATGGGAACTCTTAATATGATTGTATTCCTAGAAAGGTATTATGGGCCTCATTCAATTGTGATTTGGCCAATTGAATAGGGCTACATAAGCACAGAGTATATTTTTTCACAGAACTAAAAACTTCTGTAAATAAAATGTTCTCTGTGCTTATATAAAGCCGCATTCAATTGGCCAAATCGCAATTGAATGAGGCCCTAAGATTGAGTCTATGGACTGTTTTCTTTCTGAAAAAAGTTCTGCTTTAACAATGTATGGGCCTTATTCAATTGAGATTTGGGATATTGAATAGGGCTCTATATAAGCACAGAGCATATTTTGTTTTTACAGAAGTCTTTAGTTCGTGAAGACCTTGCTTTTGGATAGAAGTTTACTAACTAAAAACTTCTGTAAAAAAATATGCTATGTGCTTATATAGCTCCCCATACTTAATTTTCTCAGTAACGGAGGAATTGAATTGCGAGTAAAACTTTGTGTAAAAATTTGGCAAAGTAACTCATAATATTAAAGATGTCAGAAAATAAATGGAAAAGCCTGCATTGATTTGAGTGTCTATTCAGGTCTTGTTCGTAGTCATTATGATTTTCCAGGACCAATACTCTACAAAAATATTTTACTAAAACCATCATTTTAGCATTGAACAAATATAACAGACTCTCACGTTGATGAAAGCTGAAGCATCCGGACTCCCATGTACTTCTTCTTTGGAAGCATCTTTCCTGTAGGGCAGATAAATCACTGAAATGTAGGACTTGAAGATCCCTGATTATATATAATTTTGCTAAGTTATTCTAAACCTAGCATCCTTAGGCTGCAACGTGGGACTTAGGCTGCAATGAGCGCATGTGATAGAATATCATATTTGCGATTTTATTCATATTTTATCATGACTGGAATGTGGGTTTGTTCGTAGCTCGTAATTGATCCCGTAGGACTTTGAAATCCCTCCTCCATTTTCTTGTGACACAATGCTGATGATCTCTTTTTCCATTGGCTCCATCGGAACCCGTAACTATGTGCTTGCTTAATTGTTTGCGTTCGACCAAGCAACTCCGACGGCCGAGAACTGGTTTACGAAATAGCGTATCTCGCTCGTAGCTTGCAGCACTTCTAATATAATAGGGACGTAAAACTGGCAAATTTCCAGCACGCAGCCCTTACTTGCTACACGTTGGACTTACGAGGCTGGAATTTATTATGGCCCTAAATCTGTTATATCTGGCGTACCTAGTGAGAAGTAACTGGTCAAGCAGATTACATCACCCAATACACACATCTTGTTGTCCAAAGCTGACACATAATACAGAAACAGTACTACTTTATTAGACTATGTATTGTTTTATTATTTAGTTGTCTTGTAAGTTAACAAAGATGAAGTTGGGTCTCTATTGGCTTCCATACTTTTAAAACACAGTTTAATTATTTGTAAAACATGTCTTACCTTTAAGCTGTCTATCATGGGATTCAGCCAGGAACTGTCTTATCCGGTCAGATGGAATAGCGAATGATATGCCTGCAGTTACCTTTAATGTGTTTATGCCTATAACCTCACCATCCTATGAAAAGGACAGGAATTGGGAGTTAAAAATATTTCTATGGATTATGAAACTCATTTACTATTTTTTCACCAGAGTGGTACCTCAGAACCAAATCCATTGGCTTGAATGGAAAGGAGGTGTTTATTTTTCAGCCAGTAATATGATGAAAAATGAAGGTTAGCAAATCAATAATGTAGATATAAGTTTTATTTTTAAATATAATACATTTGTATGTGTATAGAATGACTCAATGTAATGTGGCTTTTGATATAAGCAGCATGTGTTAATTACAAAAAGGTAAAAACATGGAAACTTAGATGTACTTTTAACAAACTCCCGTGGCATTGAAAATTAACTAAGATATTTATATAAAACACTTATGGTCCAAAAAACTATTTAATCACTTGATAGGTATTTGTCATTCATCCTAAAATATTCTCTGCTATGTGGCCCTTCTAATTAATATTATTGTAACCATCACACCTCACACCCATCATGCTCCATGGCACCTAAAATTAACCCCTATACCTTGGTCTCCACAGACCCCCATGGTATATATATCACTATAACTACGGGGATTTCTATGAACCCCCATTGCATCTAAAATTAACCCAATGCCACAGAAGTCCTTAACAAACCCCAGGGGCATCTGAAATTATCCCCTGTATCACAAAGCACTGTAGTATTTTTAACTATAACCATGGGAATAGATTCCCATAGAACCACATAATAACTTCTATACCACGAGGAGTTTGCATGCTACTGGGACAATGTGATGGACTTTTACGACATGTCAATGGAACAGATACTCAAGGAGTACGATTTTATGTACTTTACTAGTCTCACCGATTTTTTTTTATGGTGTGTAAAGTGATTGCTGGTAGCTGATTTACAAGTTACGTTTACTCATTATTTATACCACATGGGCCATTGAATAGAGTTCTTTATTATTACTTTTTCTTTTCAATTTGACATGCCATAAAAATAACAAGTATACCAGTAGAAAGCTGATCAAAAAAGCTTTTCCGTAAGTATGAAGTAGACCGGAACTCTATTTAAAAAGATAGCAAAATGTTGCAAATGTGTCTTTTAACTGAAGAAAATGTCCTGAACCCCTGGCACTGAAATTATTAATTCATGTTTGATTATGCCACACATGGCATTTTTATTAGTAAACATCCCCTATTTCATTTTTCCACGTTTACCTTTTGCATCTTAAAATACAATAATCTCTTTAAATTCTGCCAGTTTCTTCTATTCAATTTTCTTTTTTCCCCTTTTCTACTGCATTTTCTTCCTATTTAGTTTCCTAGGCAGCTTGCTCACACCCAGGCACATTTCCCATAGTGTGCTAGCATGCAGATGTAGAACATAGAAATTATGCCATTGCCACATGTGTCATCCTATAAATCAGCTCTGGGTTGTTTTTTATAATTGCACCATTACAAAAAGGTGCTTCAGCATTTTTATTCATACCTTCTACACATCTATTTTATATTATTATTATCATTGAAAATGTATTTATCACACTCAATTTTGGGCATTTATTTTATCTATATTATTGCCAAATATACAATTCTCATTTTTTAAATCTGTTTTTCTTATAACTTCAAAGCTTTGTCTTACAAGAAGATTGGATACACATGAAAGTATTTTCACATAATATTTCCTTATCTAATATACCTTCTCTTTTCATGGTAATGTTAGACTCATTTCATTATTGCAGGTTTACACCAATTACCCACCTTAAGTAATACTAAAGGCTTATTAAAGTGAGCTGGGTTATGAATGCATCTGATAGAGGGGAATTAGTAGTGTATGATTAAATATATTTGCATGCTCTGTGTTTTTTTGACTTCGCATTACAAAATTTTTTTTTTTTGCAGGGGATGTTTACGTTGAGCTAGGCTTCTCAGGGTACGATTTTCTAAAAGTGTACCCTGTCCACGTGAGCATGTCAGCTTTGCCGCCAATCAGCAATGCTGTATGCAGTCAGCATAGATGACTACTTACTGGGTCCTTAAAGGACCATAAATCGACATTCTAGTAAAAATGTTTGAGCGGTTAGACGGTTGTTCTTTAGACGTACACCCTCTACTTGATAAATTCTGGCAAATTATAATTTTACTGAAACCAAACATTTCAGCTTCTTCTTCCTTTTTGTATTTGTCTTTTAGGTGAATGAGCATTTATGCTTGATTAATGGTCCTGCAATGACCTGCAAGAGCCAGCCATGGTCTTCGTGCATGTGTCTCTCTGTGAGTGAGTGCATGCAATTTACTAGGGCTGGGAGAGATCACAAGGGCAATTCACTGGGGCAGGGAGAGATCACAAGGGCAATTCACTTGGGCTGGGAGAGATCACAGTGGCAATTCAATGGGGGTGAGGGAGGTGATGGGGTAAATCACTGGTGCTTTGTGGTTACAGGGGCAAATCACTGGGGCTGGGGGAAGTTTCACCTGGGATGTAGATAAAACAATCAGTGAATGGAGGGACACAGCCCTTGTTCTGGGTATAACAGAAATCTAAAGGAAAGCTGTCTGCACAATCCCCAGACCAAAAAGATACAATGTATTATGTATGCTAAATTCAGCTGGGATTTTCAGGGAGTGTCAACATTAATAGAAAACAGTTTGCAAATGCAAGAAATTCAGAAATCTTTAGGGTAAATGTTTATTTTAGTATTTTTTTTATGACAACATTTTTTTTCATACACTACCAATTCTCAGCTATCAGAAGCGTTCATAATCCAGCTCACTTGCATATACCTTTAAGTCCATCGTCATAAGAAGACTACTAGCAATTCTATAATGATTCACAGACTGAGTAGGCCACAAGTGAGACCTAGGAAAGATGAGTCTACTCCTAGGTGTGATAACTATGTAACTCTGCCCTTTAGTCACTGACAGGTGCTGTGGCTCAGCTAATCCATATGGTCAGACTTTTAAGATCAGACTGAGATCACACCAAAGTGCCAGTTGTGTAAGACTATTGTGCTATCTTAGAGTCTTTGGTCTACTTGTTTCACTGCTGGAGCTGCCGTATCCTACACTGCTACTAACTACTGTTCCTGACTGGCAGGGCTCCTCAACTTCTCTGCTTAAGTTCCAGCATTTATTGTGTGCTGGTTCCTGCCTTCAGTTTCCAGTCTGCTCCTGAGGACCTCTGTTCTATCTCTGCTGCATAGTAGTCTGATGCACTGCCAGTCTACTTCTACATCTGCTTGTCTATTAGCTGACTTCTACAGCACGTGTGTGTGCTTCTGTTGTGTGTTCCCGCACATGTGCTGATCCAAGTATTGGAATTTTTTATTTAAAGTTATACACACCAATGTTTGCCTATTCTGTTGATCATTACATTGTTAAATCAACTTCACCCACAAAGGGGCCAAATTTCTGTTAAAAGTACCAAGTTCCTGACTGCTAAAGCAGCTGAATTATATTTGATATACAGCAATCAATCCACTAAAGAGAAAATATGCATCAGCTAAATCTATAAACTAACAACTATTACAGCTAGACTAAATAGGTTGGAGAACTCTAAAACTCCAGTCCCAGAAAATCACCAGCCTTCCACTTGAAGCCAAACTGTTTTAATCATCTAGTTCTCATGACACCACATTATTATATTCCTCCTGTAATGAAAATGTCTGCTACTTATAGTCAGTTTGCAATTGCCGCATATTCTATTAGCTACTTGCAAATGTTTTTTAGTTTTTTTTGTGTGAAATGGATTCCGGGACTTAAAGAGTTAATACATATCATGGAACCCGCATGGACTAGAACAGATGGTTTAATTAATTTTATTGATTTTTACATTGCTGGATTGCGAGTTTGATCTCTAAATTTACTTATCAACACTAATTAAATAGTAGTCTCTGAGTGAAGTTTAAGAATTAACTCCATGTTTTTCTGACGTCGTGATGACAATCTCATTTACTATTGACTGTGTCTAAGAAGTATTGCGAGTGTTTAAGAAGTAAATTACAGGCTTGCCTAAATATTGTCAGATCATATGATCATGCCCCCTGAATTCTGATGTAAAATGGCAGGGTTTACGAGTTCAGCCTCGCAGTCAGAATTTGCGAGCTTGAGTCAATAGAATACATCTAATTATATTTAAAAAAAACAAGAAACACCAGCAGCCAAATTTGCGAGTTTGAGGCATTCGCGAGCTGCTAATAGAATATTGCCCTATGTACCTAGTCAACACAAAAAGGACTTAATTGAATGCTAAGATATTAGCATTATTTTGTTATTAATCTCCTCCCTTAAAAGTACAGAAAACAATATGTTAAATCAAGGTGAAATATCAGTTACCTTAAAAGCTAAATTCACAAATTTGTTCTAACCTTCAACTTATTAGCTGAGATTCATAAAGTTCACAAGTATAGTAGTGCTTACCCTCTCCCCTTTGCAGTCATTCAGATAATTCATGTAAAGAGAGAAACATACAAAACCACTTCTCAAATGGTAATACACTCACAATGTGTATGATATCGGCAGATTTAGACTAGACCCATCAGAAATGGGACATATGGATTCTTAAGATGGGTCAGGAGATATAGGAATATGCATCCTCCTGAATATGTGATACAGATCCTGATTGACACTTTATCATAAAACACATTAGTTGCTTGCTTGGTGACATATAAAATGTCTCTTGTACATAAATTGTCGCCTTCCTGCAGTCGCATTCTGCATCCCATGCTCACTGGAGGTGGATATTCTAATGTGATACTCATCAGTTCAGCTTTCCGGATCCTTTATTAATTGGTTTAAACCAATAGGATAAAAGGCCTTCTACTGGAGTAAGAACCTGCCAGTAGTCCTCCTACCTTATATGCTTTCTCCTATGCAAAGATACAATGTAAGGGTTACAGACAACCAGATAAGGAGAGCTGCCCACACCCATAGAGGTAATGTCCCTGGAGTACAAGGAACCACATAAAGGAAAAAGGGTACTATTAATGGCAGCATACAACCCTCACCAGGGAAAGCACTAGTCTGTCTTGGAGAGGCCCAGGTGGGAGATAGACTAAGCGGATACACACCCTGTCAATTTGCCAGCACCCATGTCACTGGGATAATACCTTTATTGAACAAGTGGGTTCCATGGTGCATTTATGAAACAAACACTAATATGGTCCCTGTCCAGAATGTCCCTTGTTTTTCAGGGAACCAGCTCATACAATCTTCATTAAGATTCCCAGCAACATCTGAGAGAGTACCATAAGCTTTCCAGATTTCATGTAAGAACTTGCTTCGCGGAAGGGTCTATGACCTTGAAAGCTTGCAATCTAATCCTACTCAGTCATTAAAATATATCTATAATCTTCACTGAAATTGTTCTACAGCATAATGCAATACTGACATTAAAGATACCCATAATTTCACTTTCAGACCCATAGATGGCAGCAAAACGTCTAAGAAAGAAATGTGAAAATACAGAAAACATATACAAATTATATATACATAGGGGTACGATAAATCATAATGTTACAAAATATTTTTATATTATATTACTTTAAACAGATACAAAGTGAAAGATAATAAAGAATTTAAAAAAATCTATAAAAATGATTTTTAGATTTTATATTGATTAAGCTAAGAGATTAATTATGTGTATTTCTATTAATTATTCATAATGATTATGAGAATTGTTTGACTGTTTTGGACAGATGGAAAGCTAAAATGCTAAAAAAGTTATTTATAAGGAATTAGAGTGAAGAACAATACTCTAAATATTATCAGCAACAAGACAACAGAGGACTGATTTCCATAGAAAAAAGTATATAGGGTAGGAGGACTGGTAATTCCTCATCCAGTAGAAGGCTTTTTTGTCCTATTGGCCAAAACTAATTGAGGAAATACCCTATAACCTGAAGTGATGTCAGTCTCATGAGAATACCCAGCATGCACAGGAAAGCAAAAGGAGGAGTGAATATTTCTCTACAAGGGACATTTTATTTGACCCCAAATAGGCCGCTAGTGTGTTTTTAAATAAAGTGTGAATATATTTTTACTGCACTTCCGATACTGTGTCTCTCCCCATCCCTATTCTGTGTCTCACTATATATCTTAGTGGGATCAGCAGTTACTCTAAATAGATGTGGACAGTGTGGAAAGCTTTCCTAATATATATGTAGGTGAGTGCATTACCTTCTTAAACTAAGGAGTATTCAAGTTACCAGCTTGGAGAAATGGTTTTGTGTGTTTCTCATTTTACATGAATCATCTAGTGGGCTGTAAAGTGGAGTGGCCAAGTGCTGCTGAAAATGGGGAAACTTTCTATATTGAGATTAGCTACTTTTATTTCATATCTATCCTATCCTAAGGAATTCATATTAAGAGACATAAACAATCCCTCCTAGAAGCAAGGCAGTAACTCGTGGTTCAAGCCCGCAAACTTGGAGCACTGTAAATGCAAATATAAAATCAATACAACACTGTAAATGATGGGGAACAGAATAGGGGACATTAGAATTAAAGGCACAACATTCCCAAGCTTGCACATCACCAAAATACAATAGTTTATTTCATGTTTGATTTCCATCCAAAGTCCTACAGGCTTGAATGACCTCCGAGCCCGGAACTCGTTAATCAAGCCCGTAGGACTTCAATGAAATACAGAGGTTGGATTCCAAAGTCATACAGGTTTGGGGGTTGAAGCTCGTTGGACATTATGACAAAAATTTTACATGAAATAAAGTGTTTATTTATGCAGATTTGCGAGCTGGAGAATGGGAGTACAGGATTTATTTGCTTTTAAAATGCTACATTTTATAAGTAACCCCCTTGCGACACCTCCTTGGTACCAGTAACCTGTTGTTCTTGTTTAGCCATTTACGGGCTTGACGGAAGGGTAAAATGGAGCAATTTGTGATTTTTGTGGCCCCAACTCTTGCGGCCGTTAAAGATCAAAGGCTTTCAGGCAAGTAACTTGCGATTATGAAAAAAGTAAGATATTGTAGTGCACAGTAAGTACCGTATTTATTGGCGTATAACACGCACTTTTTCTCCCTGAAAATAGGGGGCACATCATGTTATACGCCGATATTCCCTCCCCCCCTCCTCATCCTCAACCTCACTCTAAACCCCCTCCGCATTCTAACCCCCCCTCCTCAACCTAAACCCCCCTCCTCCTCAACCTAAACCCCCCCCCCCTCAACCTAAACCCCCCTAAATACACCCACCTCACTTACCTGCTTCTGCTCCGGCCTCCGCCCTGCTCCTTGACCCGGTGATGTCACATGCGCGCCAGCGCGCCATGTCATTAGCATATACCGGGTTGAGGTTGAGGAGGGGGTTGAGGATAGGGGGGTTGAGGAGGGAGGATGAGGATGGGGGGATTGAGGAGTGGAAGTTGAGGGGGTTTGAGGAGGGGGTTGAGGATGGAGGATGAGGAGGGAGGTTGAGGAGGGGGTTGAGGATGAGGAGGGAGGTTTAGGATGAGGAGGGGGGTTGAGGATGAGGAGGGGGGTTGAGGATGAGGAGTTGAGGTTGAGGAGGGGGGATGAGGATAGGGGGGTTGAGGAAGGAGGATGAGGATTGGGCGGTTGTGGAGGGGGTTTGAGGAGGGAGGTTGAGGAGGGAGGATGAGGAGGGAGGTTGAGGAGGGGGTTAAGGGTGAGGAGGGGGGTTGAGGATGAGGAGGGGGGTTGAGGATGAGGAGGGGGGTTGAGGATGAGGAGGGGGTTGAGGTTGAGGAGGGGGGTTGAGGAAGGAGGATGAGGATGGGGGGGTGGAGGAGGGGGTTGAGGATGGGGGGTTTGAGGAGGGGGATGAGGAGGGAGGTTGAGGATGAGGAGGAAGGTTGAGGATTTTGCTTCAAAGTTCTTTATTTGAATTCCCCCCCCCCCCCCCCTGAAATTCCCTTCGTAAAATGAGGTGCGTGTTATACGCCGGTGCGTGTTATATGCCGATAAATACGGTAACTCGAACGGGGCCCGCAAGTAGCAGGCCCAGATCTCAAGTAAGTAGCACTTTAATGAGGCCCTAAAAAATAAACAATTACTAATTCTTAGTAATGGTTGCAGATTTTGATTATAAATATGGGCTATCACAGGTCTTTCTCCGCTAAGGTAGCAGCAGACAAATGTCAATATTATTTTAAAATAAAGTGGCCTATCATTGACAGTAAGCTCTTTTGCAGATATTTCACATATTTAACACAGGTATTTTCATTTCCTACTTCATACCTTTAACTACTGTTATACCGTCCCTACACCACTTAACACAAACTTTAATACTAAAACGTTAGTAGACAGGTTTCGGAGGCAAATTAATTATTACGGGGCTTCTCAAGTCTGTAATAATGTCAACAGTTGTAATTATAATGATTGTAGACTGCTTCAAGTGTGATATAAATGTAAAAAAGTTAATTCAAGATTGATTTTCTCAAGTCCAGAAAAAATACTAATCAATAACACTGAAGACAATTACTTACCAATTATTGTGTTAATATATTAAAACATGGATTCCATACTGGGATCATCCAACTTGCTGTTTGTTTTAGACAAACTTAACATTCATACCAAATTATTAAGTATTATATACTGGGTCTGTCTTCATTTCCTACTTTTTTTAATTTTAGGACAAGCTCCATTAGGTTTTAGTGACTAGAATATTTTTGAATAGGAAAATACTTTTATTCGATCTATCTACACTGCATTTGATTCATTACCCTAGTATCAATAAACTAAGCTAAGTTAAAGCTAATGGAGCTATTAAGCTCATTATGACCTACAGATAAAATTTGTGGTTTTATCATCAATTTACTTCCAATACATCCAGAACATAGTCATGTCCAACTCTCTGTGAACCCATGGACCACAGCACACCAGGCATATCTGTCAGACCCTACCCCTCTGAGCTCCATTAAGCTCATGTTCATTGCTTCAATGACCTCATCTTTCCATCCCTGCCTCTGCCTACCCTTCTTCTTCAATCTTTCCCAGCATCAAAGTCTGCTCTAGGGAATCCCATATTTTCATAACATGGCTAAAATATCTGAGTCTTAGCCTCATGATCAAACCTTCCATTTAACAGTTTCCCTTGTTTTGCTGTAGTATAGATTGATTGCATGTTCTTGCAGTCCAAGGGACACTAAGAAGTTTTCTCTAACACCAAAATTCAAATGTGTCAATTATACAGCGATCAACCTTCTTTATGGTCCAGCTCTCACAACAGTATGTTATTACTGGCAATACCATAGTTCTAACTATGCAGATATTTCTTGATAGTGTAATATCTTTACTTTTAAATAGCTTGTCCAGAGTTCCCATAACTTTCCTCCCCAGAAGCAAACATCTTTTAATTTCATGGCTGCAGTCACTATTTGCAGAGATTTTTGAGCCCAGGAAAATTGAGTCTGTCACTCTCTCTACTTCTTCTCCATCTCTTTGCCAGGAACTGACATTGCTGTTTGCCATGATTTTCATCTTTTTAATTATGAAAAGCATACCATTTTCTCACTCTCTTCTTTAATCCTCATCAATAGGCTTCTTTAGTTGCTCCTCAGCAATCAGAAAAGTAATATCTGCGTATCTTAGGTTGTTGATAATTTTTCAAGCTATATTAATTCCTGCTCTAGATTTGTCCAGCCCAGCTTTAGGTATGATGTACTCTGCATAAAGGTGCAATAAATAAGGTGACAATATAAAACTTTGTCACACTCCTTTCCAGATCGTGAACCATTCTGTTTTCCCATGTTCGGTTCGTATTTTCCTGGTCCACATACAGATTCCTCAGGATGTGGATGAGATGATCTGGTACTCCCATCTCTTTAAGAACATGCAACATTTTGTTGTGATCCACACAGTCAAGACCTTTTGAATAGTCTGTGAAGCAGAAGTACACGTTTTTCTGGAACTATCTTGCTTTTTCTATTATCCATCGTAAATTGGCAATTTGATCTCTTGTGCCTCTGCAGAACACATCTGGTAGTTCCTGGTCCATATATTGTTGGAGCCGAGCTTGCAAGATCTTAAGCATTACCTTGCTGGCATGTGAAATGAGTGTAGTTGTTCAATAATTTACATATACCTACAGCTAAAGATAAGACAGAAGGCTCCATAACCAAAGAAGAGGTTTTAGAAATCATCTTGAATGATATAAAATTAAAAACACATTATTTAGAATCAATCAGTTAATTTGTACCGTAGCTAAAAAAAAATCAAAAATTGCTAGTAGGATTATTGAATTCTGTTATGAAAATTATTCCCCACTTTTTCTCACTTACTAAAATAGTTCCTGACGAAGTTGAATGGTTTTATAAAAAGAAAGCAGAAAATAACTTGTCATGCCACAACTATTCTAAAACTAAATGTAATTATTGTAATTCGTTCACAACTTACCTAAATGGTCTTTCACCAGCATTTCACATTATCACCACTAACAATGGTTATGCAGTTAATTTAACTATGAAAAAAATCACCAACTACTGGTCTGTAGAGATTTCCCATAATCTAAATTTTAAGATTTTGAGAAATTATGTCATGTCTTATAGTTCTATAGAATCCTATTTTTGGACAAATAAATTGAAGATTTTCTACAAACAATTATATTACAGGCAAAGAGAAGTGGCTAAAGTTAACTTCCTTGTAATAAACCTTACCAATTTGGAACTGAAATATAAATTCCACATTATCTATTCATTAGCATCTTCAGAAAACTACAAACAAGATTTGTTGATTACTCCAAACTACAAGAAATTATCATTCAAGCAAGCCACTTAAATCAATAAAGTATTTAAGAATTTAAGTCACGTTCAATAAAATGTAAACATAGAAGATTTTTTAATATTAGTAAAATGTCGCTCAATACAGATCAAATTAATTTAAAGTTTTACCCTTTACTAAACTTAATAAATGTTATACCTTTATAGAGCTAAAATTATACATTAGGAAGTATAAAAAGTACTTTTATGTAATCCAAATAAGAGTTTAGCCAAATAGCTGGATAAAATAATTTTATTCATACCAATTTAAAATTTAAATCTGTAATGCAGGTCAGGAAAAAAAGAGATTTCTTAGAAGTGTTTAAAAAGAATAAGATAGAAGAAACTGATAACATTAAATCCAAAATAATAAAAACAATCTAATCTCACAATGATTAGCATTAGAAGAAGTAATGAATGATAACTCAATTGTCATAAAACCATATTTATCATAATATAATAATTCTAGACAGAGACATGTATGCAAAGCCACGTCTATACCAACTGAAAGATTAGCCAGCTCATCTAATGGATCTAAAAAAAACTAAATACAAAAATAACATGCAATATGAAAATGTAGTCTAACTGCTACAATATGACTGCCCATAATAGAATTGAACATTTTAAACAAAAACAAGGGAACATATCTGAAACATAAATAAAGATTATAAAGGACATTTGGTCTCAGACATTTCAAAAGTCATCATGGCAAACTCAAAACTTTACAGCCTTACATTAAAACATTGTTGGGATGAAGAGGAGGTTTTCCAACTAATTAATTCTTATAGTTTTATACGGTTTTTACTTTTTTTTATTTTTTACTTAATTACTATCCCCGGTATGGAATTTGCATTATGTACTCTCTGTTTTTGCAAAAAGAGCAGAGGTGTTCATTTGAGAACTAAAAATAACTCAGTGGTTTTTTTTTTCTATAGATCTGGTTACCTACTCAAAGAGCAGCCTCTTAGCCTCTTTTAGCTCACTTGTGCCTTTCACAGGGAGAAATATCAGTCTGGTCTCACACAAAAGAGTGACCCAGCCCCGAAATACCAGGCAATTCTACCCTGTTTTTACCGCAGTCATGTATAAATTCTCTCATAATGGATACTTGACACATTCATAATTTAGCATATTATTTAATAAAACCAGACACCTTTTATGCATTAGAAAGACTTTTATATAATTATGCGACTGGATGATAGCAGGCTGGAGGCTTCGTCCTCTGTAGCCGGGTCAAAGCAGTTCAAAGTAATTGTGGGATTGGGGAAGGGAGAAGACTGGGTGTTGTTGGTTAGTTGAGAGGGTGGAGTTTGTGACCCACTTTGAGATGAGAGTTCATTGCAGATGTTTTGCATTTTATGAATAAAATGGTTGGCAAAGTCTTCAGCTGTGAGAGAGGAAGGGATGGGAGGAGGTGCAGGGCGGAGGAGAGTATTGAAAGTGGCGAAAAGATACTTGGGGTTAGAGGACAGAGTTGATATTAGTGATGTGAAGTAGTGTTGTTTGGCGAGGTTAAGGGCAGAGGAATAGGAGCGTAACATAAATTTGTAGTGGAGAAAATCTACAGAAGTGTGTGATTTCCTCCATAGTCGTTCGGCAGTGCGGGAGCACCTCTGGATGTATTGTGTTTGTGTAGTGTGCCATGGTTGTGGATGAGAGCAAGAGCGTCTGCATGTAGTTATGGGGGCAAGGGTGTCCAGGGTGGAAGAGGGAGTAGAGTTAAAGGGTGAGGTGGCAGTGTCAGGGCAGTTGAGTTTAGAGATGGGACTGAGAAGGGGTTGGAGCACAGTGGAGAGCTAGGGTCAAGTGCTAGCGGATTTGATAGATAACTTTAAAAAGGGACTGGATATATTTTTAATTAAAAATGGCATTCAGGGTTATCCTGGTTAATTAGAGAGGGAGTATTGATCAAAGGAGGAGTCCGATCTCCAGTATCTGGGGTCAGGATGAAATTATTTATTTTTCTGTTTTGAGAAGATTGGCAAAGTTTCACTTATTTCTTTTTATCTGTTTGTTCTCTACTGGATCAATTAATAACTAATCTGCATATTGCAGATCAGAGAAGATCTTAAAAGGCTTCATCCTCAATGAATATGTAACTATGAAAGCCCAAGGTAGTATTTTCTGAGATACTACCAGTGCCACATTCTAGCCCAGCGAGGCAGAAGGAGCTTAAGGCGGTTAAAGCGTGGCTAAAGATGTGGTGCACTAAGGAGGGGTTTGGGTTTTTAGAGCACTGGGCAGACTTCTCACTTCTGCCCCATCCTCAAACCCCCGGTATATGCTAATGACGTGGCGCACATGTGACGTCACATGCGCGCCGGGTCAGGGAGCGGAGCGGAGGCCGGAACAGATGCAGGTGAGGGGGAGTTATTTAGGGGGGTTTAGGTTGAGGAGGGGGGTTTAGGTTGAGGAGGGTGGTTTAGGTTGAGGAGGGGGGGTTAGAATGAGGAGGGAGGTTGAGGATGAGGAGGAGGAGGGAATATCGGCGTATAACACGCACCTATAATTTGCTCCCTATTTTCAGGGAGAAAAAGTACGTGTTATACGCCGATAAATATGTAAGTAACTTAAGTACAGTGACAGGCCCTTCAGAACTACAGACTCATAACATAAGGTGTATGCTTGCTAATGCCAGAAGCTTGCCAGGAAAAATGGGAAAATTAGAATTATTGTCAATTAACAAAAAATGGGATTTAATAGGCATTACCAAAACATGGAGGGATGGATCTCATGACTGGACTGTTAATCTGGATGGTTATAACCTATTTAGGAAAGATAGGGACAATGGTAAAAGAGGAGGAGAGATTTGTCTGTATGTTAAGCTGGAATTAAAACCTATAGTCAGTGAAGATATTTATGCTGGAACTAGCTGTAATAATGGATGTTTGTGGGTAGCGTTAAATAGCGGAGCAGCAAATACAAAAATAATATTAGTTGGAGTATGTTATAAACCACCAAATACAACTGAAAGCGATGAAACACAATTATTGTTATAGATTGGAAATGCGGCTAAGCATGTGCAAGTTCTAATAATGGGAGATTTTAATTACCCTGAAATAAACTGGATAAATGAAATAATCAGTTCAGCTGAGGGGAGCAGGTTCTTGAGTACACTCAGGGATCATCATCTGGCCCAGGTTATACAAGAACCTACTAGAAATGAAGCTATCTTAGACTTAGTCATCACAAATAATATCGATATGGTATAAAATGTTGAAATAAGGCAACCTTTTGGGAAACAGTGATCACAACACAGTCTCATTTGAGAACTGACGGGTAAAAATACTGAACATAAATGGACAACAACATATAAAGTCTTACTATACAAATCCCTAGTACGCCATCATTTGGAATATGGAGTACAAATTTGGGCACCACTTCATAAAAAGGACATTTTAGAGCTGGAAAAGGTACAGATAAGTGTTACAAAACTAATAAGGGGAATGGAGGGGCTAAGTTATGAAGAAAGACTAACCAAATTAAGCTTATTTTCTCTAGAGGATATATGATTACAGTATATAAATACATCCATGGTCAGTATAAAGATTTGTCAAGGGAGCTTTTTGTGCCAAGAGATTTCCAACTGACATGAGGACATCCTTTAAAGTTAGAGGTAAAAAGATTCCACCTTAAAGAAAGATAAGGGTTCTTCACAGTAAGGGTGGTTAATCTGTGGAATTCACTACCAAAGGAGGTTGTGACAGCCAATTTAATAGATAACTTTAAAAGGGGACTGGATTTATTTCTAATAAAAAATGTAATTCAGGGTTATCCTGGATAATTAGAGAGAGAGTATTGATCCAGGGAGGAATCCGATAGCCAGTATCTGGGTCAGGAGGGAATTCATCTTTTTTCCCTTTGAGACAATTGGCAAAGTCTCACTTGGGTTTTTTTCTGTTTGCCTTCCTCTGGATTCAATTCATTAACAACTAATCTGTGTCACGTCATTAGCATACGCCGGTTCCAGAGAAAGGCATAAGACACGCTGCGGGGCTCCGATCATCAGCAGGAGCTGATCGGAGGCTACAGAGAAGAGGTGAGAGGAGTGAAGTAGGGAGGATGAGGGGGAAGAGGAGGGTGAGGGGAGGAGGGTCAGAGGCGAAGGGGGGAGAAGAGGATGATGATGGGGGAAGGGGGGAAGAGGAGGATGGGGGAAGAGCTGGATAAGGGGGGAAAGGAGGAGGATGAGGGGGAAAGGAGGTGTATGAAAGGGGAGGAGAATTAGGGGGGCTTAGGGCTCATAATATATGTTTTTGTTGACCTTATTTTCCACTTACACAGCTAGTTTACTGTTTTTCTTTTAAATAAATATTCAAAAAACATTTAACCTACTGATGCCTCAATTAATGTAATTTTATTGGTATCTATTTTTATTTTAGAAACTTATCAATAACTGCTTCATTTTTCACCCTAGGCTTATACTCGAGTCAATACGTTTTCCCATTTTTTGTGGTAAAATTAGGTGCCTTGGCTTATATTCGGGTCGGCTTATACTCGAGTATATACGGTACATATTTTACATCCGTAGTTTCGCACTTTCATATAAAAACTTAGGTTTTGGTTCAACTTACTCTTTCATTGTCAAGGCATAGAGTTTTGAAAGGATCTTATATGACCACAGTAAAAACTTACAAACAGTATCCATCCCCAGTAAACACATTCAATGATGTGCATTGCCACCATTACACACATTCTCACTAACTTCATTAAGGTATCAACTAATTTAAAACATAACAGACCAATAAAATCAGTTGTAACTGTAGAAAACGTAGATACAATGATTATATAAATGAAAATGACTAAAAACAGCAAAGTACTAACCTATCAGTGATTTCAAAAGAGATCTTCTGTCATGGATGATGTAATTTGTACTGTTATGCTATGGGATGTAATTTATACTGTTATGCTATGGTCTTCTCATAGGTGTTAAGTTTGTGTTCATCATTTTTTATTATCATTTTTATTTTTTGACATGGTAAGATGTGGTACGGAGAATCACTAGATGCACTAGGTATTGCAGGGAGGATCATTTCCCTGTGCAATATGGATTTGCTGATGTCATAGTACTGTTGACACAATAGCATATTTGAAGGCATACACTTGATTTATTTGAAATAAAACATGTTATCATCTATTCAACTGTCTTAGCAAAAGATGATTAAAGCCTATGCATCATTTAGGTCAGCCCCAAAAGGAATCTTGGTGTATTATATACAAATATATATATATATATATATATATATATATATATACATATATATATACACCGTATATACTCGAGTATAAGCCAAGTTTTTCAGCCCCTTTTTTAAGGCAAAAAAAAGCCCCCTCTGCTTATACTCGAGTCACTCTCCCCCCGTCTGTCTCTAACCCCCCTGTGTGTCTCTAACCCCCCCGTGTGTCTCTCTACCCCCATGTCTCTTTCCCTCCCCCCTCCTCAACCTAAACCCCCCTCAACCCCCCTCCTCCACCTAAACCCCCCTAAATACCTCCCCCTCTCCCCGCACTTACCTGCTTGTGCTCCGGCCGCCGCTCCTTGACCCGGCGCGCATGTGACGTCACATGCGCGCCGCGTCATTAGCATATACTGGGCGCCGGCACCCGGTATATGCTAATGACGCGGCGCGCATGTGACGTCAAATGCGCGCCGGGTCAAGGAGCGGAGGCCGGAGCACAAGTAGGTAAGTGAGGGGAGAGGGGGGAGGCATTTAGGGGGGTTTAGATGGAGGAGGGGGGTGGAGGGGGGTTGAGGGGGATTGAGGGGGGAGGTTGAGAGGGGTTGAGGTTGAGGAGGTGGGTTGGGGTTGAGGGGGTTTGAGGTTGAGGAGGGGGGTTGAGGTTGAGGAGGGAGGTTGAGGATGGGGGGTTGAGGATGAGGATGGGGGGGGTTGAGGATGGGGGGGTTTGAGGAGGAAGGTTGAGGAGGGGGTTGAGGATGGGGGGTTGAGGAGGGGGGTTTAGGAGGTTAGGTTGAGGATGAGGAGGGAGGATGAGGAGGGAGGTTGAGGATGAGGATGGGGGGGTTGAGGAGGGAGGATGAGGATGCGGGCTTAAGATGGGGGTTGAGGATGGGGGGGTTGAGGAAGGGGTTGAGGAGGGAGGTTGAGGATGAGGAGGGAGGTTGAGGATGAGGGGTTGAGGAGGGGGGTTGAGGTTGAGGAGGGGGGTTGAGGATGGGGGGTTGAGGAGAGAGGATGAGGATAAGGGGGTTAAGGATGGGGGGGTTGAGGAGGGGGTTGAGGATGAGAAGGGAGGTTGAGGAGGGGGTTGAGGATGAGGAGGGAGGTTGAGGATGAGGAGGGAGGTTGAGGATGAGGAGGGAGGTTAAGGATGAGGACAGAGGTTGAGGAGTGGGGTTGAGGAGGGTGATAAGGGAGGGGGGAAGAGACACGGGAAGGGAGAGGTTGGAAGAGACAGAGGGAAGGGAGAGGGGAGAAGAGACGCAGGGAAGGGAGAGGGGAGAAGAGACACAGAGAGAGAGTGGGACACAGAGGACACAAGAGGGACACAGGGGGCAGCACATTTCCCACCCTCGGCTTATACTCGAGTCACTCATTTTACCCAGTATTTTGTGGTAAAATGGGTGCCTCGGCTTATACTCGGGTCGGCTTATACTCGAGTATATACGGTATATATCACATATATAGTTGTGAGCATGCAAGCTGTTGCTAACACTTGCGGGCCCTCGTGAAGTAAGTAAGAACAAAACAACATAAGATAGTATGACATCACATATTATAATTGTCAAACTGTGAGTTGTTGTCACGCTTTGTGGCCCTTGCTCGAGGGATGCAACTAACGACAACATCAGCCACCACCAATTCATTGCAGGGCTTGCGGCCCTCCCTGCTCCATACTCCCTGCAAGCACGCCCGCACAAGCAGGGATGCGAGCATGGGATGCTTGTGCGCCCGCAGCATTAAGGTGAGGCACGAGTGGGGGAGAAACACGGGAGGCGGAGAAACACGGGAGGGAGAGGAGGGGGAAGAGAGACACAGGGGAGGGAGAGGAGGAAGGGAAGAGAGACACAGGGGAGGGAGAAGAGAAGGGAGAATAGGAGGAGAAGAGAGACACAGGGGAGTGAGAGGAAGAGGAGAAGAGAGACAAAGGGGAGGGAGAGGGGGGTAGAAACACAGAGGAAGAGACACAGGGGAGGGAGGGGGGAGAGACACAGGGGAAGGAGGGGGGAAGAAACACAGGGGAGGGAGAGGGGGGAAGAGACACAGGGGAGGGATATGGGGGAAGGAGCAACAAGGGAGGGAGAGCGGGGAAATAGACAAAGAGGAGGGGCAAAGAGACACAGAGGAGGGAGAGGAAGTAGAGGGGGGAGAGACTTGCAATGATCGATAAAGGAGCTCATTGCAAGGCCTGTGATGAGCGCTGAAGGCGCTCATTGCAAGGCCAGTAAAATAGAGGGGGGAGAGGCTTGCATCAAGCGCCTCCCATTAAGTAGAGGGTGGGTGAGGTAGAGGGGTGGAGAGGCGCTCATTGCGGGGCCCGTGACGAGCGCTGAAGGCGCTCATTGTCAGGCCAGTAAAGTAGAGGGGGGAGAGGCTCGCAATGTGTGACAAACACCATTGCCAGGCTACAAATGTTATTGTTATCATTTATGACGGGCAAGTCGCTAGTATACTATAATTGTGCAGGGTGCATTAATGCTAGTAGTAATGGTAATTTTGTCAAAGGTCCCTTAGCAGGTGCAGTGGAACCTTAATTTTAAAGAGGTCTTCATATAAATAAACAAAGTGTTTGGTCATCACTCTACCCAAGCTGCCACGGCAGATATATGTGACACATTCCTTGAGAGTGATGGGTAGTTAACCAACAACACAAGCTAAACTGACCTTTTTATTAACATGGCTTCACACTGCACTACTTTGAAGGTGGTTGTGAGATTACAATGGGAGAGCAATGACATTTCTTAAAGGTATATAAATGTTTCCCTGTTCCTAACCTTTTCTAATCTAACACATATTGCTTATATCAAAAACATACATTACATTACTTTATTCTACACATGTACAGATTTATCTTATTTTATTTTTTTAAATTGATTTCCACACACCCAGATCTGCCTACATAGGCACCTACTACTAACCAATAGAAAAAACTGCAATCAAATACATATTTAACTCTTTACTGACCTTCAAGCCAACAGCAGCACAGTGCATAAATTCAAAGCAACAAATGTCTGCGCTGCTTCCTTGCAGTGGGAACCAAACACTACACATGCCATGATCTTTTGTTGCAGAGACCGATTCCCCAGACATTGCAACAATGTTGTAGCTATCGCTGACTGGCCAAAATTAATTATGAATTTTAGTTGTAGTGCATCAGAGGTAGTGGACTACCACCCGTGGTCCTAACACTGTTCGCCTCTTCAGACATTTTTTTTCTTGAGTATCCCCCGGCAATCAACATACCAATGTTTGGCACTCTTCACATCAAAAAGATGGGCCCCCATATAAGTATACTCTTTTGCAAACTCTCACCATATCCTTGTCTCCTGGCCATGATTAACCACTGTTCCACCATGAATAATATGGGACCTATCATGGATGGCCTTGAGGAGCATCATCAACTATTCATGGAAGTCCCTACGTTTTCTTACAGCAGCCTTCCCCCTGACTGTGCCGGGGTTCTGGCCCTCCTTTGGCTTGCCCTGAGGCTTGGGTCACTCCAGCCTTCATTCCACTACTAGGCCCAGCTACCTCTCATGCTGGCCCTGCATTCTGTGTGTCTGCAGCTTGTGCACATCTCCCTCCACAACTCCCCTGCTTGCTCCGTTCTACCTCTCCAAGCACACCTCCCTCTATCCTCCTCTCCTTATCTCTCCTCCTCTCTCTTTCTTCCTCCTCTTTATTCCTGGTAGAGAGCACATAGAGAGAGCACAGAGACAGACAGCACAGAGACATATAGTAGAGAGAGAGAAATAGCACAGATAGAGGCAGCACAGACAATTTAAGATAACATTCTATGATACTGGCATTTATTAAGAGCAAGTTACTAGTAAAATATAAAAATGTAAAAGCTATGTTTTTTATTTATTTATGTATTTATATATTTATTTTTCTTTATAAAAACATTTTGCGGGTTATGACGTTTTGTTGTTTAAAGAACCCTGTGGGAAAAAAAATGACCACATTGGTGCTTTAATATTCCCATTATGTATTAGATACTACACTGACAGAGGAAAACATAATACATTGTTTTCCTAAAACTATAAAATGTGTACACCGCATTTTAATTTAAAATGTAAAATGTGGCGTACACATTTTATAGTTACAAGAACATTATTTCACAATGGTGATGTTTTCTTTTGAATTGAGATACTAATAATACAGAGAGTTAAAAACTCAGTTCACTAAATATTGAGAAAGTCCCTATTATAGTGTAGTTGGAAACAAAGCTCTGTTACTTATATATTCCTACTGGAAGCAGCAATTGTCAAAACGCAGTACCCCAAATTCCATAATTATACAATTAGAATAGAGTACAACATAATTTGTTTTATGGCACATTTTTACAGATTTATCACAATAAAACACTGAAATACAATTAAAGGTATATGCAAGTGAGCTGGATTATGAAGGCATCTGATCAGTTACCCTAAAGTTTGCTGAATTTCTTGCATTTGCAAACTGTTTTCCATCAATGTTGACAAGCCCTGAAAATCCCAGCGAAAATTAGCATACATAATACATTGTATCTTTTTCGTCTGTGAATTGAGCTGCTTCTTTCCTTTAGATTTCTGTAATAATCAGTACAAGGTCTGTGTCCCTTTATTCACTGATTGTTTATTCTACATCCCAGGTGATACTTCCCCCAGCCTCAGTGAATTGCCCCTGTGACCTCCCCCAGCCCCAGTGAATTGCCCCATTGCCTCCCCTAGCCCCAGTGAATTGCCCCATCACCTCCATCAGCCCCAGACAGACACTCGCACAGAGACACATGCACAGAGACCATGAAGCAAGCGCTCTTGTAGGTCATTGCAGGACCATAAATCAAGCATACATGCTCATTCACCTAAAAGACAGATTAGAATAGGAAGAAGCTGAAATGTTCGGTTTCAGTACAATTATAATTTGTCAGAATTTATTAAGGAGAGGGTGTATGTCTAAACAACAACTGTGTAACAGCTCAAGCATTTTTACTTGAATGTCGATTTATGGTCCTTTAAGGATCTTTAGTTCTAAGGAGTGTAGCACCATTATCTAGCTGGCTGAATACAGCATTGCTGATTGGCTGCATAGCTGGGCATGCTCACATAGAGGGTTCATTTTGACAAAAACGTACCATGAGAAGCCAAGCTCAATCCTGGTGGTTTATACATCACCTGCAACAGTTTTTTTAAATGCAAAGGTAAAAAAAACATAGTGCATGCAAATAAATGTAATCATACTCTACTAATTCCCCTCTATCAGATGCATTCATACCCCAGCTCACTTGCATATACCTTTAAAACAAAAACAATGCAGACCTTACAGTATATTTATTGTAACCAAGTACAGTTGGGGGCAAAAATCAAGCAGCAGGGGAAGCCCTTTGCTGATTTCATGTGCCTCTTACTATATTTTGGCCAACGGATGCACAGCTTTCTACATAGATGAAGTCATTATTGCCTCTTACTTTCCAAAAAGAAGCACTGAATCATACCATTAAGCAAAGGCATTATGAGACATTACCATAACACAAGTGGTGCAAAAATGATTTCATCTGTTGACACCACATATATTTATTTCAGAAGTGAATCATGAAAACCACAAAAAAAAAGAGTGAACATTATGGGCCTCATTCTATTATCGGCCGTAAATCGGCCGTAATAGCTGCGATTCCTTGCGGGGGTTCTGTTAACCCCGGCCGCATATCTTGAAACCGGCCGTAAGCTCTGAAATCTAAAAACTCAAAAATAAATTCAAGCCTGCACTGTACAGCTCTGTAAATGCTAGGGATCATATTGGGGGACATGAGGATTAAAAGTAACCCACTCTCAAGCTTGCACATCAGCCCAAACCCGAGTTCAAATTAACTGTTTATTTTCCGGCTGCGGCGTGGGTGTGTCTGAGGTGCTCCAAGCACTCTGGACTTTTTACATGTATATTTTACGTATATTAAAAAAAAATATTTTACGGATTTGAGTGTAGGGGAATGTTGTGCTATTTTTGCTAACACCGAATATCACTTTATAGACTCTGCAAAGTGCAGGATGGCTTTATTTGAGCTATTTTATGTGCTTAATTGGTGCTAGCGGGACCTCTTTCCTGCAAGTAAGCTGCGGCTCGTTTTTAGCCTTGCAGAGAGGGTTCCCGGAGCAATTGAATTGCAAATAGGAATTTCTTACGGCCGATTTCCTTGCGGACGTTTTAGATCAAAGGATTTCCTCCGGCGCGAGCGGCCGCAAGGGATAGCAAGGCACCGGCCGCAAGCCTGCCGGAATCCCCGGCCGGAGGGGAATAGAATAGCCGGAAAGCTTGCGGCCGGTCCTTGCGGCCCCGCAGCGGCTGCAGCCGCTAATAGAATGAGGCCCTTAAAGTCTAAATAAATAAAGGTGAACAGGCACTTACCAGATTTACAAGGGGTCCGCCAGAATTCCCATACTGTAATATAATGAAAATGTAAGTTATACATAAGACAGTAGATTCATTTCATGTACATCTTTGAAATAAAATAACATGATATTATTTTCATTTCAGTAATCACTCATGTGTTTATTGATTTTTTTTATAGAAAAATAATTTCACTATTTCTCTCTTCTATCTTTGGTCTTGTAACACTAGGAGAACATTCACAAATATGTTTTTTTTTCATATTAGGAGCTTTACTTTGTTCTTAGAGAGTGCTTAGAGAATGTCATTTCCAGATAAATAGTAATATTATATTAGTATATTAGTGTATAATTGTTTATTAAAGTGTACATATTGGTAAATATTTATTTATTTATAAATATAAACCAATACAACACATGGACTCAACCACTGATTACAGAATCCCACTTCCAGTTGCTGTCACCAGATGAAATATGTATTGTTATTCAGTGTCACAAAGAGAGAATGCTATCAATCTACACACTAGTTTTGTCCTATTTGGACTTTCTAATTCTAGTGATTAGACATCCTGGAAGAAAACTGCTCCAAGATATTCATCAACCTTGGGACTTGACTGCTGAGTGTGGGCCTAATACGATTTTTTTTTTGCTATTGGTGTATTGTTTCTCTCTGCTGTTCTAAATACAAACTGATATATATAGATGTTCTGTTGTCTCCTGTTTCTGTTCTATGTACCTCAGAAACCCAGAAGATTGTTTGCAGTAAATACACAAAGATAAAGAACACTAAAAATTGAAGTCATTTATTAGAATTGTAACACTTTTAATTTATTGTACATGTTGGTTTTATATTTATAAATATGTGCACTTATAATAAAAAAAGTTATACACTGATAGACTGTATTAATAATGCAGCATAAATAATGTAGTAATTAATAGAATAGGGATAGGGGAGCACTATATTCAGATTTGATGGTTGGTTACATAGTTACATAGTAATTGTAAAAGGAGATCTTAAAAGGTTGAACTTGATGGACTGAAAGTATTTTTTCAACCTAATTACTTTGGCCCTCATTCAATTGCAAGTTGGCCAATTGAATAGGGCTCTAAATAAGCACATAGCATATTTTTTTTAAAGAAGTTTTTAGTTAGTGAAAACCTTGCTTTTGGATAGATGCTTACTAACTAAAAACTTCTTTAAAAAAATATGCTATGTGCTTATTTAGACCCCTATTCAATTGGCCAAATCACAATTGAATGAGGCCCTATGTAACTATCTATGTAACTTTTAGCCCATCACGTTCAACCTTTTAAGATCTCCTATGATCTGCAATATGCGGATTAGGTTTTAATTGATCCAGAGGAAGGAAAACAGAAAAAAAAAACAAGTGAAACTTTGTCAGCTGTCTCAAAAGGGAAAAAAAATTAATTCCTTCCTGACCGCTTATACTGGCAATGAGTTTCCTCTCTGGATCAATACTCCCTCTCTAATTAACCAGGATAACCCTGAATGCCTTTTAAATTAAAAATATATCCAATCCCTTTTTAAAGTTATCTTTCGAATCCGCTGTCACCACCTGCCTTGGTAGAGAATTCCACAGATTAACCACCTTTTTCTTTCTTTAAGGTGGAATCTTTTTACTTCTAACCTCAAGGAATGTCCTCTTGTCAGCTGAAAACCTCTTGGCACAAAAAGCTCCCTTGACAAATCTTTATACTGATCCTGGATGTATTTATATAGGGTAATCATATCCCCTCTACAACGCCTTTTTTCTAGAGAAAATACGTTTAATTTGGTTAGTCTTTCTTCATAACTTAGCCCTCCATTCCCCTTTTAGTTTTGTAGCCCTTCTCTGTACTTTTTCCAGCTCTAAAATGTCCCTTTTCTGAATTGGTGCCCAAAACTGTACTCCATATTCCAAATGAGGGCGTGCTAGAGATTTGTATAGTGGCAGAATTATTTTGCTCCCCTTGCTTCTATACCCTTCTTAATACATGCTAATATTTTACTTGCCTTTGCAGATGCTGCTTGGCATTGAGCATTGTTACCTAGGTGGTTGTCCACAAGCACTCCCAAATCCCTTTCAATATCAGATTCCCCTAGATTTGCTTCATTAAGTTTATAGATTGCATGGTTATTTTTCCTTCCCAGATGCCTAACCTTACATTTATTCGTATTAAATCTCATCTGCCATTTAATTGCCCATTTCTCTAATTTATGCAAATCCCTTTGGAGGGAAAGTACATCATTTTCTGATTTAGCTACCTTGCACAACTTCGTGTCATCAGCAAAAATGGAGGCACTACTTTCCAGACCTACTTCTAAGTCATTAATACATATGTTAAAAAAAGAGAGGACCTAATACTGAGCCCTGAGGAACCCCACTTACCACATTAGTCCAATCCGAGTAAGAAAGGTAATTGTTGTGTTGCAAGAGCACCTGAATCTGAAAGCTGCACGCTCAGCTCCACATTTGCTTTTTAGTTGAGTAGTACAATATTGCTACCCCTGTATCTACTTATCTCCAACTAAAAAAAAAACTATTCCAACAAGGCAAGCAGTCACTACAATGATCACACAGGTAAGGTAACGTCAAAAGGGCTTATTGACTTGTAAAAAATTACAAACTTCAATTTAAGTACTGTAAGAAACAGCACTTATAAAATTACATTCAATGGATAAAGTACTTCTGTTTATCTAAAGCATTCAATTATAGCATATTTACAATCTCCACTGTGTCCCTTTAACTGGCTTTCATTTTCTTTTATATTTGTGAGACAGAGATGTTCATAAAGGATGATACCTAGGAATTCCCTTGATCAAAAATGTAATCTACCAGACAAACTTATATGGCTTTCTGCCTACACTTTGTTCATGCCACACAGATAATGTGATTGTTCAGGCTTCAAAATAAGGTGATATTTATCATAGAATGGTATCCCTCAAAAAGTAAGTACTATAATAAATTAAGCCTTGCACAAGTTTAATTCTTGATAAGTTTAGAGATTTATTTTCAAAAACTTACATTAATGATTGCGTCTGTCTGGATATAGTCCATGTCGGAATCTTTTAATCCAAGCTCCTTGCCACCTCTATGCGTAGTGCTTATAATTCCTGTGGTGACTGTGTTCTGTAGAGAGAATGGGCTCCCAAGAGCAACCACAAATTCTCCTGGCCGTAGGTCACCAGACCTGCCCAACATGAGAACAGGGAGAGGAGCCTGTGTTTTTGGAGAAAATAGGTAAATTGGTCAATTGAAGTTAATTAAATAGCACCGTGAAACATGAACAGGTAAGGAGAACAATATATATAAACAAATGAAGGCCAATTTAGTCAACAAGTAGCTTAATGTGCTCCATTTAGCATCATATTTTTGTTTTTGCTATTAGAATAATTGGCAGAGATAGTAATGATAATTAAAGGGACACTGAAGTCATCATGTGTACTCTGCCCCATTAGATAAATGTGTTTTAATTTTTAAAATGAATGCTGAATTCATGGAGATATGGTCAAATCATGAAATTGGTTTATTTAATTTTATAGCTTAAACAGCATATTTGTTACTTTGAAACAACAACAAAAAAGTCTATATGAAGACATAAACTCAAGACTCTCAGCTCCATAGATTGTTGTGCTATTTGCATAATTAACACTTTTGTTTGAGGACATACATACATTTACGCAGAGCCTATAAATAATATGGTTGGAGTCTAATTATTACTCATTCTGTTCTAGATATACAGGTTTACAAAAGAGTCTAAAGTTAACACAATCATAAAAGATAAATCAATGGGAAATCAGTGAATTATGCTCCAGGCTCCACTCATAATTCAAATAAATCAATTAAATATAATACAACATAAAATAATCAAACTAAATTTAATTTAAAAAAAAATAAGATTTTGTACACTTACTTTGATATGTTCTAAGTTTTTGTAAGTCCCATTGTAAAGTTCCTGCATTGTTCTATTTTAACAATGGCATTAAAAATTATATCAGTAGGATAATTACACTACTCTACAATGGCTTGAAACTCAGCATGAAATGCTGCAGCTTCCTCTGCATCTGTACTTTCTGCCTCGTCAATTAATTTCAAGATGTAGCACTCAATTTGTGATTTAAATCACACGAACCATCCTTTGCTAACTAAAAATAATAATTTTATTAATGTAAACAACATTTTTTTATGAAAATCCATAAATTGACACAGAGTGTTCCTCTCTTGATATCTGGGGTAACCTCATCACCGATTGGCTTAGATGATAAACTTGCATCTCTGATTGGATGTGCTGTTTCTTTGTATCCATCTAGTATTTATAGTTGAGTATTTTTGAATATTTATAATATATAATAGAATTTGTTATAGCTTTTTGAAAATTTTGATCTTCTGCTTTCATCTTCAATTTTGGCCTTCTGTTATTTCTTTGAATTGCAAATTAAGCCATACGCTGAGGCATGCCTGTACTAACTTTTATACATGCTTTAGAGGCATAGTACATTAATGGTAATTTTGTAGTCCTAAATTTTTTTTTTTTCCATTGCCAAATTTTTGGTTCTATTCCAATGCCTTCAACTTATTAAATTGAATGCTGTATTTATTCACACAGTTACCAGGATTGACTAGCTGGACTGACCAAAGAATGTATCCCACCAGTTAGATCCTCTCCTATGCAGGTTTCTTTGTATTGGTGCTAGAGACTCCCCTGGAAAGAGGATTGTTATAGAACCTGTGTAGAGCAGGCATGCAATTCTGAACATAGATGCGGGATTCCAAGGTAGCTGGACTGCAGAAAAATGATAAAAAATCTCTTTTTAAACAGCTGACACACTTTTATACTTTCAAAAGTGGAAAAGCACTTTATTCAACCAAATAGGGACTTACATACATTGCAGCACAAAAAAGGTGGTTCAATTAATCTGGTTGCAGAGTTATAAAAAATAACATAATTAAGATAGGAGGTGTCATGGTCGACACCCAAGTTCAATCTCATGGCTTAGCACGAGTACAACTTCTAAAAGTCTCATGCAACAACAACTACAGTTATGTGTTCTAGAGACAGATCAGTCAGAAGTACCTCTCCTAGCTTTTGATGCTGTTTCTCTTGATTGGTTGCTAAGCTCCAGTCTTTTTACCTGTCAATCACACCTCATCTGGAACTCCAATCACGCCTCATCTGGAACTCCTTTTTGCTGCTCCAGCCTCCTCTCTGTGCCTGTTGTAGGTTTTTGCTACTGGGATTCCATCTGTTTGTTACTGTGTCTTCCTGCTCTGTTTTCTACATCTGTCGATCCATTTCGACTGATTTATACTGCAGAATCAGATTGTTGCTAACCTCGTTGGATTTCTGCTGGCCCCTGATCTTTGTCATTCTTGGCCATTCCTTTGTCTGTACTCTTGGACTTGCCATCCTCTGGTACTTCTCTCCTGGAGAGTTTCACTTGGACAGCTCTTTACAACAGGCCCATAATGGACCTTGGTGGAGTACACAAAGGTCCTGTCTTCACAGGGATCTCTCTGGTGGGCTTTAAAACCCAACTGTTTCAGATAGATCACACCCAAGACTTACAGGAGTCACATTTGTCTGGTCTTCGTCATAATCTAGTCATATGCTGCCCATCCGCCATCCATTGCAAGTTGCAGCATCACAGTTCCCTATAAATCCTCCTACAGCATCTCACAGTCCCCACTTATCTGCTCCTCGACGCTACTCTGGAGATCCAACTGCCTTCCAAGGTTTCATTCAACAATGGTCCATACAATTAAAGCTCCAGCCTGGACCTTAAACCTCTCATTGCACATGTGTGGCAAATTTAATATGTTTGCTTACAGATTCATTTTTTATCCTATGCAACACCTCCCTGGAAGAGGAGTTCACCAATTGTCAAGGATTACCAAATAATTTTGTCCAAATTTAAGGAGGTTATTGATATCCCGTGCTATAACTCTGCCTCCGCTAATGGAATGTTACATCTCCAGCGGGGGGAGGCAGGGGTCGGCGAGATGCACTCAGGGGCAGTGTACAATTGAGTTTCGAACCCTGGCTACTGAGTCTGGCTGGAATAATGTCTACTGCCTGGGATGTTCTGAGCACATAAAACTTATGATCTCATTATGATATACAGTTGTGCTCAAAAGATTGTATACCCTGGCAGAAATATGATATTTTGGCATTTATTTTAAAAATATGACTAAACAAAAATGTCTTTTATTGAAGGATAGTGATCATATGAAGCCATTTATTATCACATAGTTGTTTGGCTCCTTTTTAAATCATAATGATAACAGAAATAGTCAATGAGTTTGTTAGCTCTCATGATGATGCACTGTGCAGGCTAGATTCTGAGCCATGAGAAGCAGAAAAGAACTGTCAAAAGACCTGCGTAACAAGATAATGGAACTTCAGAAAGATGGAAAAGGATATAAAAAGATATCCAAAGCCTTAAAAATGCCAATCAGTACTGTTCAATCACTTAATAAGAAGTTGAAAATGTGGGGATCTCTTGATACCAAGCCAAGGTCAGGTAGACCAAGAAAGATTTTAGCCACAACTGCCAGAAGAATTGTTCAGTATACATAGAAAAACTCACAGGTAACCTCAGGAGAAGTACAGGCTGCTCTGGAAAAAGATGGTGTGGTTGTTTCAAGGAGAACAATACGACAATACTTTAAAAAAAAATTAGCTGTATAGTTGAGTTGCCAGAAAGAAGCCTTTATTGCACTGATGCCAAAAAAAAGCCTGGTTACAATATGCCCAACAACACCTTGATGCGCCTCATAGCTTCTGGCACACTGTAATTTGGAGGAAGGGGACCAAAATAGAGCTTTATGGTCACAACCAAAAGCGCTGTTTGGAGAGGGGTCAACAAGGCCTATACTGAAAAGAATACCATCCCCACTGTGAAGCATGGTAGTGGCTCACTGATGATTTGGGGATGTGTGAGCTCTAAAGGCACATGGAATCTTGTGAAAATTGATGGCAAGATGAATGCGGCATGTTATCAGAAAATACTGGCAGACAATTTGCATTCTTCTGCACGAAGGCTGCGCATGGGACGCTCTTGGGCTTTCCAGCATGACAATGACCCTAAACACAAGGCCAAGTTGACCCTACAGTGATTACAGCAGAAAAAGGTGAAGGTTGTGGAGTCCCCATCACTGTCTCCTGACCTTTATATCATCGAGCCACTCTCAAACGTGCAGTTCACGCAAGATGACCAAAGACTTTGCATGACCTGGAAGCATTTTTCCAAGACGAATGGGCAGCTATACCACTTGCAAGAATTAGGGACAACTATTACAAAAGACTGCACGCTGTCATTGATGCTAAAGGGGGCAATACACAATATTAAGAACTAAGGGTATGTTTTCCTTTATGATTGAGATTTATTAGTTAACACTAGCAGTGGGCCTCTTCCGCCAAGAACACATCCAACTGGATATTCTATCTTTGCATAATCCTCATATTGATGGATAAGAACACAGGATATCAGCTTGGAGCCTAAAATGTGTAGAGACTTGCATAACCACTCTGCAGAATCTCAAGTCAATAATAATTTTCCACCACAGTATCTGAGTATTTCAGATGTATTATGAGTTGATAGTCCATATGACTGCTCAATGAATTTGCTTCCTGGAGCTATGCCACCAAGATGTAGAATCTATTCATTGTCAGAGGCTGAGTCCAAAGCCATGTCAGAATACTTGCAGGAGAACCTAATCAAGGGATTCATCTAGGTGTCCTCATCACCAGCAGGTGTTGGCTTCTTTGTCGTCTCCAAAAAGGATGGTGTGCTATTAAATCACACCCATGTCCCCAAAATCATCAATAAACTTGATCTACAATGAACCCATACCTTAATACACATCAGGAAAGGTGACAAGTGGAAAACTGCATTCAATATCCAAGATAGACATTATGAATTGTGACAGAGAAATACAAGGGATCTGCATAAGCCACAGGGGGTCTGAAAGGTTAATTTACCAGAGCAGTTTTATTAGCTACAGCTGCTTTTATGGATTGCAGTAGCTGTCTCAGAGGCGATGTTTGGGGCCTACAGCCTGTGAGATGCTGTAAAAGAAAATGTGTGCAGTTTGTTGAAGCTGTAGACAGGAGTATATGCTTTTTATTGGAGATGGATATAGAGAAAAAAAGATAGAAGTTTTTTTTGTCTAAAAGCTAGAAGAAAATACACAAAACTGTGTACAGTTGGTCTGGGGGAGTTGGATAAAAGACACCCATAAAGAAGTGTCCATATTGGTGTCTGAAGCTAAAGAAAGACTCAGAGAAACAGAAGCTTGGAGCTGATATAGTGGGATATATGTCTGTTGTCTCCTTTGATTTGTATTGGTGCATTATTTTGTAACACTGGTGAATAAATAGTAACATTTGGAAAAGCATTAAAGCCTCCATTAAAGCCCGGAAGAAAGAGCACAAACCCAGTGGAGACTGATAACTTGTCACAGAATATACTGTAATAAAACTCTGGCCTACGCAATGCTCCTGCTTCGAAATTATATTAATGACATTTTTCATGACTGATTAGACAACTTTTTAGTGGTCTATTTGGATGATATATTACTTTTCTCACCTGATCTAGCCACACATAGGGCCTTATTCAATTACAAGCCTGCAGATTACGTTATACAGACCGTGGCCCTCATTCAATTGCAATTTGGCCAATTGAATAGGGCTGTAAATAAGCACATTATATTTTTTTTAAAGAAGTTTTTAGTTTGTGAAAACCTTGCTTTTGGATAGATGCTTACTAACTAAAAACTTCTTAAAAAAATATGTTATGTGCTTATTTAGAGCCCTATTCGATTGGCCAAATTGCAATTGAATGAGGTCCCGTATGTCTGCGGGCTGGAAATTTGCTACAATTACGGGACAAAAGCCAAAACTGTAAACCATGCAATCGTAAGTAGCATTTCAGAACGTTATCATGATCAGTTAAACAAGGCCGTAACTACAGATTTAGAAACAGCCAATAGTAAATGAGGCTGTCATCATTACTACAGTAAAACATGGGGGTTACACATCAATCAATTAACGTTTAGAGGTCCCATATATGATCAGACTCACAATTCGTCAATGTACAAAATATTAGAAATTAATGGGTGGCCTGATATGTATTAACACATTGATTCCCAAGATTGATATGACACTGCAATTAAACATTAAAAAGAAAAAAAATGTATTGCAGATTTGCAGAACTTGAGACCGTTGTGTAATTAATTCTAATGTCCTTCATCGCTTTTCTCGTCTTTTAAATTGCAGTATTGAATTTTTTTTTGCATTTACAATGCTGCGAGTAGATGTTTAACCTCTTTGTGAGTCCTATCTGGTACCCGCAAAATTTTCATCTACATTTGCCAATTACAGGTGTGAAAACATTTGCGGGCTTGAGGAATTGTAGCAATTGAATAGTGATTTGTGATTTTAGCGATTGTAACATTTGCATACTTGAAAGATCAAAGGCTTAGATGGGTTGTAAGTTACGATTTTGAAAACCTGTAACCGGTAGATTATTTGTCGCCAATTGAATAGCAAATTAGTTTATGGGCTACATTACGGGCTCCAGTAAACAACAATTGCTCAATTGAATTGGGGCCATAGACTGCAGCTTAGTAAGATATTGAAATATTTACAAGAGAATTACCTATACACAAAACTGGAGAAATACTGTTTTTAGGTATCCACAGTACCCTTCCAGGGCTTTATCCTGTCTTCTGATGGTGGTAATCATCTGAAGGTGGTAATTCAAGATTTTGTGGTCCAGAAGCTTGAGAAGTCTCCAGCAAACTAAAATCAACTTTCACGTCTACATCAATACTTATTTATCCTGACCCCGCTCAGCCGTTTGTTTTGAAAGTAGAAGCCTCTGAAATTGTTGCATCAGTAATACTCCAACCGTTTGCCTACATGTCTAAAAAATTATCATCAGCAGAAAGGAATTATGAGTCATAACTGAGAATTATTGGCCATTAAAGTAGCCGTGGAAGCAGTGAGGCAATTGATGAAAGAAACTTCAACACAAATTCTGATTATCAGCAACCATCAGAATATACAGTTCCTAAAATCTGCTCAACACTTAATTACTCAACAAGCCCAATGGCCCCTTTTCTTTTCAAGGTTTAACTTTGTTATTAGTTATCATCCTGGTTTTAAGAACTGAAAAGCAGATGCTTTTTCTTGGGGCCCATGAACCTGTCAGTTATTCTCCCATTCAAGAAAAGATCTTGCCTCTTATAAGATTTCTGGCCTCCATTTCTATGCCCCTGATCCACAATATCTCTGTTGCTCAATCTGTGATACCTCAATAAATTATACCATCCAGAGGATGACTGTTTGTGCTTCAATCCTATTGTAAAGAGGTCCTAAAACTATCTCATGCCTCCTGCTGGTTTTGTCATTTTGACATTTTTGCTGACCTAATGTTGCAGCCTGTAATACCTGTGCCAGGTCCAAGACCCCCAAGTCTCTTTCATTCGGGTAGCTCCAACCATTGAAAGGGTCAGATCATTCATGGACTCACATCACTATGGACTTTACTAATGACCTCCCGGCATCCAGAGAAATATCTGTAAAATGGTTAGTAGTAGTTTGTATCTCTTGTGAAGCACATTCTATTCCACTTCATAAACTACCATATGCCCCATATCTGGTAGATTTGTTTCTTCAGGAAAACTATAGACTATACAGAGTTCCTTCAGAAATTCTGTCGGGCCAAGGAGTCCGGTTTGTCAAGGAGTCCGTTTCTGGAGATCCTTTATGCAGAGACTTGGTATACAACTAAAATTTTCTACACCACCTCACCCACAAACCAATGGAATCACTGAGAGAACCAATTAAAGGCTGGTACAATATATGAGATGCTTTTCTTCTGCAGAACAGAATGACAACCTTCTTATCTATGCAGATCCTTGTGAAGGGGCTTCTTGGGCTATATAAACAATAACAACAATTACAGACAATTTTAAAAATATATACAACTTTTCCACATGATATTCCATTTTATAGCTGATGGTACAGAGCTCATATGATGAATTTGGACCACTGTTATGTTGTAATCAGCTTTGCTAAAGAAATTTACAGTCAATATGTTATGTTAAAAATCTATTTTGTATTTTAAACTCATACTGTTTTTTGGTTTGGATCCACCCCTGTTATGTTGTCTAAGGTTTGGCCACAGTATTGCTTTTCTTCTTATTTTACTGTGACAATTTGCTTTTGGGGCCAGGGTGGGACTCCCCTGAACTCCACAACCAATGGCCTTTCAAGTTGGTTATTGTAAAGATAAGACTTTTCTTCAGCCACAGAGTATTTGTTTTCTGTGATTGTTCTAACAATCATCTGAAGCTGCCCTCACAAACCCCAGGACACTAGGACTTTTGGGTCTGGCTAACATTATCTTATCAACCCCTGCAGTGTCTGGATCCTGGCAAGAGGTAGCTGATAGCAGGAGCTGTGACTCCTCAGAACCTAGCTGGAGAAATAGACAGGCTGGCACCAGATCCTTGTGGACAGAGCTGGCCCAGGCAGGGTAGTTCAAAGGTGACAAAAAGTGAACAGTTATACAGTAACTGAGGTTGAAAAAAGACCTTCAGTCCATCAAGTTCAAGCCTTTAAGATCTCCTTTGATATGCAATATATGAGTTAGTTGTTAATTGATCCCGACGAAGGCAAACAGAAATAAAACGCAAGTGAAGCCAATCGGCTCAAAAGGGAAACACCTGTTTTTGTCTAAGGAAGTGGACCATTGTTGATTGGTGCAGGGCTGGCCTATGTAAATGTACCATTTTTTAACTATATGGGAGAAATGTAAAAAAGGAGACCCAAGGAATAAAAAGTGTGCTATGTTTGGGACACATATGCATGGTGTGTTTAGAGGGAATACTTTACCGGGCTATAATGACTTTGTATCTTGAACCTTTACTGCTATGCTATGAGAAGGGGATTAAAGAACAGGATTGGATTTGTGTGTTGTATTGGTCTCCTTGGCCTTTTCAAGCCCACTGTGATCCTGGGTCCCTGATGCTTCTGTTGATGATTCCGATATGACGCCAGGCATTGAGAAGCCTATCCACTTATGATCCTGAGGGAGGAGGCTTATAGCTTGAAAGCAGGAGTTTTTGGGGAAAAGCAGTCCTCCTTCCTTTGGGTTGTGACATTTAAATTTCATATTGCTATTGGACTGATTTGTGCTCTGCACATGAGCATTATGCACATCACATATAATAGTTGTAATAATTGCGAGTTGTCATCACGCAATGTTAAAAGTTACAGGCTTGCACAGAAGCAGCTCATTGCAAGGCCTGTACGTGACTGTCTTGAGGGAGGAGAGGCTCCAAACGGCTTACGAGTTACAGGCTTCAAAATAATTACAGTTTTAATGTCCGCCATTTTTTTCAAGCTTTTAACTCGTAAGCCGTTGAAAGACTGCCAAAAGATTAATAATTAATTAATTAAAAAAATAACTTACAACCTCACACACAGCACAGGGGGAGAGGCAGGGAGCCTGTATGTGAGGTTGCAAGCTAATTTGATATTTAATTGGCGTTTTTGAGAGGTCTGAAAATAGATAAGCGAGGAACAAATGGCGTCCGTAAAGCCGTAGCTTTTTTTCAAGCCCATAAATCGGAAACACATTTTGTGCTTGGGGAATATGAACAATTTCCCAAGCCCACAAATGGTTTCACACCCTTAAATGCAAACAAAAGCACAGAGGAGGGAGAGGGGGGAGAAAGATACAGGGGAAGGAGATGGGGTAGAGGGTGGAAAGAGACACAGTGGAGGGGGTGGGGGGAAAGAGACACATGGGTGAGAGGGGGGGAAAGAGACACAGGGGAGGCGCTCATCGCAAGGCCCGCAAGTTAAAGGGGGAGAGCCTCAAATTGTGTGGCAAACAGCATTGCCAGCTTTCAAATGTTATTGCCGTCATTTTTGACGGGCATGTCGCTAGTTAGATATAATAGGGGTGTTGATAAGCCAATTATAAAAAAAAAAAAATCTTGTATTTTATACAGATTTTTCCCTATCAATCTTGTAAAACATTGTGGATAAAAGTTCTACACACTCTACATTGTAAAGTCATGAGCAGCCTTAATAAATATCATTTAATATTTGTAGTTGAACATCGATTAGCTTGTGTAGCACTATTATTTAATTTGCATATGAAATAAATTGATTGCTTTACTCATTGTATTGTGAAACCATGTTATTTTTTCCAGAAAATAATATTTTCACATTATTTGTATAATAAAAGTATGTCAATAATAACAGTAGTAATAATAATTAGCTGTATCAAGCATACTATGCCACACAGAGAATATGATATATGACTGAATTAATTTTGTTGCAGTTCTCTTCCTGTAAGCATACAAACTGGAGTGCATCAGAAGAACAAGTGGCAACTTTATCCATAAACACAACAGTTGATATTAACATTATTTTTTGAATGTCAGACACTAAATATGTTATGGAAAAATATGATTGATAAACCATCCACTATATATACGCTAAGGGCAGAACAAAATATTATGATCTACATGTTAAGCAGGCCAGTGGGCAGTGCTCCCACTAATGTTAAAGATTCTGGTTAGTGTACATTAGCTTAAAATGTACAATCTTTTGCCACTAGCCCACTTAACAAGGGATCTATTTATGCTTACGTGCACTGCTGTCACAATACAGGACAGTGTCCTTATATGAGAACAGCGAACATACGTTTAAATTGATCCAATGTTGGACTAGAGCCAAAAGGTTGATCATTTTTCAGCCTCATTAGCATGTCACTGCCCAGAATTCTTAGAGGCACATTCTAAAAGGCAGTAAATTAAAAACAGCAGTGATAGAGATTGAAACAGTTGAGATTAAATTGCTGTGATACTCACATCTGGGTCAATTTTGATCAGCGCTATATCCAGCTTCTGGTCAATATCCTTAACTTTAGCATCATAATGAGCACCATCTTTAACTTCCACCTTAATGCGTTGTTTGTTTGTGAGCACATGTGCATTTGTCACTATGAGACCATCTTCAGACACAATAAATCCAGAACCACTGGATACTGCCACCTCTTGTCCTGTAAAAGGGGATCTGCAATGTAGAGTAGTCATTAAATGCCATTTTTCCATAAGTTCAGAAATATAATTATTAATAGGTCCTTATTTCTGTAACAAAACATGTTGGGGAATCCTATTTGCCAAGAACAATGAGAAAATCATTTAAGACAAATCTAACTTCTTATGTAAACATTTTTACTATAATTTTATGTTGAAAGTGCCAAAAAATAGTCAGAATTAAATTATTTAATTTAATGGCATATTTTGCATCCAAAACACAGACCCACAGGGCAGAGAGCTATGAACCATTAGTAGTAGTAACATCAGGATCTGAGGAAAGCGATAGGAATGGATTGTGAGGGTCATGATTCTCAAATGTATAGACAAAGCAGATATAAAGACCAGAGGCAAACATTATATTAATCAAGGTAACATGGCAAGAGGGCATTTACTAGAGATTTAAACATATCAACAAAGCAGTCAGTTTAGCTGGGCACTAAGAGCTTTATTCCATACTGACACAGCAATGAGAAATGGCTCCCTCGTATCAGTGGGAGCTTTTTTCAGTTTCTAGGGAGCCATTCCATTGCTGCTCTCCTAATACTGTCCCTCAACTTAGCTGAAACAATCTAGGCTATCCCCCCGTTGCTCTCAGTCTAATGTAACATTCATATAGCCTGCTTGTTGAGTCTGAAGCTCAGTAGTCTCCACAGCAATGCTACACAGTTGTACCCACTACGTTAAAACACTACACTAGCCCTAATGGCATCCTTTTCCTATATATATATATATATATATATATATATATATATATATATATATATATATATATATATATATATATATATATATATATATACAGTGGATATAAAAAGTCTACACACCCCTGTTAAAATGTCAGGCTTCTGTGCTGTAAAAAAATTAGACCAAGATAAATAATTTCAGAACTTTTTCCACCTTTAATGTGACCTATAAACTGTACAACTCAATTGAAAAACAAACTGAAATCTTTTAGGTAGGGGGAGGAAAAAATCTAAAAATGAAATAATATGGTTGCATAAATATGCACACCCTTAAACTAATACTTTGTTAAAGCACCTTTTGATTTTATTATAGCACTCAGTCTTTTTGGGTATGAGTCTATCAGCATGGCACATTTTGACTTGGCAAGATTTGCCCACTCTTCTTTTGCAAAAACACTCCAAATCTGTCAGATTGCGAGGGCATCTCCTGTGCACAGCCCTCTTCAGATCACCCCACAGATTTTCAATTAGATTCAGGTCTGGGCTCTGGCTGGGCCATTCCAAAACTGTAATCTTCTTCTGGTGAAGCCATTCCTTTGTTGATTTGGATGTATGCTTTGGGTCGTTGTCATGCTGAAAGATGAAGTTTCTCTTCATGTTCAGCTTTCTAGCAGAAGCCTGAAGGTTTTGTGCCAATATTGACTGGTATTTGGAACTGTTCATAATTCCCTCTATCTGAACTAAGGCCCCAGTTCCAGCTGAAGAAAAACAGCCCCAAAGCATGATGCTGCCACCACCATGCTTCACTGTGGGTATGGTGTTCTTTTGGTGATGTGCAGTGTTGTTTTTGAGCCAAACATATCTTTTGGAATTATGGCCAAAAAGTTAAACCTTGGTTTCATCAGACCATAACACCTTTTCCCACATGCTTTTGGGAGACTTCAGATGTGTTTTTGCAAAATGTAGCCTGGCTTGGATGTTTTTCTTCGTAAGAAAAGGCTTTCATCTTGCCACTCTACCCCATAGCCCAGACATATGAAGAATACAGGAGATTGTTGTCACATGTACCACACAGCCAGTACTTGCCAGATATTCCTGCAGCTCCTTTAATGTTGCTGTAGGCCTCTTGGTAGCCTCCCAGACCAGTTTTCTTCTCGTCTTTTCGTCAATTTTGGAGGGAGCTCCAGTTCTTGGTAATGTCACTGTTGTGCCATATTTTCTCCATTGGATGATGACTTCACTGTGTTCGATGGTATATCTAATGCCTTGGAAATTCTTTTGTACCCTTCTCCTGACTGATACCTTTTAACAATGAGATCCCTCTGATGCTTTGGAAGCTCTTTGTGGACCATGGCTTTTGCTGTGGGATGTGACTAAGAACATTTCAGGAAAGACCAACTAGAGCAGCTAAACTTTATTTGGGGTTAATCAGAGGTACTTTAAATGATGTCAGGTGTATGCTGACTCCTATTTAACACGATTTGGAATGTGATTGCTTAATTCTGAACACAGCTACATCCCCAGTTATAGGAGGGTGTGCAGACTTATGCAACCACATTTTTTTCTTTTCTTCCCTCCACCTAAAAGATTTCAGTTTGTTTTTCAATGAGTTGTACAGTTTATAGGTCCCATTAAAGGTGGAAAAAGTTCTGAAATTATTTATCTTTGTCTCGTTTTTTTATTTAGCTGTGTTCAGAATTAAGCAATCACATTCCAAATCGTGTTAAATAGGAGTCAGCATACACCTGCCATCATTTAAAGTGCTTCTGATGAGAGTGGGCAAATCTTGCCAAGTCAAAATGTGCCATGCTGATACTCATACCCAAAAAGACTGAGTGCTGTAATAAAATCAAAAGGTGCTTCAACAAAGTATTAGTTTAAGGGTGTGCATACTTATGCAACCATATTATTTTATTTATATATATATATATATATATATATATATATAAATGCCCCTTCCCATGTAGTTAAATAATGAAAACTAATGCAGGGGATTTATGACACATCTTCCTATAACCTGCTTCCCCCTATGAGCCCATGGATCCCCAGGATTCCCACCAATACCTTTTTCCCTTCCTACGCACTTTAAAGGGAGAACCCTGGGGTTCCCGGCTCATAGCACAAAGGAATCCCTCATCTATCTATAACTTTGAGGGCCCATATAACCACTGGCATGGAAATAACCTTTGTGGCGGAGAAAATGTAACTCCCACTACACTAAAGGACCCCCATGGGAGTTAAAATTAATCATCATGCCGCAGAGGTCCGTAAAGGACCCCCATGGCATCTCTAAGTAACCCCCACCATGGAGGTCCTCTAACGTGCACCATGGCACCTAATATTAACTCCTATACCATAGATGTCTTGTAAGGTTTCAGACAGATGGTTATAGATAGATGTGAGATCCCAGAGGATAGCGAGTGAAAAGCGGGAATCCACTAGTTTCCCCAGGTTTAGTAGATATTGTGAGGAATAATAGGGATTTCCGGGATCATTTGCTCCTTGCTGAAGGTGAATTAGGTCAATCCTATATGGGTTGTTGGCAAATATCTGCAGCAGTAGAGCTGGATATTATTGGAAAGGCATCAAGGTCATTAAAGGGCCAATATACTGTTTAGTTAGGTGGGGCTTGAAGAAAAACATACTTATATTATATTTTTACTATGCATTTAAATGATTACTTACTATTTTTCAATCAAGCCTCAATGTTGTATAACTTCCAAAACACTTTGCCCCCGGAATGAAGTATTGGGTTAGCCTGTGACAGTGGGTGGGGACTAGAAAGTGTGTTTGTACATGGCTAGCAGCAATGTTTACACTGCACCCTGCCACTAATGTATGTTGTTCAGAGAGTGGTTTTCATTTTGGCACTTCCTCATGGGCGAATTCATCTGAGGCACAATAATTCATTCATGGAGTGGAGAAGCTTATGCAGCCTGTGAATCACTAGGAAATAGTGAGTAATTGTTTAAATGCACAGTAAATATTTAAAAAAAAAGTTTTTTTTATCTTCTTAGGTTTTACCTAGCTTTTGGTCCTTTAAATATAGAAACTGAAATATATGGTTGCTGGCTATATATTTATTTTGACTTCTCAGTGCTTCCTTATCACATATAATAGTTGTCAAATTGCGATTCGTCGTCACGCTTAGTCCTCCGAGCAAGCATGATGACGAATTGAGGCGAGCAGTTGAGGCATTCAAACACGAGGGAGCTCGGAGCACTTAGGCGATGAGCGCCAAAGGTGCTCATCGCCCTGCGAGCCTCTTGAAGCGAGGCGAGCAGTTGAGGCATTGAAACATGCAGGACTTATACTGCAAGCAGTTAAGAAATGCGGGACTTACTTAGGCTGCAAGCAGTTGAGGAACGCAGGACTTAGAAAAAAAATTCTGACCTCGGAATCTTGGAGCAAAAAAACGACATCGCAAAAATACAACTTTAACTGCCAAACCGTAAAAATCGAAAAACGAAAGTAAAGAAAATAAAAAAAACACACACAGCACGGGGGGAACGCCAGGACGCCTGGGAGTGAGGTTGCACATGAATTTAAGACGAAAAAGATGAAAACGAGGCTAAAGGAGACCGAGGCGTGCAAATGACCATCAGGCATGTACGAGTTAGACAGGAACGTAGGAGATACAAAATATACCATTACAACAGACGGAAAATGCTCGCGAGCCAAGTAACACATAGAAAAAAGACACCATTTTACAACACTAACTTGCAAATAATAACATTATGATTCTAAAATGGTGCTTTACCCGCCTAAACAAACGGTTTGGCCTCGCCCACCCATCCTATTTACACTGCACACTTGGCACATTGCTGACACTTTCTCCTCAGGTGATCAACAGTCCAACTGTACATTTTCAGAAGCAGGAAAATCTAAAAAAGACATTGTTAGCTCTTTAAGATATTGATTGCTGCATATTAAATATAAATAGGTAAAGTATATTCATTTATTAATTCATATTAATTTATTAATTCACTGTACTAAATACATTTTATATTTTACACAGTACTTATATATCTGTCTTCTCGATGAGCCCCGAAGGTGATCATTGCAAAGCAGGTAACTTGAAGTACAAGAGGGGAGAGGCTTGCAATGAGAGACAAAGCCGTTCATTGCGAACCAAGCGATGAGCGCCAAAGGCGCTCAACGCGGGGCTCGCAATGAGGGTCGAAGGTCCTCAGAGGGGCAAAAGCCTTACATTGTGTGGTAAACAGCATTCCCATGGTTTCAAAATGTATTGCAGTCGCTAGTTGCATCATAATACTGATAATAAAACTGTATGTTGTTGTAAGAATGCACAAACTGACATAATTACCTTCTAAATAATTCCAGATGTACGACAGCAGGTGCAATTTTCTGGACCACATCAGCAATGAAATTAAACTTGTATCTTAAGCTGTCAGGGTAACGGGAACCTTAAAAAAAATACAGATTTTTTTTTAAACATAAGCGGTAAAGGTGACAAAGTGATATACATGAGTCATTTTATTAAAGTGTATTTGCTGCATTTAACTTTTGCAGCAAGCTGTTCGTTTGTTGTTCCATCTTATGATTTTAATTCTGTCCTAAGGACTGCCCCCACCATAATAACAGCTATACATTAGATTCTTTAACAACAATGACATTTATCATAAAACATGTAGACACATTTCCATCCTACTGTACTTTGAGATCAAGCTGATTCAACCCTTTCACTGACAAAGGAACCAGCATTGCTTTCCCGCGCCTTGTAGGCCTATCTATCAGTGTGGCCAACTTTTTTTTTCTATATGGTTCTTTGACTAACTGAACTTGATATTGGAAAGCAAAAAAAGTTAACATTGTTATCTTTCATACCCAGCAGAAAGTTGTGAATTTGTAAACTACTGAGTTCTCCATTATACCTATTAAATGCATTGGCAGTTGTAGATCGAAACTTCCAGTGTATTCAAAGTCTCTTGCCACATCACTTTAGCAGTAGAAACCAAAATAGTAGATCCCAGATTAGGAGAAATACATTAAAACAAAACTAAATATATGCATTATCTATTGCCAAGTGTATTTCTTATAGTTACATAGTTACATAGTAATTAAGGTTGAAAAAAGACTTTCAGTCCATCAAGTTCAACCTGTTCATTCATTCTTTTTTGGGAAATTTAGAAAAAGAATAATTCTTCAGTTCTGTTGTAATAAATGTTTATGTTTAACTATTTCTGTCCCTTGCATGCACACTTATATACACAGTATATATGTGCGTATGAAACAGATAATAAAAAAGCAAACATAATCTATCCACTGGTTCCAAATGAAAATAACCTTAAGACCACCCAAACTTATTATAATACAAAATGCCATCTTTAAGATATTTCAAGGATGCAATTTCCTAGAGTAGTCTTCAGTTATGCCACTTTATTAATTAGAATACAAATTCATTTTAGTAAAAAAAATATATATAAAGGAACAATTTTAACTGGCTACTGTTTTTATTTAAACACACTTATTAGTTTGATGTTTAAAAGACAAAGTACATCTAAATAACAAAGTTTAGTGTAAAAAAGGTTAAAAAAGGTAACACACATAATTACTTTAATTATGTATGTTTGCTGCTATCAGTTTATTTACATGAAAGTTGAGGTATAGGTTTGTGGCAAGGTGGCTCTTGAGAGCAAACTTCTCATGTACAAAGATACTTCTTGTGAAACTCAAAATGACTTTAGGCCCAAAAAGTTTTAAAAACAACAGTGTTACAAAAATTTGAAGGAACATCTATGTAAACAAACTAACTATACTGCTCTAAACCTGTGCAGCATTTCTGCTCCAGGTAGCAAAAACTCTGAGGCCTTAGAACAGTCTCTGGTGTATTTTTCAGTTCTAGCTGTACCTGTAGAACTCTTACTTTCAGCCTCCAAGATTGGTCCAGTAGTTGTTGGAGTAATGTCGACATAAAAGCAGGTGGAGCACTGACACACCCTTCTCTCCAAATGCTCAACCCAAGGAACTTTTACATAGTTGCATAGTTACCTAGTAATTGAGGTTGAAAGAAGGATGTTAGTCCATCAAGTTCAACCTTTTTAAATATCCTCTGATCTAAAATATGCATATGAATTGTTAACTGATCCAGAGAAAGGAAAAAGGAAAGAAAAACCCAAGTGAAACTTGGCCAATTGTCTCAAAAGGGAAAAAAATAAATTGCTTCCTGACTGCAGATACTGGTAATCAGACTCTCTCTGGATTAATACTTCCTCTCTAATTAACCAGAATATCCCTGAATGCCATTTTTATTTAAAAATATACCCAATCCCTTTTTAAAGTTATCTTTCTTATTCAATGTCACCACCTCTAACCACCCTTACTGTGAGAACCCTTTTCTTTCTTTAAGGTGGAATCTTTTAAATTCTAACCTCAAAGGATGTCCTCTTGTCAGTTGAAAACCTCTTGGTACAAAAAGTTCACTTGACAAAGCTTTATATTGACCCTGGATATATTTATTTAAGGTAATCATATCCTCTCTTAGACACCTTTTTCTACAGAAAATAAGTTTAATTTGGTTAGTATTTCTTCATAACTTAGCCCCTCCATTCCCATTATTAGTTTTGTTGCCCTTCTCTGTACGTTTTCCAGCTCTAAAATGTCCTTTTTATGAAGTGGTGCCCAAAATTGAACACCATATTCCAAATGAGGGCGTACTAGAGATTTGTATAGTGGCAGAATTATATTGGCTTCCTTTGCTTCGATAACCTTCTTAATACATGCTAATATTTTATTTGCCTTTGCAGATGCTGCCATTTTGTTGCCCATTTCTCTAATTTATGCAAATCCCTTTGGAGACAAAGTACATAATTTCTGAATTAATTACCTTGAACATCTTAAACTTAAAGAAAACTGGCACTATCATACAGTCATTTCCTTGGGGGTTTATAGTGGAACTCTTCCATGTTATCCTTTGTCTACTAGCAGCTCTGTCAGACTCCTATAGGGACCTCCTTCTTATCCTATAGGGACCACCTTCTTATTCTTGCAGTCTCCACCGTCATGCTTCAGTCTTCAATTATTCTGGACAAACCTACTCTTTCTTAAAACCCACTTATTTTAACAGTCCTTTCCTCAGCTCCAGCTACACCTGGCCCCTCAGTAGGACTGCCAAAGCTTTTTGTAAGTGCTGCCTCATTATGGTGCTAGAGTCTGCAGCCTCATTGTCATGCTAGTGGCTGTTAACTCCGACCAAGTTGGACCAGGCATAGGGCTTTATTCAGCCTTAGGCAAACATATATACCTTTGATTAATTCTCAATCTAGGTCCCTGTTCAGCTTTGTCAGAGGGTTATTCATGCTAGCGTGTGTTTGCTGTCGAATATATATTACACTAGCGACTTGCCTGTCAAAAAATGACGGTCAATAAAATTTGGCAATGCTGTTTGGCACACAATGTTAAGCTTTTTATACTCTAAGGACCTTCTTCAGCGCTCATCGTGTGGCTCACAATGAGTGCCTTCGATGATTTTTGAGTGTCGAAACTTCTTGAAATCGACTTAAATACGCATTCCACTTCAATCCCAGATGTCCTTGCTGTTCCCCTGTGCTGTGTGTGATGTTTTTTTTGCTGTATTTTTTGTGTATTTTGTGCTTTGCGCGGTTTGGCCGTTAACGTCATATTTTACTATCTCGTACTTTGTTTTTCTAAGTGCCGCGTCTAGTAAAGTGGTACGCGGTTGGCGGTGTTTTGCGTGGTCCAGGATCGTGTAGCTTTGTTTTCATTTTTTTGAGCCGACATTTTTTTTTCTCGTTTAGCCGATTTTCGAGTGCCAAAACTCCCCAAAATGAATCTAAATTTGTGTTCCACCTCACTCCCAGACATCCTGGCTGTTCCCCCGTGCTGTGTGTGATGTTTTTGTTGTATTTTTTTTTTTTGTGTGTGTGTTTCGTGCTTTTTGCTTTGCGTGGTTGTCAGAACTTCTGTATGAATAAAGTTCTATCTTATATGGATATTATAGTATAATATGATATTCCAATTATTAACTACTATTTTTATATCCATTGTATTAATATTTTATATGCTGTATATTTATATATGTACCTATGCATGCAATTCTATTACTTGAATATATCTATGTGAAAGATATGTTTTCACAGCTCCCCACCAGTGAACTATCCATGATTTGAATAATCCATTGTTCTATAAGAGATAATTATCTGACTGAACTCCTAAGTCTAGGTAATAAAATCACTCCTTAAATTTTCACATGTGAAAAATTCGTTTCATAGACACCAAGTCTAGTAAACAGAATAATAAATCTGTCTAGGGGTATCTATTTGATAACATTCTTATGACTTCATCTTGTTTATAGGTTGTGGGTCAAAGGGGTCATTAGCTAATTAAAAGGGATGAAAATTCAAAGGTCCGAGAGCGCCATCTTATGGTTACAGGAATAAACGTCTATATAGAAAAATATATTCTTTATAAAATCTAAATAAGTGATGACATCATGAAAAGATTCTATTGGTTACTAGATACTTTAACTGATTTGGGATTCTGATAGGCAAATAAGCAAGAGGTATAATTATGTGGAGAAACAGGATCTAAGGGAGAGAGAGGCAGAGAAAAATAAGGAAAAAGAAGATAAAAGTTTTTATCTATGGAGAAGTAAAAACAACTTTGGAATTAACCAGTGGAATTTTGTCATAATTGGTAATGTATAAATTGAGATATTTTATTTTATGATGTAATTGAAAACCATTACCATAATTTCTCTGTTTGGTTCATTTCTTATCAAAAAGTTATTTAGATTTCCTTTTGTCATTGAAATTTATAAATCCGGATATAAATTTTAATACAAAATTAGATATCTCATTTTTCTTTTTGACCAATACAGAAAAATTAACTTACTTAACTAACTTATCAATTATATTATAAAATACTTTACTATATTGTGTTATATTCAATACATTCCTGTATAGCTATATATTATAATATCATTAGACATTGTTAGTACATGCTAAAATGTTATTAAGAATGAATTCTACTAATTGATTTATCTGATTTTGTTCTATGGGTTGCTATCCCAGGTTTCATTGTTCATGTGAATGAAATACACTTTTATATTGAGATTTTAGGACTGCATAGAAAATATCATAAATAATAAGTATTACAATATGATTTATTAATTTTCTTTTATCATTTGATTTTGATATCTTATTGTGTTTTATTTGCATTTGATTTTGATATATTACTGTGTTTTATTTGCATTTGATTTGATATATTACATTTTTCATTAGACTAGTTGATTTTGGTATTTTCAATAAATGTTATTTTATAAAAAGGAATATGTGTCTATAAATTGATTCTGAACTCAATATTCATTATTTTATATTATATAGAAAATAATATGTCGTATTAACCCCGACATATTTGGAGGCCCCAGCGAGATATATATCTTTATAGACACGTGGTCAATTATTTAATTGATTTAAGACTTTTTATTGAATAACACTTGTTAAAAAGGAAATAAAATGGCTGAAGGCGGTTTTGGTTCTGAAACAGTAGGAACATTATCTTTAGATGACATAATTGGTCATGGTAAACAGGGAATGGAGTTGTTAATTAAAACTTTAATTTCAAATGTATATCCTGTTTGTGAATACAGGGAACAGTTGTCAGAATATTTGGTTAAAATACATCCTGAAATTGATGGTGATACAATTGACGATTGGTTAAAAGATAAGAATTTGTTAACAACCGTGATGAGCACTATAAATGCAATTCAAATTAAATCAGAAAGAAAAAAGCATTTAGCTAGGTTATCTACTGTTTGGATGGAATTAGCCAGAAGCTGGAAATATCAAAATTCCCAAAAAGAAATTACCATAAAAGATTTAAATAATCAAATCCAGGAAGTATCTATTACTTGTCAAAATTTAAGAGATTTACATGAAGAAAAAACACAGCTAGCAGAGCAGCAGTCAATCAAAATTAAAGAATTAAGAAAAAAAGTTGTAGAAACGACAGAGACATTTAACGCAGCGCAAGATTTAAATGGTAAATATTCAGAGAAATGCGATGAATTACAGACAATAATAAATAAATTGGTAGCTCAGCGTGCAAGAGATACCGGTGAGGAAAGTAAAAAATTAGTTCAATTTGAGGAATTGTCTGAGAAATGTGAATACTTAAATGAGAAAGCTGAACATGCTGATAAACTAGCGCAAAAATATGTTCAGGCTTGTCAGGACTTAAAAATAGAACAGAAGAAATTACAACAAAAGATTGAATTCTTAACTCAAGAATTAACTGATAAGGAAATTCATGAGACTGAGATACTTGTAGAGAATAAAAAGATCCAAAAATTACTGACTGTAGCTAAGAATGAGATAAAACAATACCAACAGGATGTTGAAAATCTAAAAATGGATTTAAATAGGGCTCAAGATTATGCCTCAAGTAAAATTGTGATGAAGGATTTTAGTGATTCTGAGGAAGAACTAGAAATAGTACCTTCAAGGAATAAACATAAGCGATCACCTATAAAAATTTTACATAGCTCTAAAAATGAGACTGATAGTGATGAAGATATACGATCAAATAAAAGACTCTCTTTCCATGAGAAAGCCCAGGCTATAAGAAAATTAATTAAACCCTACACCAAAAATTCAAAATTGTCCATAGAAGACCACCTTGATTCACTAGAAAGGGTGATGATTGAACTAGGAATAAGGGGGGCTAATGATAAAATATCATACCTCCCTTGGTCATTTGATAGCTCTTATACCTCATTTTTCACCTCTCTCCATGACAGCGATATAAATGATTGGGAGATATATAAATCTGAGGTGAGAAAATACTTTTCTGAGTATAGAAACCCACAGGCTGCTATGAAAGCAGTTCATAATCTCAGATGTAAGCCTGATGAAAGTCCAAAAGAATTCTTAATCACTTTAAAACACACTTATAGACAGACTGCGAAGAAGACAGACCCAGAATCTCCTGAATTTAAGAGAATTTACTTCCATGCACTACCTTTGTACATTCAGAGAAATATGGCGCGTGATTTTGATGACGCCAAGCCTTTAAGTTGGTTGGTAAATGAATGTACTAAAATCTATGAGATTCAGCTTGATGATGGGAATAATTATAAGCGAAGGGAGAAATTTAATAATCAAACTGTGGCAGAAATTTCTGTTAAACCTAATTTACAGTATGAGACAGGTACAAAATCTTACGCAGATGTGGTTAAAGGTTCGAACAAATCAAGTCAGGCACAATCATCATTTAGGCCAGTAAAAATTGCAAGTGAAAAATCTCAAAATGCAAATAATGATTCTTTTTATGTTAGTCCAAATTACAGGGGAAACAATCCTATTAAAAATTATGTCTGGAGAACAAAATCTCCTAGTGCAGAAGGGAGATTAACCCCTCCAATGCCTAACACTTCAAATTATTCAGAGAATCAAAGGGTTAAAAGATATAGCCAAAACCAAGATTCTAAACCATCATCTAATTTAGAAGAGCAGGTTCAACTTTTGACACAACAGATGGCTGCATTTATGGCAGGATTTACTACTCAGTCAGTGAGAAATGATCCAACCCAAAACGGTCAAAATTCTCAAAGCCAAAGCCAATGACTAAATACTAATTGTGAAAATAGATTAGTGATCAATAACACAAACAGAAGTGATATTTGTGAATCTCTTAATTCAAATAAAAATATAAAAGTATATTCTAAAAAGAATGTTAATAATGTATTCCCTTTCCCTGAGTATCCTTTACTTTCAGAAATTCCTATTCAGCAAGGAAGGGGTGTTGACCCTTTAAGCTCACAAGAGGTAACACAGATTGAACCAGAGTCTACCGGTAAAGGATTAATAGTTGAAAAAGAAGAGCATTGCAATGTCATGACAGATGATTTATTACCTGTTCAGTTTATTGAAAATGAAACAAATGTTAATCAGGAAATTGCTGATAATCCTACAGAAATAGTTATAAATTGGATAGATCATACTCCACAATCTGACTTCTCAAATAAAAATAAACAATGGAAGAAGTTAGAGATGTTAAGACATACACATTTCTTATGTGAAATGGAGGAAATACAGAACCGATATTATGTTTCTATTGGTATACAGGATGTTGAAACCTTAAATCATAAAGCATTAATTGATACAGGTTCCCAAGTCACTGTAATTTCCAAAGAGACATATGAGGAAATTGAGAGTAAAACCAAAAAGAAAACTATTTTGAAACCATTCGTGGGAACTGTTAGAAATTTTGATGGTATTAAAGTTAATACTGTAGGCCATGTGTGGTTAGATATCAGAATAGGAAATAAACAAATGAAACATCCATTTATTATAGTGGATATTCCTAGTTACAAAATTATAATTGGGACTGATTTACTTAGAAGATTTAGTCCAGTAATTGATTTTATTGATGGTGTGATATGGTCACAAGTTAAATTTCCCATCAATTATGATCAGGTTAAACAACCTCATATGCAAAGGAACTGTCATGTTATTGAGAAAAAGGAGGAATCAGTAGAGATTCACTTCCAAAATAATCGAATGCCTGAAATGACAGTACTTAAATGTAAAGACATTAATGGAGAACAAGTAAATAATGAAAATGTGATCCAAATTGATCAGGCTCATATTAAAAATATTCAAATAGATGGAAATGTATTAACTATCTCTTTAAATAAGAACGACTCTAAGCCTTTAAACATAAGTAAACACTCTAGATTTCTAGTGGAAATAGAAACCAATGATGAATATTTTTATTTCCTGTTGATATTCCAGGTATGAGAAATTCTTAACAAGCAAAACTAGCTCTAAAACATGAGCATAGCTATGTTAATGAGAGCTTATTAAAACAAATAAAGAATACTAATTTAATCCGAAATACACAACCCGATGATCAATGGGTATGTAAAATAGATCATGAAACTTCAACTCATGCTATTATGGCAAAATCTTTATTACCTCTTTTCATTGGGGGTAAAAGGATTATGCACTTATTCTTAGTTATTCAGGATTCCCAATGTCCAATCTATATCGGAAATGATCGATTACATCGCTTTGCATCCCAAATTGATTTAATCAATAATGTTATTTGGTCCAGACTACAGGATAAGCCCTTAGAATTCCTAAATGACTCGGAAGCATTGAAATCTGCACAACAAATGCCTTATGCAGTAACCGTGCAAATGGACCAAAGTATTACAATACCAGAGGGGGTGGCACAATTTCCTCTCCCTTTACAGGTAAAAAGGGGTCAAAAGATTAAAGGTATTGATGCCTTTGTAAATCTTAGTCATCAGATGCAACAAAAAGGCCTCACCCTCACTCATACACCTCTAATTACTATAACACAGGTATCGTTCATTATTCTGGTAAATAACACAGCATCCCATCCGATACATTTGGAGAAGGGATCCCTAATAGGTATGGCTATAGATTCTGAGTATTTTACTTCTGAGTTTATGAATATTGTTATTGGTTTGATACCAGAGAATTATGTAAATGACGACCAGATTATGGATCAGTGTTTTGACACACAACCTGAGGGATTATTTACTGTCCAGTCTATTTATCCCTTTAGTTTCACTGAAAGTAACTGTGATATTATGGATAACGAACTTGTTTTTAACCAAACAATTGATGAACAAGAATATGAGAAGTATCAGAACACTGAGACACAGGTAAGTATGATCACTACTGATTTGTCTACACAATTGGAGGAGACTTATGAGATTAGTCAGCCTGAGGTATTCCCTGGGTTTAGAGAAAGAGTTGAGGAACAGATAGCTTTAGCTAGCGGATGTTCTAATGACATTGAACGCCAAAAACTAAGACAAGTATTAATTGATTACCAAGATATGTTCTCTAAGGATTCATATGATTGTGGTTTGACAAATTTACATGTCACTAAAATTAAAACTGACCCAAATATGCCACCTGTATTTGTGAAACAATATCGACTCCCTCTTGCCTCTTATGAATCATTGGCAGATATTATCAAGAACCTAAAGTCTAGGGGGATTATTAGACCGGTGCACAGTTCTTTTAATAACCCTATTCTAGGTGTCTTGAAACCAAATGGAACCTGGCGTTTATGCGCTGATTTGAGACAATTAAATAAAAGGGTGTACATGTCTGCATGGCCCGTTCCATATATCGATCAATGTTTAGCACAAATACAGGGATCTAAATTTTTTACTGCGCTTGATTGTGCCCAAGGTTATTGGACCATTAAAGTAAATGAAGAGGACCAATATAAACTGGCTTTCACCTTTGGGAAACAGCAATATACATGGACTAGAACCCCATTTGGCTTTATAAATTCAGGGCATGAGTTTGCTATATTTTTACATAAGGCAATGCCTGACGCTCAAGAGCGAGGCACATTAACATATGTAGATGATATCTTGATTAAAAATAACGATTTTGATAAACATATTTTTGAAATCAGATATGTTCTAGATCAATTGAAACATGCGGGAGTTAAACTGTCTCTTCAAAAGGCACAATGGTGCCGCACTAAAGTTAATTTTTTAGGCCATGAAATAACTCCTGAAGGTATAAATCCACAGAAAAAGAAAGTGGAAGCTCTTTTTAAAACCAGAACCCCCATAAATCTAAAAAAATTAAGATCATTTCTAGGTGTCACCAATTATTCTCGTAAATTTATTGATAACTATGCAGAGGTAACTAGGCCTCTCATTCGATTATTAAAGAAAGGAGAGCCATGGCAATGGGGGGAAATTCAAAATCAAGCCGTAAACAAATTAAAACAAAAACTCAGCCAGGCTCCTTGCCTAGTTTATCCTACAATGGGTAAACCATTCTTTTTAGAAACTGGATATACTGATTTTTGCTTGAGCGCCGTTCTATATCAGAAATATGACCAACATAGTAAAATTATTGCGTATGCAAGTAAGACATTATCACCCGTAGAGGTAAAATTTAATGACTGTGAGAAAGCTCTGTTTGCCACAGTATGGGCCTTACAGAATTTCCAAAATTTTATCCAAGGTGAGAAAATTATAGTAGAAACCGCTCATCAACCATTACAATACATTCAGAGCGATAAAATTAGAGCCGGTAATTTGTTAAATAGCCGTATAACCGCATGGACGTTATCCTTACAAGGATGGCCTCTGGGAATTAGATATGCACAGAATAAGAGGAATCCAGTGGCCCAAGGTTTAGCTGATTTACATGATTGTACCGCCGAGGATCCTCTTAGAGAAAATTGGTCCGAAGTGGACCTTATGAAGGAATACAAATTATCTCCCCATAAGGTATATGAAGAGGTATTATGTAATACTTTACCCACAGTCTAAGTTGATGGATGTGCATATCATATTAAGGAGGGGGCAGATAACAAATTGGTTGCAGGAATCGGAAATGTATGGAAAGATAATATCCCGATTCCACCTGAAAGATATAAAATAGGATCTAAGACTAGTCAAATATCAGAATTGGTAGCCGTATATCGCGCTATCCAAACTGCAATAAAGCATGATCTTAAGGAGTTAGTAATCATCACTGATTCGGAATATGTCCGTAATAGTTTCGTAGAATACTTACAAGTATGGAAACATAATGAAATGACAAATGCCCGGAAGAAACCAGTGAAACATGGTAGGTTAATACATACTATTGATGAGATGGTAATCTCTAATGGATTGACTATATATTGGAAGAAGACAAAGGGCCACTCAAAGGTAATGGGACAGGATAAAGTAGGAAATGATTTGGCTGATAAGTTGGCAAAACAAGGTGCCCTAGAGGGGGAGCTTGTTGATGTGGATCATCTATTGGGTCCATTTCAAATTCAGGCTATAACAAGACAACAAATCCAAAAGAGTACAGAATTGTCTACAGCTCAATGGTCCCAAGATACTCCCAATTCTGATTTAATCAGTAGTCAGAAAGAGGATCCAATCATAGGTATATTTTATAACCATATACAAGATCCAACTAAATATCCTCTGAATGAGATAGATGTTGTAGGTAATGAAGACCTGAGAGTTTTAATGAAGTCAAAAGCTCAATTTAGCATCTTAGATGGATTGCTTATTCGTACATCTAAGAATGGAATACAACAATGGGTGGTTCCTACCTCATATAGAGGTCTAATGTTACAACATGCCCATGATGCCCCAACATCAGGTCACAGAGGGGATAAAATCACCTATGAAATACTGCGAGATTTTGCATATTGGTCGCACATGTTGAAAGATGTCCAGACATATTGTCAGGGATGTTTGGTATGTCCCCAATATCAACCTAATACACCTACCCACAGAAAAGAGGGATGTCTATGCCCTGGTCAGGGGTAATAAATATATGCTAACGGTTACATGTATATTTACCAAATGGGTAGAATGCCTTCCAGCCACAAATTGTAAAACTGAAACTGCTGCAATATTATTAATTAACCATGTCTTTTCCCGTTTTGGTTTACCACAACGAATTGAATCCGATCGGGGATCTCACTTTACCAGTGAAGTAATGAACCGTATGTGGAAAATCCTAGGGGTTAAGAGAAAATTACATATCTCTTATCGTGCTGCTTCTAGTGGTAATGTGGAACGGTACAACCAATCCATTATTAGTATTTTAAAGAAATTTGTGAAAGAATCAGGTAAAGACTGGGATATAAAATTACCTTTAGTATTAATGGCTATAAGATCTACACCTAGTACTGCAACAAAGATGTCGCCATTTGAATTAATGACGGGGAGACGTATGGTACTCCCACAACACCTTATTTATAGAACCCAAGACCATAATTTAGTGAATGCTGCTACAACCCATCAATATATAGAGGATCTGAGGAAACACCTACAGCAGGCATTTGCTTTTGCACAAAGAAATTTAGAGAAATCTGCTGTAAGTACTAAAACTTATTATGATCTTAAGACATCCAAAAAGGAGTACAGATCAGATATATTTGTACAACTTTCAACGAAACCAAGTGAAAGAGAAAAAGTTTTTGCCTTCATGGAAAGGACCTTATACTATTATTGACAAAATTTCACCTGTTGTGTATAAAATACAAATTCCAAAAAATGGTGAAATGTTTGAAAGATGGGTTCATATTAATCAAATAAAAAGTTGTCACCCAAGATCCCAATTAAGAATCATTAACGATACTCCTGATGAATAATGTGACTTTGAATACCCTGTCTAATAAGATTATCCTATTTTTACATTGTGTAGAATACACTATTAAAACTTTTTGTTTTTATTTCCTAGTAATTGAAAATGAAAGAAAGAAAAAACAACTCTGATATGGGTGATGCTGATCTTCTGCCAAGAGGTCCGAATGGAACCTATTGTGGAACCAGGCCCTTCTTCAGGAATCCTTATCCAAGAGGCTCCAGGGTTTATTCTCACCGGAAGGAGATTGACATCGCAAAAGATTTTCGTGAGCGTGGATCCACAAACAATGATTGAAAGGCAATTTAACATATCTAACATACAGATGGAGGAAACCAAAATGTGGTATCATGAATATATTGATCGATCACCAGCTACTGTAAAGAAGATTTTGGAACAATTAAGGAAAACTTTTATTCCTGAGTCTTACAATTCCAACAGCCGACGCCCTAAAGGATTTATCGGTTTCCTTATTGGGGCTGCAATAATAACTATACTTGGAGCTGTTATAGGCACCACTATGTCAATAATAAACTCTATATCTATTGAAACATTAATTAAGGAATCTAGGGAACTTCGGGATTCCTTGAAGATGGTACAAAGAGAATTGGAACTCCAAAAACAAAAGCTAAATGACTTAATAACTGTAGTGAGTGAGACTATTGTTACTACAATTTGCATTCCAATGTTACTTCCCATTCAATTGACTTACATTGGAAGTACAGCATATCAAGGGTTGAGTCTCTGTTTTTTTTTTTGGGAACCACTTACTTTTCATATTTACAACTGTAATAATATCACCTACTTTATTAAAGAGCGATATTATTTCAGAGAGGGGGATATGTCAGAACTTCTGTATGAATAAAGTTCTATCTTATATGGATATTATAGTATAATATGATATTCCAATTATTAACTACTTTTTTTATATCCATTGTATTAATATTTTATATGCTGTATATTTATATATGTACCTATGCATGCAATTCTATTACTTGAATATATCTATGTGAAAGATATGTTTTCACAGCTGCCCACCAGTGAACTATCCATGATTTGAATAATCCATTGTTCTATAAGAGATAATTATCTGACTGAACTCCTAAGTCTAGGTAATAAAATCACTCCTTAAATGTTCACATGTGAAAAATTCGTTTCATAGACACCAAGTCTAGTAAACAGAATAATAAATCTGTCTAGGGGTATCTATTTGATAACATTCTTATGACTTCATCTTGTTTATAGGTTGTGGGTCAAAGGGGTCATTAGCTAATTAAAAGGGATGAAAATTCAAAGGTCCGAGAGCGCCATCTTATGGTTACAGGAATAAACGTCTATATAGAAAAATATATTCTTTATAAAATCTAAATAAGTGATGACATCATGAAAAGATTCTATTGGTTACTAGATACTTTAACTGATTTGGGATTCTGATAGGCAAATAAGCAAGAGGTATAATTATGTAGAGAAACAGGATCTAAGGGAGAGAGAGGCAGAGAAAAATAAGGAAAAAGAAGATAAAAGTTTTTATCTATGGAGAAGTAAAAACAACTTTGGAATTAACCAGTGGAATTTTGTCATAATTGGTAATGTATAAATTGAGATATTTTATTTTATGATATAATTGAAAACCATTACCATAATTTCTCTGTTTGGTTCATTTCTTATCAAAAAGTTATTTAGATTTCCTTTTGTCATTGAAATTTATAAATCCGGATATACATTTTAATACAAAATTAGATATCTCATTTTTCTTTTTGACCAATACAGAAAAATTAACTTACTTAACTAACTTATCAATTATATTATAAAATACTTTACTATATTGTGTTATATTCAATACATTCCTGTATAGCTATATATTATAATATCATTAGACATTGTTAGTACATGCTAAAATGTTATTAAGAATGAATTCTACTAATTGATTTATCTGATTTTGTTCTATGGGTTGCTATCCCAGGTTTCATTGTTCATGTGAATGAAATACACTTTTATATTGAGATTTTAGGACTGCATAGAAAATATCATAAATAATAAGTATTACAATATGATGTTTTAATTTTCTTTTATCATTTGATTTTGATATCTTATTGTGTTTTATTTGCATTTGATTTTGATATATTACTGTGTTTTATTTGCATTTGATTTGATATATTACATTTTTCATTAGACTAGTTGATTTTGGTATTTTCAATAAATGTTATTTTATAAAAAGGAATATGTGTCTATAAATTGATTCTGAACTCAATATTCATTATTCTATATTATATAGAAAATAATATGTTGTATTAACCCCGACATGGTTCGGCCGTTAACTTCGTATTTTTACTATCTCGTTTTTTTTTTTTGCGTCGTACGCACCACGCAAAGCGTGACGACGTCTAGTAGTTTGACAATTATAATATGTGATAATTTCATATATTCCTCCAGAATGTTATACTTTATGTTTGAATTTCAAATACCAAACCTAGTACTCTGGCTACATTTTATGTACCACCCTAGATAGCCTGTCCTATAGTTAGAATAAAATTAACAGTCATATTTTGCTTTTTTAACTTTTTTTTGTGTGGAGAGAATGTGGATACTTTCAAAGGAGCAAATTTTATTTAAATATAACAATGTCTGAATTGGAAGAAGCACCAGGTACGTAGAGAATGCTAGTGGGGGTGGGAAGCACCAGAGAGAGAGAATGATAGCTTGGGAGAAAAGTCATTTGTAAAGAGTGTGAAAAAGGCTAATTGGTGTTGAACTAAAAAACGGGTTTAAAATAAAAATAGCTTGGACTGGCTGTTTAAGTAACAGGGTTCTCCTCACATTGAAAACAGAACCTGTGGGGAACGTGGGCATCAAGTGACACTTTAAGAGAGCTGGTCGCTAATAGTACTAGGGGAGGGGCCCCTGCCCTGCATAAATGTGAGGCACAGATAGGCGGCCTGCACCCTGTGTATAACAGAATTAAGATGCCTAACTTGCTAATTGACCCGAACATATGCCACCACTACCTAAATTTACTTTCAGGAACTTGTACTCCAGCAACCAGGATCTTATGTGATCCAGATTGCCACGTCCCCTGCACACCGCCAGCTGGAGTCCTCCATGATGTCACAAATGCTAACCATGCCAGCCATTGAGAATTGTTCAGAAGCAGGGAAGTTTAAATTGTTTTTTCTAAGTAAATGTTTCCCTGTGCCCTATACCTCTTTTGTTTTGTATAAATGACTCCTGTGTTCACCAATAAAGTGTGTGTTCGTTTTGGAAACATGCAACAAAGCTCTTGTCTAGTGTTTTTTTTAAGGACCTCTAATTGCCAGTGTGAATGTACCCATCGGTCCTTAGAGCCTTCTATTGGAACATTTTCCTAACTGATGGGTTTTCCTTAGCAGCTGGTCCAGATAGGTAATTGATTCTTTCTCAAATACCATATTTAAATGTATTCTATGTTTACTCCTTTTTGAAACATAATCATTATTTGTGGTGTTTTGAGACTTGGAGCTTGGTAAAAAAGCATTTCTATTTTTATGATCTTTCTTTAAGCTCTGCCCTATGAAATGTATCTGATTAGAGCAGAAGACCCCATGTACTTTTTTGCAATTTAAAAAAAAAAACATTTGCTTACATTGGCAAAACTATCCCAGCATAAGCAAAATACATCACAACAGGCATCTTTATTCATAGTTTTGTTTGAACTACCACAATAGACAAATAGAATTTCTTCTGTAATAAGTATAAAATGTGTGTTTGTTTATGCCCTCTTACTCAGCTAACATTTTCCCAGGATTAAAATAATAAAAAAGAAAAAAAGAAAATGTTTTTATCATTTTATAAGCATGCTTAATGAAGGAGGCCAAAATAATGTGTGTATTAATGTAAATGTTAACAGCAATAAGGGGCAGTAAGTGCTAGAGACGAGAAAAGCATGGAGAGAGCGTACATTTCCATGGACCTATAGCAGCACAAAAACATAACTGACCCTGTTAGCTGGCACTAGTCTCTGGTACAAGCTGCTCTTGCATTCTGTGATTACATCCAATTATTGCAAACTTGAAGTGGGGTAGAAATATCTTACATGGCCATTTTACTGATTATATAATGGTGCATACAATGTATTTACACAGAGCGCAAGTATGAGAACTCTTAAATAGGTGAGAGGGAGGGTACCTTTTAGTATTCAGCCTGTGAGCTAGACTTGTGCTTCAATTTAAAAATAAGAGCATAAATTAACCTAAGTATTGCTATGATTCATGACACCTTCTTCTTACAAAGCTATGAAGAAACACTACCCAAAATTAAACATATTTTCTATAAAAAGTTTCTTAAGAGGAGATATGATTACGGATGGCTTCTGGTTTACGATGCAATTCCAATGCACCTTGGAGCTAGTTCTTCTGCGCATGTGCAAGAGGTCTGTGGATTTGTTACTGTGCACTATCGTTCGTTAGTGGCATAGTATATTTCGTCCCTTCCTTGGCCAGAAAAAAAAACATGTGTTGTACATTTATAATCCTAATATATTGTAACTATACTGTATTGGTTTTTAAAACATTAGTACTGTACTTATTGATGACATTACTTACTGTATGTAAATATTAAGGTATTCATGCATTTATTGTACTGTTTAATTTTTTGTTAGCTCAGTGGACTGAAACTCTGTAAAGAGTGTTTCTAAATTCTAGCTCCAAAAAGATTTGCTGTACAGTATTTGTGCTTTGATGAAGGGAAAATATAAAGAGAATACTGTAGACTAAAATATACACTAGAAGGTCTATAATGTACTGTACTAGAATATACTGTACTAGAATACCTTATAAACCTTATTTTACTATGTGAAAAAATGTATAACCCAGACTCTAATGCACTTGTGCTGTGAATACAATTTCTTATACATGTACATTACTATGCACAAAAAAGTCAGTGTTATTGATCTTTAATTTTATTATTGATTTTATTAATAAGAGTGAGCTTGTTTGTCAATTGATATTCAATCTCAATGTCAATTCCCTACAAAGACTTTCACTTCAGTTCAGATCCTTGTTCTCATTTTGATATCTGCCATAGGCACCCGTGTATGCTCTTCAATGTTTGTGCTGCAGATCACCACAATAAAATGCATTTACTACTAAAGGGATTATTTGGGCCTGTGTGACTCAAACCCCTGGAACTTTAGCCTGTGTGGTTTAAATCCTTGAGACTCAGCCTGCATGGCCCAACACCTACAGACTAAGGGCCTCATTCAATTGTGATTTGGCCAATTGAATAGGGCTCTAAATAAGCACATAGCATATTTTTCTAAAGAAGTTTTTAGCTTGTGAAAATTTTGCTTTTGGATAGATGCTTACTAACTAAAAACTTCTTTAGAAAAATATGTTATGTGCTTATTTAGAGCCCTATTCAATTGGCCAAATTGCAATTGAATGAGGGCCTAAGACTGTGTGGCTGAAGCCCCTAAAGTATTAGCCTCTGTATTTCTCTCCCGAATAGCAGCAGCACAACAGCTGCATCATAGTTGTTATAATTCTTCCAGAACTGTCTGCATCCCTGCAATATTTAACAGCAGAAGCAACAGCATCACAACAGCTGTGTGGTTCCAATCCTAGCGACTTAGGGCCTTATTCAACTGCAAGCCCGCAGGTTACGTTATACAGGTTGTAAGTCTGCAGGCTTGAAATTTGCTACAATTACAGAGCGATTACAGTCCACAAATTAGGGGCCGAAAGCCGAAACTTTAAACCATGCAATCCTAAGTAGCATTTCAGAGCGTGATCATGATCAATTAAGAAAGGCTATAAAAGCCAATAGTAAATGAGACCGTCATCATTACGTCAGTAAAACATGGAGGTTAAATGTCAATCAATTACCGTTTAGAGGTCCGATATGGGATCAGACTCGCAATGCGGCAATGCACAAAATAATAAAAATGAATGGCGATACTGTTTTAGTCCACATGGGTGGCCTGATATGTATTAACTCATTGATTCCCAAGAACAGGTGTTTAACCCCCTTGCAAGTCCTATCTGGTACCGTAGGATTTTCTACTACATTTCCCATATACAGGTGTGAACATTTTGCGGGCTTGAGGAATTGTAGGAATTGAATTACGATTTGCAATTTTAGCGATTGTAACTTTTGCGGACTTGAAAGATCAAAGGCTTAGATCAGTTGGAGTTACGATTTTTACAACCACAGTGATTTTTAACCTGTAACCCGCAGCTTATTTGCGGCTAGCTAAAAGACACCAGTTGAATAGCAAGTTAGTTTACGGGCTACATTACGGGCTCCAGTAAACAACAATTGCTCAATTGAATAGGGGCCTGTTTGTTAAGGGTTGTTTAATCATTTTAAAAAAAGGGCAAAAATGCATAATATTAAAGTGCAAGGGGAGACAACCAGTGCTATTGAAGCTGCAGCAACTGAATTTTCTGAAATGTTGAATAAAGTTATTGAGGGCGGTTATTTGTCAGAATAAATATTTAACACAGATTAAAGTGGATCTTTCTGGAAAAAGATGCCTGAAATAACTTACATCTCCAAAGAAGAAAAAAGTGCACCAGGCCATAAAGCAGCAAAGGACAGACTAATCTTATTGGTTGGGAGTAATGCACCCGGAGATTTCTAAAGCCTTAGTTTGTTTACCGCTTTGAAAATCCAAGAGCATTTTGCTGCATTATTAAAGCAGCTCTTCCTGTTATTTGGAAGTCACATTTAAGGGACTGGGTCACACACGCTGTGTTTTAGTATTGTTTTAAGTATTATATTTTTGCTGTGGAACATTATTGTTTGACAAAGAAAATTCCTTTTAAAATTCTAACTTTGCTGGGCAATGCTCCTGGACATCCAACATCTTTAGATGACTTTACCCTAATGTAAAGGTTGTATTTTTACCACCCAATACTACATCATTACTACAGCCAATGGACCAGGGAATCATTTCTACATTTAATGCTTATTACTTAAGACATTCATTCGAGCAAAATGGTATACAGTAGATGATGTGATGACCTTGAGCCATCAAAACCTTTGCTGATTCATGGGAGAAAGTGACGCAAACAACAATGAAAGGGGAGTGGAACAAACTGTGCCCTCAATTCAGTGATGAATTTATTGGCTTCACAGAAGAAATTGCTGAAGCCTGACAAGCTGTGGTGGACTGTAGCAATGCACTGCAATAGGACATTAATGAAAATAATTTTGTCGACTTACTAGAGTCCCATTCACCAGAACTAACCAATTAAGAAATTCTGGAGCTAGAGAAGCAGTTGATAGAAGCAGAAGAACATAAAGAATCAGAACATCCAGAGCAGAGAAAGTTTATGACTGAACAATTAGCTAAAGACTTTCGTCTCAAAAAAGCAGGATTTGCTAAGCTTGAGGAGCAAGATCCTAACATTCAGTGATTTACTAACGTTTACATTGCAGTTAGTAAGAACATTATTCTCTTAGATCCTTTGTTTGGTTATAGCCAAAGTGTGAACACTTAGATAATAGATCTTTTTGTTATCTGTGTCCTTGAAGATGGGCACAGAGAGAAATAACAAAAAAAAATCTAAATAAAAAATATATCACATTATATCTAAACCAATTACTGTAGTGACGTCATTGTATTCTCTGGAGAATAAATTCAGAGATCTGTTTGTATATATTTTTTGTTTTAAACGATCAGATTTTAATTATAAAAAATATTTTTAGCCACATAAAAGTGTTCCCCCTTTTTTTGTTATTTCTCTCTGTGCCCACCTTCAAAGACACAGATAACAAAAATATCTAGTAAGAACATCAGCTGCTACAAGGCCGTTTAGGAGAAAAAAAAGCTAAAGATTGTGCAACTAACTCTACATACCTTTTGTCAAGAAACCAATTTCAATTTTAAGCTCCCCTCCTCCAGAAATAAAATATAATCCTAATGAACACACTCCATCATCATCTTCCAATGTAATGTTCAATTACACAAGGATGGGGGATCCCACCAATTCAATTGGCAAAATAGACACTTTTTGTTAAAAAAACCCAGCCTTGGGCACCATTACAGGGTGTGGCAGTTGATAAGACTCTTTTTTTTTATATAAACATACATATTTGTTCATAGTATTATTGTTTTTAATGTTATTCATCATGGATCATACTGACATACAAATTCGACTTAAGGATGATCTCAGGAATGGATTTCGTATTTAATACAGGGACCACCTGTATTTATATAGATACATCCAAGGTCAAGATAAGGCTTTATCAGGGGAACTTTTTGTGCCAAGTGGTTTTCAACTGACAAGAGGACATCCTTTGAGGTTAAATGAAAAAAAAGATTCACCTTAAAGAAAGAAAATAGTTCTTCACACCAAGGCCATTGGAATGTGGAAGTCTCTAACAAAGGAGGTTGTCACAGCAGATTCAAAAGATATTTTTTAGGGGATGGATATGTTTTTGACTTAAAAGGGCATAAATAGTTATGTTCTATAACTAGAGTAGGAGGGGTACTGATCTAAGGAATAATCAAATGGCTAGTGTTTGTGATACATAAATACTTTTTTTCCCCTTATGAGACAACTGGAATCTGGCAACCAGTTTTAGTGGACTAGCCAACAACTCATAACATCTGCAGAGTTAAATATACAGATTGACCATAAACCACTAAGACATCAAAAATACAATTATTCCAGAAGCATATGATGACACTTGTACATTAATATAAGGCACCTACACAAAACACATTCCATTGAGTTTTTGTTTGTGTTTATCACATCTATGTCATTTATACCAAAGCACTTGGTGGGTTCAGATGCAAAGTCAGTGTTTTCTGACTGCCAAAAGGTAAACTAAGAATACATAGATAGATTTAACACTTAAAAAAGACTAATCGAGTCTGTCAAATCTACCTAAAAAGTTAAGCTAATTAATTATTGAATGATGATTAACAAAAAAGGTAGTTGGGATAAGTTACAGGAGTCAAAATGTGACAAAATGACTGAATATATTACAATTTTGTAGCATCTTGTGTGAGAAAGTGGCAAAATCAAGGGAAACCCTTTAAGTAAATTTCCAGAATTTGGGTAGTAACTGAAGGATGTAGTGCTAAAGAGAGTCCAATTTAATCACAAGACAATGAATGTCAAGGTTAAGAGTGATGATAGAGTTATATGAAAATGTAGTTGTAGGGGTTGCTATGGAAGGATGAACAGTTAAGATCAATTTGAGGTATGAAAATTTAGGTAGCCTGAAACTCAAAGTAAGAAAGTTCTAAATTTGGTGATAAAAGATTAGATTAAGTTATAATCAGTGAACAAGCGATGATAAAACCCAAAGATGTTTCTGCATGTGCTGTAGGAGTGTGCACAGATGCAAAACACCAATGAACCCAGGTCTGAGACTAGCATTTGCCCATTGATAAGAAGTAGTGTGAAAGACATTGAAGATGCAGTTGCCAGAATGTAAACCAATAGGAGGCCATGTCACAGATCCAAATGTATTGGAAAGCTTGAAGAAGTAAAACAACAAATAAGTAAAACAAATAGGTTAGAGAACTGACCATTGGATTTGGTTGTGAAAAACTTGTTTGGTACTATTTTGACAGCTGTCTTGGTCAATAATTGTGCATAAAAGCCACACAAGCAGTAAGAACATATATATATATTGAAGAGTGAAGACAAGCAGTTATATACAAATATAGCATTAAATGCTCCAGCAATAGAGATGTCGCGAACAGTTCACCCGCGGACTATTTGCGGCGATTTTGGCATGTTCGCGTTCGGGCGGCGAACACATGCGCTTTTCGGTTTGCCTCCTATTCTTTATCATTGAGGAAACTTTGACCCTGCACCTCACAGTCAGCAGACACATTCCAGCCAATCAGCAGCATACACTCCCTTCCAGGGCCTTCCATCTGAAGGACAGCATACAGTGTGGCTGCTGGAGATTTAATAGGGAAATAGATAGCTAGGCTGTGTATTTAGCTTCCACTACAGATCTGAAGGACTAAATCTAATTTCAGTTGCCTGCCTGTGTCAGGCTCACAGCTTATATTGTGCTCAGTGAAATAAAACAACACTTTTTTGACTGTAATAGATTGAATAGCAATTGCCTGCCTACAGTCGTGTGTGTGAAGCCTATTGCATCTACTCTGCCAACTTTTGCCAGTGCACAGTGATACGTCATATCTGGTGCAACCGTAGTGTACAGTGACATAAAACAACACTTTTTTGACTGTAATAGATTGAATAGCAATTGCCTGCCTACAGGCGTGTGTGTGTGAAGCCTATTGCATCTACTCTGCCAACTTTTTGGCACCTTAGATTGCATGCGCAGTGCCCCAAGTTTGAAGTAGGAGGTCCGACCAAGCATCTTTTTCCATCTCCCTGTTCCAAAAATCAATGCCATATACACGTCCCCTAATAGTGGACTTGACAGGGATTAAACCGATAGGAATAGTACTACTTAACAGCACACACCTTATAATAACGCAGACAGAGGCAAAGCAGAGAGAGGAGTCTGAAGAAGAGGAGTCAGAGGAGGAAGTTGGCTTTGAGGAGGTGGAAGACCAAACACAGCAGGCGTCCCAGGGGGCTTGTTGTCACCTTTCGGGGGGACCCTTGGTGGCTGGGTCGAGGAAGAGACCTTTAATGACATCAGTGAGGACAAGGAACTATGAACATGGCTAGCTTGGTATCCAACCTTGTGCAAATGGGGAGTTTGCGGTTGTGCAAAGGGACTGTTTGCGGTGCATTAAACGGGGAGATTGGTCTGTTACTGTGAAGCGGGTGTAACCCTTACACTACCTGATCGATACAACATCATACCTGATGTTTTAAAGCATGTTATTTCAAACAATTTAGGAATGTTAGGTGATTTATGCCCTTTATGGCTTAAAACCAGACTCTGCATCAACTATGTAATTTCCGTGGGAGTTTTGCCATGGATCCCCCTCCGGCATGCCACAGTCCAGGTGTTAGTCCCCTTGAAACAACTTTCCCATCACTATTGTGGCCAGAAAGAGTCCCTGTGGGTTTTGAAATTCGCCTGCCCATTGAAGTCTATGGCGGTTCGCCGGGTTCGCCCGTTCGCGAACATTTGATGGAAGTTCGCGTCCGCTGTTCGCCAACCTAAAATTTGATGTTCGCGACATCACTATCCAGCAACTATAGAATATAAGAGAACTGTTACAGTTGCATGCCAATAAGCAACAAGGCTAAAACAAAGATTATGCTAAAAGATCTCTCTTGTTAATATTGATTGATTGCAGTTAATAACTAAATAATCACCAGGTTGTTTAAGATGGATCATTTGTTTTTAGATAAGAAGTGACCAGAGCAGAAAGGTTTGTGGCAAAAGTCAATTCCTTTGTGAAACTTCTGCTGAGCTAATAATGAAAAACACTTTTTTATCTACAGGTTGCAGATTGCTTGAATTCCTCCATGAAATTGCTATATACCAGGGTTGTCCAAGTCTGGTCCTGTGAGCCCACATAGGCCTGTATTTGCGGCTATCCTTTCTGTGCACAGGTGAGTCAATCAGGAGGACTGAAGAAACAATTCACTCACTTGTATGCAGCAGGGATATAATCAAATTCTGGCATGTGTGGGGCTCTCCAGTACCGAACTTGCCCACCCCTGCTATAAGCAGTGGATATAAAAAGTAATCACACCCCTGTTAAAATGTCAGGTTTCTGTGCTGTAAAACAATTAGACAAAGATAAGTCATTTCAGAACTTTTTCCACCTTTAATGTGACCTATAAACTGTACAACTCAATTGAAAAACAAACTGAAATCTTTTAGGTGGAGGTAAGAAAAAAAAAAGAAAAATAATGTGGTTGCATAAGTCTGCACACCCTCTTATAACTGGGGATGTAGCTGTGTTCAGAATTAAGCAATCACATTCCAAATTGTGTTAAATAGGAGTCAGCATACACCTGCCATCATTTAAAGTGCCTCTGATTAACCCCAAATAAAGTTCAGCTGCTCTAGTTGGTCTTTCCTGACATTTTCTTAGTTGCATCCCACAGCAATAGCCATGGTCCACAGAGAGCTATCCATTAGATATACCATCGAACACAGTGAAGACAGTCATCATCAAGTGGAGAAAATATGGCACAACAGTAACATTACCAAGAACTGGAGCTCCCTCCAAAATTGATGAAAAGACAAGAAGGAAACGGGTCTGGGAGGCTACCAAGAAGAGGCCTACAGCAACATTAAAGGAGCTGCAGGAATATCTGGCAAGTACTGGCTGTGTGGTACATGTGACAACAATCTCCCGTATTCTTCATATGGGGTATGGGATAGAGTGGCAAGACAAAAGCTTTTTCTTACGAAGAAAAACATCCAAGCCAGGCTGCATTTTGCAAAAACACATCTGAAGTCTCCCAAAAGCATGTGGGAAAAGGTGTTATGGTCTGATGAAACCAAGGTTGAACTTTTTGGCCATAATTCCAAAAGATATGTTGGGCGCAAAAACAACACTGCACATCACCAAAAGAACACCATACCACAGTGAAGCATGGTGGTGGCAGCATCATGCTTTGGGGCTGTTTTTCTTCAGCTAGAACTGAGGCCTTAGTTAAGATAGAGGGAATTATGAACAGTTCCAAATACCAGTCAATATTGGCACAAAACCTTCAGGCTTCTGCTAGAAAGATGAACATGAAGAGGAACTTCATCTTTCAGCATGACAACGACCCAAAGCATACATCCAAATCAACAAAGGAATGGCTTCACCAGAAGAAGATTAAAGCCAGAGCCCAGACCTGAATCTGATTGAAAATCTGTGGGGTGATCTGAAGAGGGCTGTGCACAGGAGATGCCCTCGCAATCTGACAGATTTGGAGTGTTTTTGCAAAGAAGAGTGGGCAAATCTTGCCAAGTCAAAATGTGCCATGCTGATAGACTCATACCCAAAAAGACTGAGTGCTGTAATAAAATCAAAAGGTGCTTCAACAAAGTATTATTTTAAGGGTGTGCATACTTCTGCAACCATATTATTTTATTTTTATATTTCTTCTTCCCTCTACCTAAAAGGTTTCAGTTTGTTTTTCAATTGAGTTGTACAGTTTATAGGTCACATCAAATTGGCTGGAGAGACTGGTGTGGGAGGAGATGCTTTGGAGGAGGAGTATGATGATCTGATGGAGATGGCTAGCTCATTGCAAGAGACCTCCTACTACGGGCTGTAGTTAATGAAAGGACTCCAGGGTTTACTGCAGGGCAATCCTGCATGTGGCATTGGGCATATAGAACGGGGAGTGATCCTGTATAATCAGGGCTGCAAAGAATTAGGACTAAAGCTAAAACCAGGGTTCAAGGAGGCTGCATTGATTAAACCCTTAATCCAGGAAGAGTTGAATCTGCAAGCCAGTTATATGATGCTGCTAGTGAAGGCAACCATGGGTAGCACCTGGCTCAAGAGGTGGAAGGAGCCCTGCCAATTGGGTGAGGATGAAGAAGACGCATCCTGTTACCAGGAGGCCCTAAAAGCATCAGTCCTTCTTGCAGAACTGCAGAAAACTATTGCAGAAAAAGACAAGCAGATAAAATAGAAGGAAGATTTTTTTGGCTCTGGCACATGCTAATTTTGCAAATAGCGGAGAGGAGCTCATGGCTCTACAGAGAGAAAACATGTCCTTAAAAGCAGAAATCAATATGTTTCAGGGTTTGAAGAATGAGCAGGTTGCTGTCGCTGTCGTAATGAACAGTATATCTCAATGTGCAACTGCAGAATGAGCTGGCAAAAGTGTCCAACAAAGTTGAGAAATACAAAGCTTTGAATAATAACAACAAGGAGTTGCAATTACAGATAGAGAAATTACAGGCTAAAGAAAGATGTTTTTAAGGCAGATAGAGATGAGTAATCAAGAAAAAGATAAAACAAAATCAAAAGAGTAGAAGATTTTTTAGTGGCCAGAATAACAGAGGTGGAAAACAAGCAAGAAGAGTTATGAATATTGAAAGAATAAAATTAATCATTAAGAATGGATATTCAAAATCTGCAGACTCAAAAAAGACGGAACAGATGTCAATTACCTCAGTTGTTGAGGAACTGAAAAATCTGATCCATGAGAAAGAGGGGAATGTAAAGTCTGTAGAAGATCATGCAGACATGCAGGAGAAAATGGTCCAGGCATTGAATAAAGAAATTAAATCCTTAGAGGAAGAGTTAGCAAATAGCCAACTTAAAAAGGCAGAACAGGAAAGACAAATCAAGGATCTGAAGCAGGAATTGAGTACACTGAAACAACAAATTGAAGGAGCGCAACATCCACTGTAAGAGCATATCTCCAGATCATCACAGCAGGAGGGACTTCAAAATATGGTGAAGCAGCGAGAAGAGGAGATGAAGAGTCTAACAGCTACACTCGGTAAGAGGGAGCAAGACCTCATCAGCAGCCCCAAGTGAAGAATTGTTAAAAGCCCTTGGAGAAAAGGATACATGTATTACAGATCTGCACAGTGATATAGGATCTGTGCAATCTGCATTGGAGGCACTAGCATCAACTGAAAAAAATGCTACGAGTAAACAAGACCAGAAAGGAAAGTGACCAGCATGTACATGCAACAGAAACTGAGATGTGGGGTGTCCTGCAGAAACTCTAGACAAACATGTTCGTTTCATCAGTTTGCGACACAGTGTATGTGTTCCGAGAGTTTGAGAAGCTGGCACTGGTGTGTTTTAAAGAAAATGTTGGAGCAGAAGAGATCAAGATTTCTGATGCCAGTTAAAAAGTAACTACTGAGGTCATATTTTTTTGTGTCACAAGGGATGTATTGCCCACTTTTGGTCCCATAAACCTATGGACTGTCTTAGATATAACAGGACTGCTGTTGAGTCTGGTTTGGTTGGAAAGGGTTGTCCTGGGGAAGTACTATTTCAAGTCCCTACTGGCCTAGAGGATCCTCTTTCCATGGACAACTGCTAAGGGCCCCCCAGGACATCGTTTCAATGTAGTCCTCAAGAAAATTGTGCTTGGTCCTAACCCACTGGGGAAAAGGGGCATTGGTCCTGACCACGGGGAAAGGATACTCAGACAGTGTTCTTCCCATTTAGTTGCATCCCTATTCAACCATTTGTTCTATAGAATATGGACATATTTGGACTATTGGTTGCCCCAACAAAGACAAGGATTTACAAATTGATTTAATTTTTCTGATAGAGATGATCACCGAGATGCTGCATTTAAAAAGGGAAGTAGCTGTCATGATCCCCCTGACCACCAGCCCTTATGAACTCATATGACCTGCCCAGGATGATTGGGATTTTGAGGCTGACCATTACACTGGCTGCATAATGACTCCTATCAGGACTGCTTCCAGGGAATATGTGGCTGCGGGACTGGGCTCAGAAGTTATAGAGTATGTTTTATAGTTTTTTTATGGTTATGTTAAGTTGATTACCCTATGTATGTTAATTGCTTCATGTTTATTCTCTGTATGTTTGACTTATGATGTTAGAATCTTTATGTTGCATGTTTGGTTCATGAACAGTTTACTAATTAAGAATGTAGTGATGCAATCTGTAACTGACAGTTGAGGTTAGTTGATCTGACAGTTATGTAATGTGTGTCTCTGAGGTAGTCAGTTTTTAATGCAGTCTGTGATGCTTCTGACAGGAGAAAAGGAAGGAAACAGTATCAGTGACTCTGAGAAGATGAATTTGTTTATGGAACAAGATATATAGTATAAGTTTATATTTTTAAATGCTGCATCTGAGTAAGGGTATTTTAGAGACATCAGCTGTCTTGGTGATGGGATGAAAAGAACCTGAAAGATCTGCTGGGTAGGTTTGGACTTAACAGCCTTATCAAGCCCGACTGAAGAAAGCGGATTGTAACAGGTGGGCTTTATGTTCCATTGTCAGAAACAAAACAATGAGAGAATGCACATTTACCCAATTCATACCGCTCTCAAAAAATCCAGTGTTTAGCTCCTTTAGAGAATCAAAAAATCTTTCCTTCCTTATCTCAGAAGTGCTTGTAATTACATACACTGGAGGTCTAGAATCTGAGGCGTTTACTTATCTCATTACATCATTATCTGATTTAATTACCTTCCACAATGAGGAGGGGGTTGAGGTTGAGGAGGGGGGTTGAGGAGGGGGGGGTTGAGGATGAGGGGGTTGAGGAGGGAGGTTGAGGATGAGGAGAGAGGATGAGGAGGGGGGTTGAGGATGAGGAGTGGGGTTGAGGAGGGAGGTTGAGAATGAGGAGGGGGGTTGAGGAGGGTGATAAAGGAGGGGGAAGAGATACAGGGATGGAAGAGGGGGGAAGAGACACAGGGAAGGGAGAGGGGAGAAGAGACACGGGAGAGAGAGGGGGGGACACAGAGGGCACTAGAGGGACACAGGGGGCAGCACATTTCCCACCCTCCGCTTATACTCGAGTCCCTCATTTTACCCAGTATTTTGTGGTAAAATAGGTGCCTCGGCTTATACTCGGGTAGGCTTATACTCGAGTATATACAGTAAGTCCTTTATGTATGATATCTGTAACACACTTACAGAAATAATTGTTACTGATCAGGGTTTTAAAGGAATTTAAAATTCGCAAGTGGATTTTCCTTTACAAGTAAAGGCTGATAAATTGCAGAGTGAACTAATTGTGCCCAGGTGAGAGGGGTGTGGCTTGACTGTTAAACTAGTATATAAGGTTTGTGAGCTGTTTGGGGCTGTTCGCGAGTGGATTTTCTTTGCAAGTATAGGCTGATAAATTGCAGAGTGCACTAATTGTGGCCAGGTGAGAGGGGTGTGGCTTGACTGTTAAACTAGTATACAAGGTTTGTGAGCTGTTTTGGGGCTGTTTGCAAGTGGATTTACCGTACAAGTAAAGGCTGATAAATTGCAGGTTGCTTTAATTATGCACAGGTGAGATGGGTGTGGCTTGACTGTTAAACTAGTATTAAAGGGTTGTGAGCTATTTGGGGCTATTCACAAGTGGATTTACCTTACAAGTAAAGGCTGATAAATTGCAGAGTGCACTAATTGTGTCCAGGTGAGAAGGCAGACGTTAATATAAACAGAAGAAGGGGCGAACTTGTGAGCTTGCGAACATTTTCAGTATCAAGTGCAATTCTAGTAAAAGCAAAGGAGTTTAAATAAAAGGAGGGACTTCAAAGAAAAGGGAGGGCAGATTTATTTTGAAAAGGAGGAAAACTTTTTACAAATATATTATTTTATATTCTTTATTTTGCCACTGAAATTTTGTAGACAATAATAATAATTATGAGTCAGTCCAGTGGCAACCTCACTCAGTGTACATCCTGTCATATGTATGCAATACTGGAACAGATGATCCAGGGTCCATACCTCTGTGACAGGTGTGAGCATGTTGCCTCTCTGGAAGCTCAAATTGGAGATCCGGAGAGGAGAATTGCAGCACTTAGTGATATTGCTCCACTGGAAAGGGGATTGGTGCTCACTGAGCACAGTTTAGCTGGGCCTAGCATGGAGGGTGGAGTTGGGGCTAGTGAGGATGTTCAGGGAGGTAGCTGGTTTACAGTTAGAATTAGAATCAGGGGGAACAGGAGGCGGCAGGCCAGTTCTGAGTTGGCAAACACCAACAGATTTGACAGAGTGAAACTGTTGGGGATGTCCAATCAGGAATGGCAATGCCAGATAGAGCTGTTCCCTCTAACAGCCGGGAGAACAGTTCTACTGGAGGAGTAAGAGGGCAGAATAGGCAGAGCAAGAGGCAGGTTCTGGTGGTTGGGGACTCTATTATTAGGAAGGTAGACAGGGTGATTTGTCACCCAGATCCCAGCAATCGAACAGTTTGCTGTCTCCTGGGTGCTCGGTTCGTCATGTTGTGGATCGTGTAGACAAATTATTGGGAGGGGCTGGAAATGAACCGGCAGTCTTGGTACATATTGGTACCAATGACAAAGTTAGTGGAAGATGGAGTGTCCTAAAGAATGATTTTAGAGAACTAGGTAATAAGCTGAAGGCAAGGACCTCCAAGGTAGCATTTTCTGAGATACTAACAGTGCCACGTGCTAGCCCAGGGAGGCAGAAGGAGCTTAGGGAGGTTAATGTGTGGCTAAATATGTGGTGCACTAAGGAGGGGTTTGGGTTTTTAGAGCACTGGGCTGACTTCTCACCTCGGTACAAACTCTACAGCAGGGGTGGATTGCACCTTAATGATGAGGGAGCTTTTGTGCTAGGGGATAGGAGTGTAGAAAGGCTGGAGGAGTTTTTAAACTAGTAGGTGGGGGGAGGGACTAGATATAAGTAATGGGGTAGAAAGTGTAGAAGGTATAAGGGATGAATTAACAACTCATAGGGGAGGAGACGGGGGGAGGGGTAGTATAGTCAATAGGGAGGTAGTACTAAGTAACTCAGGTACAGTGGCAGGCACTTTAGAACTACAGACTCATAACATAAGATGTGTGCTTGCTAATGCCAGAAGCTTGGCAGGAAAAATGGGAGAGTTATTAGCAATTAATGAAAAATGGGATTTAATAGACATTACCGAAACGTGGTGGGATGAATCTCATGACTGGACTGTTAATCTGGATGGTTATAACCTATTTAGGAAAGATAGAGGCAATGGTAAAAGAGGAGGAGAGATTTGTCTGTATGTTAAGCCTGAATTTAAGCCTATAGTCAGAGAAGATATTTATGGTGGACCTAGTGATAAAGCTGAATGTTTGTGGGTAGAGTTAAATAGCGGAGCAGCAAATTCCAAAAGAATATTAGTAAGAGTATGCTATAAACCCCCAAATATAGCTGAAAGTGAGGAATTACAATTATTGTTACAGATTGTAAATGCAGCTAAGCATGGGCAAGATCTAATAGTGGGAGATTTTAATTACCCTGAAATAAACTGGAGAAATGAGACCAGTGGTTCATCTAAGCGGAGCAAGTTCTTGAGTACACTCAGGGATCATTATGTGTCCCAGGTTGTACAAGAGCCTACTAGAAATGAAGCTATCTTAGATTTACTCATTACAAATAATATTGATATAGTATCAAATGTTGGAATAGAGCAACCTTTGGGAAACAGTGATCACAACACAGTCTCATTTGAGATTGAATTAAAAAAACTAAATTTTAAGGGGCCAGCAAAAACTCTTAATTTTAAAAGGGCAGATATTAACGGTCTAAGGGCAGCAATACAAAGTATAGACTGGGACAGAGAACTGGCAGATAAAAATACTGAACATAAAAGGATCATCATCATATACCGTGTGGGAATAAAAGTAAAAGAAGTAAATCCCATCCAATGTGGCTTAACAATGATTTAAAGATCAAGATACGGAGTAAAAAACAGGCATTTAAATTATACAAACAAGAGGGGACAGAGACTGCTTTACAGGAATACAAGGAAATCAACAAGGCTTGCAAAAGCGCGATTAGACTGGCTAAAATAGAAAATGAAACATGAATTGCAAAAGAGAGTAAGGCTAACCCTAAAATATTTTTTTGTATATTAATGGGAAGAAGGCGAGGAAGGAAGCTATAGGAACATTACAATGTGACACAGGCCGTCTCATAATTAGTGACCAGGAAAATGCAGATGAGCTAAATAGGTTCTTTTCTTCGGTATACACAAAGGAGGTACCAGTGGTTGGGACACGGCAACATAATGGGGCTACACTACCTTTGCCAAATAATTGGTTAACACAGGAAGTAATCCACAAGAGTTTGGAAAAAATAAATGTTAATAAAGCCCCGGGTCCTGATGGAATACATCCAAGGGTACTAAGGGAACTAGGTTCTGTAATAGCCAAACCATTATATTTAATTTTTCAAGATTCACTCAACACAGGGTCTCTACCAGATGACTAGAGAAAAGCTGATGTGATACCTATATTAAAAAAAAGGGAGCAAGAGCAAATCCGGGGAATTATAGACCAGTGAGCCTCACTTCTGTAGTGGGGAAGCTTTTATAAGGGTTAATAAGGGATAATATACAAGAATATGTAAGTTTGAACAGGATTATAAGTAGGAGTCAACATGGATTTATGAGGGATAGGTCATGTCAAAGAAATCTAATTAGTTTCTATGAGGAGGTTAGTAGGAACCTTAATCAAGGCAACTCAGTGGATGTAGTCATTTTGGATTTTGCAAAGGCTTTTGATACAGTGCCACATGGGAGACTATTGTGCAAACTAAGATACAGCAATTGCAGTAAATATCTGCTCATGGATCAAGAGCTAGCTAAAAAACAGGAAGCAAAGGGTTGTTGTAAATGGAACATACTCCGATTGGACTAATGTGGTAAGTGGGGTTCCTCAGGGTTCAGTATTAGGTCCTTTCCTTTTTAACATATTTATTAATGACTTAGAGGTAGGATTGGAGTGTGGTGTCTCCATTTTCGCTGATGACACAAAGTTGTGCAAGGTAATTAAATCAGATAATGATGTGCTTTCCCTCCAAAGGGATTTACCTAAAATTGAGGAATGGGCACCTAATGGCAGACGAGATTTAATACGAATAAATGTAAAGTTATGCATCTGGGAAGAACAAATAGCCATGCAATTTATAATCTTAATGGAGCAAATCTAAGTGTATCAGATATTGAAAGGGATTTGGGAGTGCTTGTGGACAACCATCTAGGTAACAATGCTCAAAGCCAAGCAGCAGCTGCAAAGGCAAATAAAATATTAGCATGTATTAAGAAGGGTATAGAAGCAAGGGAAGCAAATATAATTCTGCCACTATACAAATCCCTAGTACGCCCTCATTTGGAATATGGAGTACAATGAATTCTAATGTCTTTCATTACTTTCCCAGTCTTTTGAAGTGCAGTATTGATTTTTTATTTGCATTTACAGTGCTATGAACAGGTGTTTAACCCCCTTGCTAGTCCCATCTGGTACTCCTAAGATTTTCTTCTACATTTGACCATTACTGGTTTGAAGGAAATTGCAGGCTTGAGGAATTGTAGCAATTGTAACATTTACGGGCTTGAAAGATCAACGGCTTGAGTTAAGATTTTGAAAACCGCAGGGATTTTCAGACTGTAACCCGCAAATCGTTTGCAGGTACCTTAAAGACTCCAATTGAATAGCAAATTATTTTACGGGCTCCAGTAACTAACATTTGCTCAACTGAATAGAGGCCACTGTGTTTATCAAAAAGAATCCTATACCAACCATCAATCATGATCGTGGAGGGTGATGATTTAAACATTACAAAATCACTTACTGATTGCATACAAGACTTGTGAAATATTTTGATTTTAACATGTGCATACTGTTTGTCAGATGAGAATACTATTATTTTTTGTTAGCACTGGTGAAAACTGGATGAACACGTTAATTTGCAAGACTATAGATTCATAAGGGTGTGTACATTCTTTTTCACATCACTGGGTGCTAGTAAAGCAGGAGAGTAAATGGGGACGGTGATTGCCAAACAAATGGAGTACTAAATGCCTAACCCCTGCCCTACAAGTTTGTCAAAGGACTTTATCAAGTTATACGAAAAAAAAGGTGATGAGTAGGGGGGAGAAAGAGGAGAACAGACAGGAGAGGAAAGGGGATGGTAAAAATGGAAGGTGGAGATATAGAGGGACAAGGTGATATGAGGGGGAACAGGAAAGGGGAATTAGGTGGGGAGAAAGAGGGAACAGCGAGAGAGAGAATACGTTTGGACAGAACTTTGTGACACTGTACATAAAATGGCAGCAAAGAATATCCACAGAAAAAAAAAAGAAAACTAAGAAGGTAAACTGGCTGCCTGATGAGGTTTTGAAAGTAGTCCAGCAAAGAGGGAGCGTGAAAGGTTGTGAAGATAAGAAAAGAGTTGTTTAACTGAATGCATAATTCCAGGAGAAGACAATGCAACATTTTATAATCACCGATGTAAAGAGACGGAAGAGGATAACAGAATGGGCAAGTCAAGAGATCTGGGGATCTGAAGGGAACAAATCATGTCATAGGGGATCCCAAGTTAGCCATTCATGACAAAATAGGAGGGATAAAAGACAAAAATGATAAGGAGTTAATAGAAGCAGATCAGATAAAGAAGAGGTGGGAAGAATACACAGAACATTTATACAGGAAGGATTTTAAAAGCATTGATAACTGCAATAGTTTGTCCAATGAGCCTGAACCAGATATCTTGGAGAGTGAAGTGAGATGGGCCCTAGAAAGTCTTGCTGATAACAAGGATGCAGAAGTTGATGGAAACCAAGCTGAACTTTTTCCTACAAGATGATGGTGTGAAAGTGTTGCTTGCAATATACCAACAAATTGGAAAACTCAATATTGGCCAGTGCATTGGAAAAGGTCAGTCTACATCCCAATCCCAAAAAAAGGTAGTGCCAAAACATGCTTTAATTGATCTCATTTCACATGCCAGCAAGGTAATGCTGAAGATCTTGCCAGCTTAGCTCCAACAGTGTATGGACTGAGAACTTCCAGAAACAAAGCTAAAAAGTGGTTGTGTACTTAGGATATATATTGGGGATATAAGTCATTATTAATATATATTTCTTAGTTTTTATAAAAAAAATGTTTGTTTTTGTCTGTTTTTCTTCATTTTATGTCCGCCTTCTCATAGACACTAAGTTTAGGTACACTAGAATAAGGATTTGATCCTAATTTGAACATAGTCTTCCATTGTGTGTCTAAAATGAGCCAGGGTAACAAAAAAGTAGAAGAGGAGATTAATTTAGCTATTGTCCTTTGGTGACATTGCCATTACAAATATCTTGTATAAAGCATATAGAGTATGCTGGAAAACACAGTGTTAATATTAACAGAGATATGGAGACACAGCTTGCAAGAGCAGAAGAGCCAGAGGCAAAACCTGCAGTCAGTCAGTCCATTTATATAGGGTAATCATATCTCCTCTTAGATGCCTTTTTTCTAGAGAAAATAAGTTTAATTTGGTTAGTCTTTCTTCATAACTTAGTCCCTCCATTCCCCTTATTAGTTTTGTTGTCCTTCTCTGTACTTTTTCCAGCTCTAAAATGTCCTTTTTATGAAGTGGTGCCCAAAACTGTACTCCATATTCCAAATGAGGGCGTACTTGGGATTTGTATAGTGGGAGAATTATATTTGCTTCCCTTGCTTCTATACCCTTTTTAATACATGCTAATAGTTTATTTGCCTTTGCAGCTGCTGCTTGGCATTGAGCACTGCTACCTAGGTGGTTGTCCACAAGCATTCCGAAATCCCTTTCAATATCTGATACCCCTATAATTGTTTCATTAAGTTTATAAATTGCATGGTTATTTTTCCTTCCCAGATGCATAACCTTACCTTTATTCATATTAAATCTCATCTGCCATTTAATTGCCCATTTCTCTAATTTTTTGCAAATCCTTTTTTTAGGGAAAGTACATAATTTTCTGATTTAATTACCTTGCACACATCAGCAAAAATGGAGACAATACTTTCCAGTCCTACTTCTAAGTCATTAATAAATATGTTAAAAAGAAGACCTAATACTAAACCCTGAGGAGCCCCACTTACCACATTAGTCCAATTGGAGTATGTTCCATTTACAACAACCCTTTGCTTCCTGGTTTTTAGCCAGCTCTCAATCCATGAGCAGATATTTACTGCAATTCCTGTATCCCTTAGTTTGCTCAATAGTCTCCCATGCGGTACTGTATCAAAAGCTTTTGCAAAATCTAAGACTACATCCACTGAGTTGCCTTGATCCAAGTTCCTACTAACCTCCTCGCTAGAAACTATAGCAGATATGCATTTTCTGTGTGGTGGCATAGTTATCACACTTCCTTTCAGTAGTAAACTGGTCTTTTTTATTTATCGCTCCAAGATCATTAGAGCTATCTCAACCTTTTACCATAAACCTATTGCACATATATGCACAATGAGCTTTCTTTGCACTCCTATAGAAATACAAGGAGGCACGGCATAGGGATGTCCCCTATCCCCACTTTTATATACCTTTATATAATGAACCCTAAAGCCATAGCGATTAGAAGACACACATGGATATAACTTTCATTACGGATTTGGACAATCAATCTAAATTAACACTTTATGCAGATTACATTATTTTTACGCTTTAAAATCCACACATCTTAATCCCAAATCTGTTGAAACCATTAAACCAACTTAGCTCTTTGTTAGATCTAAAAATTAACAGAACAATATCATATGCAATACCAATGAAAAGTAACAATAATACTCCACTTCTAGTGCATTTCCACTGTAGGTGTAAAAATTCCAGCCAACCCACACTATCCTTTTGATGTAAATTTCCCTCCTTCAAAAACTAAAATTACTAATAAACTGAAATAAATTGTGACAAGGGAGAATAATGGTCCTAAATTTGAATCCCTTGCCATAATTACTATATTTATTTAGTATGTTACCAATTAGAATTCCTTCAAAGTTCTGGAAAGAGTAGCCAAATTAATCAAAATACACTTCAAAGACATGCAAAAACTACAACACATTTACGGGACAGCTGTATCGAAGAGACTTACCTAAAAATCCACTCATCAAGTATTTAAACTTTATCAAGAGCTACTCAATGACAGAAGGTACAGTATTATGTTATTCCTGCATTACACAATTTTGGTGTAATTACATGAGGGACAACTTGGCATCGCTTTTACTTATTCACTAATCTGTACAGACAGTTTAAATAGACTCTATACATAATGTATAGAGTAAAGATTTGATTTCAGTGGAGAACAAAGCAACAATATATATAATTCATATCGATTGATGTATAATTAAAAAATGAATGATAATGTTAGTAATGAAATAAGACCATATATCATTAGGAAACATGTATAAAAAAGAGATTAAAAAATGCACTTTAAAAACATTTACTTTAAAAGATTTTTATTATTATTATTATTATTCACAATGTGTGGATCATAGAATCTTGTAGATTGTTTGGGCTTGGTAGGTGGTTGCTTCTTTCCTACTATCCCCCACATAAATTTATCCAGCAAGTTCCCGCATGACACTGACTCACATAAACACATACACAAGTATTTACCCTGCAGAAAGCAGCAAGTTTCCTCCAGCACTTATACACAAAATCAGAAAAGCAACATCCTCCTGGCTACGTAACAGCCTACACAAGCGAGTGTATTTTTCTACAGCATGCACCAGTACCAGTAATTCCACAGCGCTATACAGGGGTTAAGTAAATAGCAAAACACAATTTTAAACACATGGCAAGAGTGGAGGACCCTGTGTTTGAGCTTAAGATCTTATGAAAAAGTTGTGTTTTCCTTAAGCACCTAACAAGATTGAAAACTCGCTAACTTACAATCTAGAAGGAATTGAAGAGGTAGAAACCTGGGTAAGAATAGCTGATACGGATTAGGAAGGGTCAGGAAGAAAATGTACTTAGGTAGGAGAGTGTGCCACATTAGAAAGGTTTTCATTATTATTATTATTATTTCATTATATGTTAGCACTATGGAATATGTTAGCACTACGGAATGTTGGCGCTACGGAATATGTTGGCGCTTTACAAATAAACAACAATAATTATTAAAAGAGGGAAGGCATCTGATAGAAAGTCATTGTGAGGTGAATGGCTCTAAGATGTATGTTATGTTCACCTAGTCATCAGATGATATAGCCATATAACCATTGGGAATATTATCTGATTATGTTATTTGACTATTGAAAAAGCAACAAAAATTAGGGGGGCAAATCACCTAAAATAAAACTTCTGTGCAATATTAATAATAACTTCCAAATACATGTTCACAGTACTATTGTGTTTTTATGGCATTAAAGCTACACATTATTAAAGAACTATTGTATATTTGGAAAAAACTTCAGAGTGAAAAATTTGTGCTAAAAATGCATGCAGTTTACACAGAGCTATTAATGTTGTTATCTTTTTACAAACTGCTTGAGCCTTAAGGTCATCATGTCGTTCTTCCACAATTCCTGCAGGCTTAGAGAGTGGGTGTGTTTGCTAATTTAATTTTCTATGTAAGAGTGGAAGGGGTAGGGGGTGACTAAATGGTAGATTCGGACAAGATTTTCGCTTTGGACACCTTCTCCCCCCATATATATATATCACATATATAGTTGTGAGCAAGCGGGTCGTTGCTAACGCTGCAGGCTAAAAATGGCCGCCGAAAAAAAAGAAAACGAGGCTACAGGACCCTATAGACGCAAAACACCACCAAACACATACGGATTTTTCGAAAAAGATGGACGCGATCCAAGAACAAGGATGCCAAATCAGCCACAGCCGCGTACCACACATTAGGCGCCATTTTACAACACTTACTTACACAATGCGGAAGTACACAGCTACCCTAACGGATTTTCCTCACGCACGCACACTATTTACACTACACACTGCACACAATGCTGACACTTACACATCAGCTCCACAACTGTGAAAACCGACATTGTATGCTGCAGCAACATCAAAACAGATTGTCAGCTCTTCAACACAATGCTTCCTGCATATATTACTTCAAAATAGGTCAAGTATATTAATTTATTAATTTGTTAATTATTTCATTAGCATCCAAAAAAACACTGCCAACGCTGCTCATACCACACAAACAACCAACAGCCTCACAATGAGTGCCGAAGGATCTCGGAACACCAACAAAATTAATGTCTCAACCAAACACCATTACCTGCCTTACAATCCTTTTGCCGTAATTTTTTGACGGGCAAGTCGCTAGTATATATATACTTGCAAGCCTGGCTTACCGTACCATGGTCTGCAACTGCTCCCTGGTGCCTTGAAAAGAAAGTATGGCATTCATAGCAGCTTCAATAAACTAGCAGAGTTTAAAATAAAGATTTTATATGAAAATGCTTTCATGCCCATGGTTGACAATGTTGTTAACTTGTTGCAAGGGTATTGATATGAAGGTTTTGCTAATCTACAGTGGTCCTATAACTTGTGCAAATTTAAATGATTTGTTTTTAAATAGTCAATCAGGTTAATTTTTCAGGTTATATATGCTATTAAGGTATATTTCCTATAAACTAGAGTATTTCTGAGAATAGTATATACAGTAATCCCCAGATCATCTCCAGATCAAATGCGTAAAATATGCCCATCATGGTCACAACCAGAACTCTAGAAATAAGCCACTGGCCTTGGTATGTATCGGTAGTAATGACAAAGGAAGTGGATGATGAGACTACAAAACAAGATTAGGGCAAGGACCTCCAAGGTAATATGGTTTCCAACTTAATGAAGAGGGAGCTTGTGTACAAGGATAGAGGATGGTAGAAAGGCTGGGGTTGTTGATAAACTAGAAGGTAGGGAAGAGCAAGTATATAGCAGTAAAGGTATATAAAGTGTAGCGGGGGGGGGGGGGGTTAGTATAAACAATAGAAAATTAATGGCAAGTACAGTTGTACTAAAGTTTGCTTACCCTGGCAGAAATTGTAAAATATTGGCATTTATCTTGAAAATTTGACTGATCATGGAAAAAAAATGTATTTTCTTGAAGGATAGTGATCATATGAAGCCATTTATTATCACGTGGTTATTTGGCTCCTTTTTAAAACATAATGATAACAGAAATCACCCAAATGGCCCTGATCAAAAGTTTACATACCCTTGAATGTTTGGCCTTGTTACAGACACACAAGGTGAAACACACATGTAAAAATGGCAACTAAAGGTTAATTTCCCACACCTGTGGCTATTTAAATTGCAATAATTGTCTGTGTATAAATAGTCAATTAGTTTGTTAGCTCTCACGTGGATGCACTGAGCAAGCTAGATACTGAGCCATAGGGAGCAGAAAAGAACTGTCAAAAGACCTGCGTAACAAGGTATTAGAACTTCATAAAGATGGAAAAGGATATAAAAAGATATCAAAAGCCTTGAACATGCCAGTCAGTACTGTTCAATGACTTGTGTGACAACGCTAGGTGGAGATATGGAGGGCAGATATGTGAGCATCAGGCTGGATAAAAGCATTTTCTCTATCCAGCAAGGGAAGTGTTAAAAAAAAACAACCTCTTACATCACAATGGGGCTGCAGCAGTGAAAAGATCAAGGCAGGTTTTTGGGAGAGTTAGTTGTAGCCCAGAGCCGAGCAGAGAAGAGTTGCAGCCAGAGCCCCGAGAGGGAAAGTTACAGCGCAGAGAGTGTTGCAGCGTGGGAGCTGATAGCCAGCCGCTGAGCCAAGTAAAGTATCTTGAAAATAAAATAAAGTAATGAAGACAGCAGTGTAAACTCTAAAGGAGCAGATAAAGTATTTGCAAAGTGTAGTGTTTGTAAAGTGTTGAAAAGACCGTAAATCTGCAGAGTGGTACCTGGTGGTCATCCGCTGACGAAATCAACATGTGGACATACAGAATATACAGACATGTGACTTAAAGGAAAGGATTGGACTAAATATACTGTTTTGCTAAATCCAGGCTTAGTTGGATGAAAGCCCTGGGAACAAGATATACAGTACAGTTAGCGCTCTGACAGAGCTAGATCTGTTTATTATATGATTTTGTTTTTGGAGTATTATAGGTTTTGAAAAAGCATGTTAAGGGCTCCTGTATCCCTCCATAAGAAGTGTAGAGAAAAGAATTGCACTTTGCCATACTTATTAAGTGAAAAATTCGGGGATCTCTTGATACCAAGCCAAGGTCAGGTAGACCAAGAAAGATTTCAGCCACAACTGTCAGAAGAATTGTTCAGAATTCAAAGAAAAACCCACATGTAACCTCAGGAGAAATACAGGCTGCTCTGGAAAAAGACGGTGTGGTTGTTTTAAGGAGCACAATACCATGATACTTGAACAAAAATGAGCTGCGTGGTCGAGTTGCCAGAAAGAAGCCTTTACTGCGCCATTGCCACAAAAAAGCTTCTGGCACACTGTAATTTGCAGTGACAAGACCAAAATAGAGCTTTATGGTCACAACTATAAGCAGTATGTTTGGAGAGAGGTAAAAAAAGCCTATAGTGAAAAAAATACCATCCCCACTGTGAAGCATGGTGGTGGCTCACTGATATTTTTTTTTGGGGGGGGGGGGTGTACACAGGGAATCTTGTGAAAATTGATGGCAAGATGAATGCAGCATGTTATCCAAAAATACTGGCAGACAATTTGCATTCTTCTGCACGAAGGCTACGCTTGGACACTGTTGGACTTTCCAGCATGACAATGACCCAAAGCACAAGGCCAAGTTGAACCTCCAGTGGTTACAGCAGAAAAAGGTGAAGGTTGTGGAGTGGCCATCACAGTCTTTTAACCTTAATACGTTAAATTTAAATTTTTTAGCAAATTTACACTTTTATACGGGCTGTACACTTACTTCTTTACATTGTAGCGGAGTGTCAATGTGAGGGGGTGTACTCACTTTTGTGAGATACTGTATATATATATATATATATATATATATATATATATATATATATATATTGAGAGTGAGGTAGCCGTAAATGTTTAGTAATCCAGTTGAATAATCAGAGTATTGCAGTGAATAGTGATACCCTTTTTATTGGACAAACAAATTCATAATAAAGCGACAAGCTTTCAAGAGATAATGCCTCTCTTTATCAAGTCAAAAAGCGATTTGACTTTTTGACTTGATAAAGAGAGGCATTATCTCTCGAAAGTTCGTCGCTTTATTATGAATATGTTTGTCCAATAAAAAAGGTATCACTATTCTCTGCAATACTCTGATTATTCAACTATATATATATATATATATATATATATATATATATATATATATATATAGGTACACAGTAATTGAGGTTGAGGTTAATCAAGCTCAACCTTTTTATATCTCTTCTGATCTTTGTAATATGTGGATTAATTGTTAAATGTTAATTGATCCAGAGGAAGGCAAACAGAAAAAGAAAAACATTGAAACATTGCCAATTGTCCCATAAGGTGAAAAATAATTCCTTCCAGACCCCAGATATCTGATCAATATCTGATTCTGCCTAAATTTGCTCCATTAAGATTATAAATTGCATAACTTTTACATTTATTCATATTAAATCTCTTTGGAGGGAAAGCACATAATTTTCTGATTATATTACCTTGCACGACTAGCAGCCCTATTAAATTCCCCCAATGTTAAAACACGTAGCCGGTAACGAAGCCGGCTTGATTTACGACTATTAAATTGACCTCTTACAGCTACCCACAAACGTTACAGGCGGAAAAAACCTTTGGGCTGTCCAAATCGGAACTCCGTTGCCACTAAGCCTTTGATCTGTCAAGCCTGTAAATTTTATGATCGAAAATCGCTATTAAATTACTACGAATCCCCAAAGACGCACTGGCGTTCAAACCTGTAAATGGCAAATGGAGGCAAATAGGACCCGCAAAGGGTTTACAGGCAAGTTCTCAACACTGTAAACGACAATATAAACACACCAGTGGACTTTTACATATATTGAAAGCATGGAAAGGCATAACAATTACTTGCACAATAATCCCCAAATAAAAAATAGGCATTTAAAATAATTTTTATTTCATCATATATTGGATCGGTCATGCATATGCCAATATGAAAAGTTATGCTGCAACATGCATAATACAATTAAAGACACACTACCTGATTAAATAGCAGCACACACACATGAAACTGCTTGTCACATAAACCCTTTCTCACTCACAGAGGCTCTAATGTGTACCCTGGAATATATATATAATTGTATATACATCAGGAGAATGTTGATACTCCACACTATCACAAATTTAACCTGTCACGTGTATTAACCCTTTATTATAATATATGATATATATTATTATATGATATTTTATTATCTTATTATTAGTAGTAGTAGTATTATATGTATTGATCTATTGTATTGTAACTAGGGCTCATTAGTTTACAGATATAGAAATGTGACACAAATGGGATGTATGTGGATATCCTATAACCACAACCATTGAAAACACAATGACACAGTGAGAACGGTATAACAAAGCTTTATTTCATACACAGAGCACAATCAGTAATGGACAAGATTTTTCATTAATATCATGGGTGTGGTGTGGGCCGATACCAGAAGGACAAGAGGCTGTGGGCCATCAAAGGACACCTAAAGGGTTAACTGTTAGGCAACATCATAAGGATAAAGCTACTAGGGTCACATGTGGTCAGGACATCACAGTAACCATAATCAGATGTGACATAGGAACATCATATAACACTCCATTTCATAGAAATAACCATTAATGCGCATACAGCAACCATATGGTCTCCATCTGCTATAATAAACACATGCTAGAAATCATGAATCATGTGATACCAATCAATTCCACACACAGTTTTTCATACATTAATGATGATTCCGAAATAGATTATAGGAATCTGGAAAACATAAAGAGGAGGCGTTAGAACAATCATTAGCAGGTATTATAGTACATTGTTTTTGCTCTGGACACTACAATAAATCAATTAACATGAACATCATCTACGAGCAGTGATAACCATATTGATTCTGTCCTGTTCAATCAGCCTTCCCGGGATATGTTGAGGATGTATAATCCAACAAGGCATGCTTCACTGTGACCACAATCTTTTAGCAAAGAGTACCATCACTATCTACATGGAATAGTTGTGCCATTCTGATATCACATCTCACTGGTATATGGGTGGTACCAAGGCCAGACAGATTACACTGTTAACATTACCCCTAAACACATGCACATTGATCCTGATGTCAAACCAAGGAAATTATAAATTTTGTTAGTGAATTACATGAAATACATGAAGCCACTTTCATACTGTTAACGGGATGAAATGCAACAAAAACGCATGTAAAACTACTGATTTGGATTAGCAGATTCTAATGGGACAGTGCAACTCTAAAGGTGGGACACTAGTCATTATAATTTCATTATAATTTAAACTCACACCAGTCATGTTCATTAGTGAAGAGAGATGTAGTTATATATTGCATTTCAGATCCATCTGCAGTGGTGAATGACACTGATCGAATGAATGCCTGTTGGGATCTGGGTTATGTGTTTACTCACATGATGGTATTGTACTGACCGAAGATGAAGAACATGCCTTCATGGTCGTGAGATTTGGCTATTAACACCTACAGAGACAAAAACAAGATATCAATCATACCAATATTCTGTTTAACTACTACACCTCATCTCAAGGTCAATCCACATTGAACATCAGTTGTTAAAATGTTAAACATAACCAGACATGTGCACACTCTGTAGCCAGCCAATAGTATGTCAACATCCATACCAATCAGTATTCAGTGAGGTGTGATCAAGAGGAGGACTTTGTGAATGGTCCCAAGATCTCCTCTTACGCAGCACTGGGCCCCCACCTTCCGTGCCTGTGCACCGTCTCCCTCTTTCTCCCAATTCCACGTCTAGGTGGTGTTTGAGCGTGGGTGCCACTACGTTGGGTGGCTGGGGATCAGGTTGAGATGGTGGTGAGGTCTGAGATGAGGAGGCCGCCATTTCAGGCTGCAGTTGTGAAACCGAAGGCTGGAGAAGTATGAGCTGGCGTTCAGCTAATTGGATGAGTTGCTGTCTGTACCAAATCGCCTGTTCCTCATATCTCTCCATCCTTGTGCCTCCTCACCTCAGAATGGATCGATCTGTTGCTCGCCAGGAGGGTGTGTGTGAGCCTTCTGAGCAGTCTGAGCCTCTCAGTCTGTTGATTCTTCCGTGTCATGTCCACACTGGTGAAATGGGCCATGATTTATCTCAAAGTCAGGGGTGGTGGTGTTGACTGCATTGGGGCTGATGTTGACGGCATTGGTGCAGGAGGTGATGGCAGCAGGACCTGATGTGACGATAGCAGGACCTGAGGTGATGGTAGCAGGGCCCAAGGTGATGGCAGGAGTGCCTGAGGTGATGGCATTGGGGCCTGAGGTGTCGGCAGGAGTGGCTGAGGTGTCGGCAGGAGTGCTGGAGTGTTAGCCCATAGTGTGGGAGGCCATGTTGGGTGACCCCATTGTGTGGTAGTGGTTGTAGCCTGCCATGGCTGCAATGTTGTTGTAGCCTGTGGCAGCTGTGATGATGGCTGTGGCTAGGACAACGTTGTCAGGTTTGGTACGGTTGTTCGTTGGCTCCAGGACATGCCCAGTGGAAGGGGCTGAAACAAATATGCATGGCTGGATGATGCGTTTGAGGGCCCGGGCAGTGATTCTCACTCCCGAGATGAGGGTGATTCTGAATGGACAGATTCTGTGGATGGTCCCAGGACATTCCAGAAGCTGAATGGACAGCTTCTGGAATGTCCTGGCCTTCGTTGTCAACCACTCCCGCCTCCAGTAGAGCCTCCACCTGTTCCTCTGTGGTCGGCATTGTCCTCCTGGGTACTGAAATGGAAGAAAAAATATATTTGAGTTGGTTTCCCTACACAATTGACAGCTATGTGTTTCTATATACTTGACATCATGGTCACCTGTGATTGACTGTGGTGCTTGTGTTACACAAATGAGCCACTGCATGCATAATGAGCATTGTGGGTCAAGGCTCATATGTGTACTGCAAGTGCGGTGTGCCATCTGCATATGCATAAGACACGTGCTCTGCTGGATCTGCTGTGCAGTGTTCCCAGCAATGGTTGTTAATATGCAGCTGAGACATGGTCTAGGTTAGGACAGTATATGACATGCACATGTAGTCCTACAGAGTCTGTATCCACATGTGCCGCAGTGCACACACACAGACATATACTCTCTTTTGAATGTCAAAACAATCTTGATCTAATAGCAAATTGTACTCAGAATCAGTTTAAACTTCAAGTATTGGCCAGACATTTCATTGATACAAATTATGAAAATGATATGTGTGCTACTAGAATTTACATGGGTATTGATACCCCATATATCTTCAGTCATAACCATAGGGCTTACAGTGCTATTGTATGTTAGTTACCTATGTATGTGGGCAGGGGTGTAGGAGCCAGAATAACTCTAAGGGGATACAGCTCATTGTATACACCAGCCATAGAAAAAACTTAATGATACATACATACAAACATCATGATATCTGCTGGGTATTTCTCTCCGACCCCTTCCCAGTTCATACACAAATGTGTGTGATGTGATGTGATACTCACTTTGTATGGTTCTTAGCACACCCATGTGCACCTGTCCTGATAGGCCCACTACTGCCACTGGCTCAATCCACTCCTTCAGGGTCTGCTCCCATCTACAGTTTGTGATGTTGGCTGGTGGCCCACCACTAGTTGCACGTGCAGCTCTTGCCTCCTCTGCCATCTTCCTCTTCACCATCAGCTGGCTGACGTGATATCTGTGTTTGACAGACTTTACATCCCTGTTTGCAACCCCTAATGCCGCAACAGCTGAAGCTATCTAACTCCAGGCCTCTGCCTTCTGGCTAGGCCTCACATCACTACCACCATGTATGATTCTATAGTGGGCACGTATTTTCCTGAGGAGGACGTCCATCTCCTCTGGGCTATAATTGGGGGCCCTGTACTTTACCACAGCCTCTTGCCCTTTCAACAGTGCCTGGGGTTCCTGCCCCCCCCTGTTCTCTCTCTGGTCCCTCATCCCCACTATCTCCCCCCTGGTATCAGGCCCCTGACCCTCTGCCCCTACTCCTTGTGTGCCTACATCTGGGGGCACATCCCTTCCTCTCCTCTACCTGTACCTCCCCTCCCAGACCTGGTTCTCCCTCTCTCCATACCTCTACCTCTCATCCTCTCCTCCTCTCCACACTCTCCCCCTCCGGTGTTCCCCTCTCTCGCCTCCTCTCCTCTCACTTCTCACTTTCCTGCTCCCCTCCTCTACCTTCCTATAATTTATGAAATAAATATAAGGATAAATAAATATAATATATACGTGTATGTGTAAAAACAAGAATGTGAGTATTATATGTAGTATAGTAATTGTATGGGGGGGGAGGGGGGGAATGGAGGTGTAGATGTGCTGTGGCCTACCGCTATGTATAGCTATGTGTACGTATTAATCAATGTGTGTGAATTATGTGATATCAGTAATTATGTGTGTTGTAAATTAAAGGTTAATATATATTAGAGGTCAAATATCAAAAAACTTACAAAGCTCCTTCACAATGATTTATGGTTTTCGTGCCCTTTAAAACCCCTTTCTCTGGTGTTAATTGCAGTTCCCCGCTTTCTATTGGCTGTTAGGCCTGCGTTGCATTCCGTGATTATGGGATGGGATCGTAAATGCGGCCCACATCTATTCCAGCCACCTAACAGCTTGCAGGTGCGGAAAGAGTTTACAGGCTTGCGGGACCGGCCCGTTGGTCGCAGCATTGTCGAATGTAATTGCTCTGTAACTTTGAATTTGAAGCCTGTGGGCTTTGTGGGTGTACCGGTGCGGCTACAGGCTTGGAATTTATTATGAGCAAAAATGGAGACAATACTTTTCAGTCCTTAATAAATATGTTAAAGGTATATCTAAGTTTGCCTGTTTTTAACTTTTTCGAATCTAACACATACTTCTTATATCAGAAACATACATTACATTGATTCATTCTAAACACATACAGATATATTTTATTTAAAAATAAAACCAGTAGGAACACTGCATTTGGATACAGATTTTAAACCTTTACTAACCTTCAAGCCAACCGCAGCACAACGCAGAGATCAACAGAGTAATGGTTGTGCTCCTCTTTTGCTTCCTTGTGCAGGGGACTACATATCCCATGATGCCTTCTTACACAAACTGCCATCACTGATTGATAAAATGTATTAGCTGCCTGTGTTTGGCCAAAATAAATTATGCATTTTATGCTAATTTTAGTGGGGATTTCTAGGGTGTTAAATCTAAAAATCTACTGCTTGCAACCTCAAGAAATTTTGCAAACTTTAGGGTATGTTTAACAATGTTTATTTTGGTATTTTTTCATGCAAAAAAAATGTTTTTATACACTATTGATTCTCCTCTGTCAGATGCATTCATAATCAATGAAACTTAAAAAGGAGAGGATGTAATACTGAACCCCGAGGAACCCCTCTTGCCACATTTGTCCAATCTGAGTATGTTCCATTTACAAGTTTGCTTCCTGTCTTAGCCAGCTCTCAATCAATGAGCAGATATTTACTGCAATACCTGTGGCACTATCTCAAATGCCTTTGCAAAATCCAAAACAACTACATCCACTTAGTTGCCTTCATCCAATTTCCTACTAACCTCCTCATAGAAACTAATTTGATTTGTTTGAGTTGACCTATCCCTCATAAATCCATTTTGATGCCTACTTATAATCCTGTTCAAATAAACAAACTATTGTATATTGTCCCTTATTAACCCTTTTAAAAGCTTTCCCACTACAGAAGGGAGATTAACTGGTCTATAATACCCCAGATTTGCTCTTGCTCTCTTCTTGAATATAGGTATATCATCTGCTTTTCGACAGTCATCTGGTGGTCGACCCTGTCTTGAGTGAATCTTGAAAAACTAAATATAATGGTTTGGCTATTACAGAACCCAGTTCCCTTGGCTGTATTCCCTCAGAACCTGGGGCTTTATTAACATTTATTTTTTCCAAACTCTTTTGGATTTCTTCCTGCATTAACCAATTATTTGGTGAAGGTAGTGTAGCCCCATTATGTTGCAGTTTCCCAACCACCGGTACCTCCCTTGTATATACTGAAGAAAAGAACCTATTAAGCTCATCTGCCTTTTCCTGGTCACTTATTATCAGACAGCCTGTCTCACATTGTAATGTTCCTATAGCTTCCTTCCTGGCCTTCTTTCCATTAATATATTTTTAAAATATTTTTGGGTTTGTCTTACTCTCCTTTGCAACTAAGTTTTAATTTTTTTTATTTTAGCCAGTCTAATAGCTCTTTTGCAAGCCTTGTTGATTTCCTTGTACTTACGTAAGGAAGTCTTTGTCCCCTCTTGTTTGTATAATTTAAATGCCTGTTTTTTACTCTGTATCTTGATCTTTAAAACATTGCTAAGCCATATGGGATTAAATGTACTCCTACTTTTATTTCCACATGGTATATGGTGATAAGTGTCACAACCTACAATGATGATGGAGTATAGAGGATCCTAGCCCTCTTATCTCCTGTAGGTTTTAGACCTAAGATTTGGGTGACTCAGACCAATGGACCTTCCTTGCGGATGCAAGAGCATAAGTCCCAGCTTTTGGTAGTGTGCCTGGGAAAAACCTGGAAGGGAGTCAGAAACGATCTCCTCTGCCAGCATATGCCCTTGGGTCAATAATACACCTGCACACAAAGTCTTGATGAAAATTATGAACAACTTCTTTATTTTTACACAAGTATTTAAACAACTCACAAAACCAGTACAGGGAGTGGCTACCCCTTTGTCCAACCCTTATCTTCCTCTTGGCCAATGGGGTAATCTCCAGAGTAACTTGATTACCTCTAGCCAATGGACTAGAGGTAAGCTCTGGGAACTTCCAGACCCCTCCCCTGGGCCGCCCACTAGGTGTGGCTAACAGAGTCATTTGGGCGCTGGCAGTCAAGAGAGACACATCTCTTTGCTATGGCCCAGGCCCCTGGATCTGGGCTAGGGAGACCCCAGAGGCCCCCTGGATAGATGGTGCCCCTATGTCTGTTGGGACCCTATTGTTCCTGACTTAAGTATGTGTACTTAAAGGATTAACCTTGGTGGCCAGCTGGGGTCCTTCTCCTGTTGCAAGATGTATGTGGCAATGTATCCAGCATGACTACCCCATACTATCATATACATATGTGTACATATTCCACACACTGTCAGTCTATTTAAGTACAAGCGTAAAAGCGCACCCCACATAAAACCACCTAATGTCCTCATAGTATATGGGATTGGGGCATGGTTTCCACATCAATCCATCTCATGCATTATGATGACTTTTATTGATGGTGATGGGAACCCTGCTCATTTCCTTAGAAAATAATCATAATAATATAACAGTATAACCGTATAACAGTATAACAGGGTGTCTGGGAGCCCCAAACCTTTTGTTCTTCCACATGGCAACAGCATGTGGAAGATAACCCAGCCCAAAATGGCCACTGCTGCCAGTCACAAAATGGCCCCAGCATAGTTCACACCAAATCCAATATGGCCACTGGCTGATTCATGACAATCCTTCCCCAAGCGGGCGGAGAACATCCAAGATTTTCTCAGCTACGCTGATAGTCATGAATCTGCTGGTTTGGCCAGGCCCGCTGCATGCTAGGCAAGTTCATGTCGGTGCGCACACAGTCCCAAGGTGCAGAGTAAAGACCTCCCCCAGCCCTTGGCCTTGCTCCCACTGTATAGAGCAAATTGCTCTTGCCCTGCACCCCCACTTAAAACAGTCCAGGATCCCAGCTCTCTGTTTTTGGCAGCAGCATGGAAGTCTCTGGGGACACAGTGGGATGCACCCATACATTCTTCTGAGGCAAAACCGTATTTTTGGGAGCCCCATAAAACAACCCCTGTCCCATAGCAACCCCTTTCCCTCCAGCCAGTCCCCAGAGCTGGGCTGGGGTCTCTAAAAAAGTCTCTGGGCCTATGGGATTGCAAGGGGGCAATCCAGTACTTCCCTCAGCAAAATTATTATTGTTGGGAGCCCAATAACACAATAACTGCAGTAAAGTACATACCGGTCTGCGCTTGACTCCAGCGTCCCTGATGGAGTCCGGACTTGGATGCTCCCTTTGCTCTGGCTCCTGGAGATCTGTATCTTTGGACAGACCCTCCTGGTTTTCTTCCCCTGGGTCTGTCTGTGTTGCAGCCTGGAGAACTACGCTGTTCCCACCCAGGCTGTGCTTTGGGGCCCTCAGCTGACCCTCTTCTTTTGCCTTTGGTTGAATGACTGTGCTTTGGCTCTCTGATGTAGGCTGGGGAGTCTCGCAATTCCCACCCAGCTGGTTCTTTGGGGCCCTCAGCTGACCCTCTTCTTCTATGGCCTTTTGCTTGGCAACTTGGGCCTCATCCTTTGTGGACTCCTGGGCACTGGTCATCTCAGGCAAGTCCTCACTACATCCACAATCCTTCGGGGTGCCGCAATGCACCCATGGTTCCTTTGCCAAGGCTGGCAAGCTTGCTGCCCCTGTCGGGCTCTTGGTGCCCCTGGCACTCTCTTGGTGCCCCTGGCACTCTTGCTGTGTGAGGCCTGGTTCCCTGTAGCTAAGAACCAGTTCCTTTCCCTCCCCACAGTCCATTACATAGCCCTCCTGGGCTCTGTGCTTCACTAGCACCTTTTTTAGCAACTCTCCTGGGGTGTCAGAGTACAGATTTTGGTTATCTGTTGTAGGCTGGGGAATCTTATCCTTCCCACCCAACCTGACCTCTACGGCCTTCTCCCCAGAGTGCATTACATAGCCCTCCCCACAGTCTCTTGGGTGGCTATCCTGAGCCCCTGGCTCCATTAGCAGTTCTGGCCCATACACATTGCCTAGAACTTCTGAGGGCAGACTTAGTTCATCTGGCCCTACCTGTTGAGCAGTTACTGGGGTTTCTGCCAGGATTTGTGCTGGAAGGTAGTCCTCAGGTGAGACCTGTTTGGAGAAACTGTGCTCTGCTTGCATTTCCTCTGGGATTAAGTCTCTTGGGGTATCAGGGGACAAACAGGGGTTATCTGACCCCACCCAGGGAACATTCCCCTGGGTCTCTGGCTCTTGGAGCTGGTGATTTGGTCCCAAGCTGACTTTACCATCCCTTCTAGGCTCTGACACAGTCTCTATATTTTTTAAAAGAACGCATTCTCCATCACTATGTTCTCCCCAGACCCCTTGCACACAATCACTTCGGTACATACCATCTGTGTTGTAACGATCTGGCGACCAGTCCTCTTGACTTAGTTGTTCCCCTCTTGATGGGCAAAATGTCTCCCCATAGATCTCGTCCCACAACTCAAAATACTCCCCCTCCAGCTGCAGTTCCTGCTCAATCAGGTGTACCATTAAATTAGCCTCCATGGACCACGGTTCCAGTCCCAGACCACGACAGCGTTCCACAAACAAGTTGTTGTGCCTTTTAAAGGTTCCTATGCCCCCTTCCGGGTCACCATACACAATGTCTTGGAGGCCAGAATCTATCTCCAAGTGGAAATCAAACTCCTCTCCAAGGCCACCAACTATTCTGGCGTGAAAAACGTGATATTGGTTCTCCAAGGCAACCTCTTTTCTTACTAGTACTTCCAGCCAGCCCATTAGCTCATCGTCCTGCCACAGATTCAGAATCGCCATCCATTTCTCTAGACGCAATGTCTCTCTGTAGCCAAGTCTTTACTGAGCTGGAGTTCTCGCTCCATTGCGCTCCGGCCAGATCCTCTGGCAATACTGGTCTAGTACGTTGGACACCTCTTGTGCGGTCATCTTACTGGGGTATAAGTGCCTGGCTGCTTTAAACCGTCTTGTTGCTTCTTTGGTGATATCCGTCTGTTCCATTCTTGGTCTTTCTGTAGAGTCATCCCACCACTGCCACCAATTGTCACAACCTACAATGATGATGGAGTATAGAGGATCCTAGCCCTCTTATCTCCTGTAGGTTTTAGACCTAAGATTTGGGTGACTCAGACCAATGGACCTTCCTTGCGGATGCAAGAGCATAAGTCCCAGCTTTTGGTAGTGTGCCTGGGAAAAACCTGGAAGGGAGTCAGAAACGATCTCCTCTGCCAGCATATGCCCTTGGGTCAATAATACACCTGCACACAAAGTCTTGATGAAAATTATGAACAACTTCTTTATTTTTACACAAGTATTTAAACAACTCACAAAACCAGTACAGGGAGTGGCTACCCCTTTGTCCAACCCTTATCTTCCTCTTAGCCAATGGGGTAATCTCCAGAGTAACTTGATTACCTCTAGCCAATGGACTAGAGGTAAGCTCTGGGAACTTCCAGACCCCTCCCCTGGGCCGCCCACTAGGTGTGGCTAACAGAGTCATTTGGGCGCTGGCAGTCAAGAGAGACACATCTCTTTGCTATGGCCCAGGCCCCTGGATCTGGGCTAGGGAGACCCCAGAGGCCCCCTGGATAGATGGTGCCCCTATGTCTGTTGGGACCCTATTGTTCCTGACTTAAGTATGTGTACTTAAAGGATTAACCTTGGTGGCCAGCTGGGGTCCTTCTCCTGTTGCAAGATGTATGTGGCAATGTATCCAGCATGACTACCCCATACTATCATATACATATGTGTACATATTCCACACACTGTCAGTCTATTTAAGTACAAGCGTAAAAGCGCACCCCACATAAAACCACCTAATGTCCTCATAGTATATGGGATTGGGGCAGGGTTTCCACATCAATCCATCTCATGCATTATGATGACTTTTATTGATGGTGATGGGAACCCTGCTCATTTCCTTAGACAATAATCATAATAATATAACAGTATAACCGTATAACAGTATAACAGGGTGTCTGGGAGCCCCAAACCTTTTGTTCTTCCACATGGCAACAGCATGTGGAAGATAACCCAGCCCAAAATGGCCACTGCTGCCAGTCACAAAATGGCCCCAGCATAGTTCACACCAAATCCAATATGGCCACTGGCTGATTCATGACAATAAGCATGTATATTTAGTAAGGATTTAAATGTTGTCCATTTATGTTCATTATTTTTACCCATTATTAAGAGTTTTTGTTGACCTCTTACAGTTTTTTTTTTAGTTCACTGTCAAATTAGACTGTGTTGGGATCACTGTTTCTTAAAGGCTGCACTATTTCAACATTTGATAGCATATCAATATTATTTGTGATAACTAAATCCAAGATAGTCTTATTTTTATTAGGTTCTTGTATAACCTGGGCCAGATAATGATCCCTAAGTGTAATCAAGAACCTGCTCCCCTCAGCTGAACTGCTGATTTTATTTATCCAGTTTATTTCAGGGTAATTAAAGTCTCTCATTATTAGAACTTGTCTATGCTTAGCTGCATTTCCAATCTATAACAATAATTGCATTTCCTCGCTTTCAATTATATTTGGGGGTTTATAGTATACTCCTACCAATATTCTTCTAGAATTTGCTGCTCCGCTATTAACTCTACCCACAAGCATTCAACATTACCACTCACTTCAAGAGAGGCAATATGCTAAAACCTCTCACTGAGGTATGGATTCTGGATCATCTGTTCCAGTAGTGCATACATGTGACAGGATGTACACTGATTGAGGTTGCCACTGGACTGATTCATAATTATTCTCTACAAAAATTCAGTGGGAAAAATAAATAATATGTAAAAAGAAAAAATATCCTATTATAAATAGATAAACAATAAAAACAATATATTTGTGTAAAGCTTATAAAAAAAATTCACTTGACACTAAACGTTTTCGCAAGGTCACAAGTTCGCTCCTTCCCCTGTTTATATTGCTTCTGCCTACTTACCTGGACAAAATTAGTGAACACAGCAAATAAACACACTTTACTCGCTAGAAGTAAATAAATCCCAGTTTCAACATATGTGTAATTAAAAAATATGATATGCTAGTTTTAAGCCTGTTTTATGATACAAAATCCAGAGTAACACACAACCCAGTACTCAAGGGGTTAATACACGTCACAAAACTAAACCCAGGAACACTCTAATGCACTGTCTATAAATATATCATATTTTAACACAAACTAAACACATCTTTATTTATTGAAGCTATAAATATAATTATCACATCATTTTAATATCAAAATATATTAATAAATAAAAAACTATTATATATATATATTTATATATATATATATATATATATATATATATATATATACTGTATATACTCGTATAAGCCGACCCAAGTATAAGCCGAGGCACCTATTTTTACCACAAAAAACTGTGAAAACATATTGACTTATAAAGTATAAGCCGAAGGTGCAAAAGATCATACTCCTTCTCCCCCCATTATCATCCTTCTCCTCCTCCTTATTATCCTCATCCTTCCCCCCTTTCTCTGGTACCGGCATATGCTAATGACCTGACGCGCTTGTGATGTCACGTCATTAGCATATGCCGGTTCCAGAGATAGGCATAAGACGTGCTGCGGGGCTCCGATCAGCAGCAGCAGCTGCTCGGAGGCTACTGATAAGAGGTGAGAGGGGGGAAGGGGGAAGGAGGAATGAGGAAGGGGGAAGGAGGAGGATGGGGAAGAGGAGGGAGGAGGACGATGGGGAAGAGGACGATGGGGAGGAGGAAGGAAGAGGAATGGTGTGCTGAAGGGACCCTCACTCGAGTATAAGCCGAGGAGGGCTTTTTTAGCATAAAAAATGTTCTGGATAAGTCGGCTTGTACTCGAGTATATATATATATATATATTGGTTTCATTGCTGTAGCCAGTTATGGCAGTTGTTACGTCACTTCTCACTCATTATAAGATTTGTGACATTCATGTTTCCTTTTGGCTCCTAGAGTGGAGTCTGCAAAGTTTGTTTTGGCTACTCCCTGCACAGAGGTCTGTTCTGGCTAAAGCAGGATTTATAGCTGTGCTCTGTTGAGCGCTCTAATCTGGGGGAGTGAAAGATTCATATTAGTATAGAAGTTAGGTGGAAAAGCACCTGATTTAGATAGGGCAATAAGCTTGGAGATAATGCAGTATTAAAAAGCAAAGCTTAGAAACTAATTAACGGGGGCCAAAGTGAATTAGTATGGGTCTATAGAGACAAGAGTTGTTTTTAAATGTGTGTGTTTATTTTTTAGATTATTTACCTGCTAATGGGAGAATTTAGGAATTAAACTAAGGAATTGAAGTAGAAGATGTATTGTTGAATAAGCCAGTTTGTGGCATAAGGAATAGAGACTTAGATGCAAAGATTATCAATTCAAGTTCTAAAGGATCTTTCAATATTATTTTTCTCCTTTAAGGTCTTTCTAGGGAAACAAGGTAGAAATTGGGGCTCCAGATTAGCTGAGCCTTCTAGGTAGGAGGCATCCCATTGAGGATCACAGGTCTGTCTCTGCCTCAACTTTGTTTCTTTCTTTGACCAAGGGTATAAGGCAAGTTTTTAAGCGTAGCGAAGTTTAATTGATGACAAATTGTGTAATAAAGTTTTCCCTTTTAATATTTTTTACTTAAACTGTTTTCATGAAAAAGTCAAATTCATAAAGCTTAAAACACACTCTTTTAAATGCATGATAGAAAAATGTGCATTCGCTGTGGAAGGAAGGAAAACTAGAGGTATCAAGTATAGGCATCAAAAGGGCAGGAGTGCACTGTTGCCTGTCGTGTCTTGGGCATTATATCAACCATGTAATTAACACAACTAACACAGATCCCTGAGAAGTTTGTCATCTACATGAGTACTGCTGAGAGTTGTCTCTGCCTACAGCTGACAGTAGAAAAAATGTTGCAAGGATTCCCTCTAAAATAGCATCCCTTCAAAAAAACATTCTCCTTACTTTTCAGCACCAGGAGAAAAGTAAGGAAGCTATATTGGTGATGAAGGGTTGCGAGGCTGAAGGCAGGGATATGGGGAATTAATTACAACATCCCTTTATTGCCTTTACAATGATGTGACAGAATGATGTGTAATTATTCCATCTTTTCACATCAGCAAATGTTTTAAATAATCTTTTATTTTATGATTTTAAAAGGTTATTGGCATGTACTATGCTCTAATTAATTTGTTATGAAATTATTTTTAGTAACCTGTTATATTTTCAATAATATATCACCCATATGCATACATATTTTCAAGTAGTCTGTAATTGTGCATTCTAAGTCTGCTTTGTGCACCTTTGCAAACACAGGTATCCATATATGATTAAATTATTACCTTGTATATTATAATATAACATCATTTCATTATTACTTCTGTTTAAAATTGTTCCTTGTCTATGTGCATTACTGGGATCAGAAGGGAATAGCTATCTATCTATCTATCTATCTATCTATCTATCTATCTATCTATCTATTAATCTATCATAGTTACATAGTGATTGAGGTTGAAAAAAGACTTTTAGCCCATCAAGTTCAACCTTTTAAGATCTCCTCTGATCTGCAATATGCAGATTAGTTGTTAATTGATCCAGAGGAAGGCAAACAAAAAAAAACAGTGAAACATTGCCAATTGTCTCAAAAGGTAAAAATAAATGAATTCCTTCCTGACCCCAGATAATGGCGATCGGATTTCTCCCTGGATCAATACTCCCTCTCTAATTAACCAGGATAACCCTGAATGCCCTTTTTAATTTAAAATATATCTAATCCCTTTTTAAAGTTATCTATTGAATCTGCTGTCACCACCTTCCTTGGTAGAGAATTCCACAGATTTACCACCCTTACTGTGAAGAAACCTTTTCTTTCTTTAAGGTGGAATCTTTTTAGTTCTAACCTCAAGGGATGTCCTCTTGTCAGTTGAAAACCTCTTGGCACAAAAAGCTCCCTTGATAAATGTCCCTGACCCTGAATGAATTTATATACGGTAATAATATCTCCTCTTAGATGCTTTTTTTCTAGAGAAAATACGTTTAATTTGGTTAGTCTTTCTTCATAATTTAGCCCCTCCATTCCCCTTATTAGTTTTGTTGCCCTTCTCTGTACCTTTTCCAGCTCTAAAATGTCCTTTTTATGAAGTGGTGCCCAAAATTGTACTCCATATTCCAAATGAGGGTGTACTAGAGATTTGTATAGTGGCAGAATTATATTTGCTTCCCTGGCTTCTATACCCTTTTTAATACATGCTAATAGTTTATTTGCACAGTCACATATACAGAATTTGGTTTACCACCTGTTTTATTTAGGTTACAGTTATCATATTTATAAGATATTATAGGATTGTAAGACAACACACAAAGAGGGCAGTGTAAGAATGTGCAGCAGAGAAATGGTTAAGTTCTGCATTCCTCCCCTCCATCCCTTATTTCTTGTTATATGATCAGTGGTATTTTTCTGGTAATTGAACCTCTCAAACTCTTGTGTTATTCTGTCAAGTTCATCTTGAAACTGGAGAGATCTTTTCACACTTTAGACTCTGAAGAATAACATAATTATGAGAGCTTTTTTTCTCCCTGGAAGGAAAGCTCACATCTTAGTGAGTATAGTTCACATTTATCACACTAATGACAGCTTTCTCACTATTAAGGTAGGATCACATCAACTCCTATATTATATTATATTCCTGTATGTTTCTATAGAAACTATTCACTAAAAGCATTGGAGAATAATAGTGAAGTTGAATAGTTTGAAATGTTTCACCCTCACTTCAGTGAAAAAAGGTGACTATTTTATATAGTGGTCCAAACTTTATGAATGGTGTCTTTGTAAACACCTATTTTATGAACTTTATATGTGATATATTTTATGACATCAATGATGCACCTATTGTATGTGTGTGGTATGGGATAATGCACATATGAACATTGGAGGGTAGTATTCAGACAGGAAGAATTATCATTAGTGTTGAACTTATATCTTTGCCCTGATGCAATTTTTATTTAAAATGTTGACAATAATATTTACATAATGGGAGCATGGGACTTCAGTGGCACTGTAATGGGACAAAGCAAAGGTCCCAGTAAGTGCAGAAATTAAAAATGCACATATAAATAAATGAATAGAATTGCAATTGGTTGTTATTAAAGAAAATCTTTGAATAGAGATGTTAGATAACTGAATTTGTAAGAATAAATGTAACTGAAAAGATACTCCCTCTCTATCTTTATTTAAGATGATTAAATCTAAACGTAGCTCAGAATCTCAAGAAATACAGTTGTTGCACTACAAATGATTCCACAAAGCATTTTCACTCTTTAATCCATTTCAATCCATCACTTTATACACACCATATGTATGTATGCATTCATGGATGCATATATGTGCTTGTTTAAATGCATTTGATAATCTCCATTGATATGATATAATTATGGTGGGGATATTTTCCAGGTTTTTATTTCGGCCGCCTCCGCCACCCATGGAAAATGTTCTATGAATGCCCATGTAATGTATTATTATTATCCTTTATCTATAAGGCGCCAACATATTCCGTAGGGCTATACAGGGGTTAAGTACAAGTCAAGAAGAATTTCAAACAGTGCAAAGGATGGAGGGCCCTGTTATTGAGCTTTCAATCAGACATACACAGTGCTTTCCTTAGTTATATCCTTGTCTCAATAATACTGTAATCTAGAAGAAACCTACCTTAATAGAATAATTAACCTGAAATTAACCTGAACTTAAATTTAGAACATTTCTTAATGCAGACTTACAAATAACTGATGTTTAAAAGACCACTGTGATAATAAGTATAAAATATACTATTTTGAAGAACTACACTTGAGATGTTGCTATTTATTTATTTTTGGGGGATTCAAATGAAATAATGCAGACTCTAACATATTACATTTTATATGCAGTTATGATGTTGTGTTATCTATCATTATGGTTTCTGCTGATCAACTTCCTAAACTTAGAAAAGACTTCCAATAGATCTAACAAATGATCATTAGCTTAAAATGACATACTCTCCTGAGAAATGGATCCAAAAATCTAAAGAACCATCTAGAAAAATAAGTTGCTACAGTGCTTATTTATGCGATAGTATAATGACATTTCCCCTTCTGGATCACTACCTTGTTGTGGTGAAGAGGTTTGCATAGGTCAATGAAGCTGTGCCATGTATGGTCACCCAAGATGGGAAGTTCATAGCAGAGAGATCAGACAAATCGTGGACTACCGGAGAATAAACTGGCAACCCACTCCAGTATCTTTTCCATGAAAACTATATGGATGAGCACATCCAGAAACACAGACAGATGTGCCTGGTGTGCTGCGGTCCATATAGTTACAGAGAGTCAGACCCAACTGAAAAACTGTACACAAATAATGGCAAATAAAAGCAAATGATTCTTTGTTCAAAGTATAATGTGAAGCTTTAAAGCCATAAAAACAGCTGTGCTCTGACAATGTTAAATTCCTATATATTACACTGAATAATTATTTTATGCTAGAATATAACATAGCTAAATATGTTTGCTATCGTGTGTATCCAAAAACAACTTTTTTTCAACTATAATGGGGGTTACATAGCCAGGAGGATGTTGCTTTTCTGATTTTGTGTGTAAGTGCTGGAGGTAACTTGCTGCTTTCTGCAGGGTAAATACCTGTGTATGTGTGTATGTGAGTCAGTGTCATGCAGGAACTTGTTCAATAAATTCATGTGGGGGATATGACAAGCCAAAAAAACTACAACTTTTTATGACCAACATTTCACAAGTGCTTTTAAAATGCAGCTTGATTTCAATTTCTTTGTTACATGTTTTGTAATGATTTGAGGTTTCATTTCGTTATTAAAGACCTCATGCATTCTATGAATTGTGTTCCTACTATAAATAAAGTGACATAACTTGCAAATATCACATATATATATATATATATATATATATATATATATATATATATATATATTCAGTGCTGCCTGCGGTTGGGTTTTCTGGTTTGTGCATAAAGCATCCTTTGCTATGCTTTAAAACTATTTCATACAGCGAGCATATGCCTAAAAGGGAGCCATATATATAGTGGTTTATTGGATTGTTAGCGTGAGAATACATTGTGTTCTCATTTGCATGTCCCTACCTCCAGTCTCTATTAGTGCAGTGTAACAACTGTATTTCTAAGAAATTGGAGCAGGAAATAAGTTTATTATACTTATTTTTTAGACATTCAAGTGGAATCATAAATGTATTATTAAGTTTCTGTTCTCTCACTCTCTCTCTCTCTCTCTCTCTCTCTATATATATATATATATATATATATATATATATAGGTGTGTATGTGTGTGTGTAAGAACTGTTGCTTTATTCACAATTGAGGACTTCCAATATGTATGGCATCTATCTAATCCATCTAGACATGTTGTGAATAATTTGAATGAAAAATCAAATATGACTGCTGATTAGCACTCTAGCAACATCAATATTGTATAACCCAAAAGTAATACAAAACTTCACATTCTTTCTTTTGAGATTCACTTAAATATTCAATATTCAAAACATACTGAGTGGGTTTGAGGATGTTTTAGTTAGAGAGTCAATTTTGCAGGACAGTACTAAAACATGCATTTGGCTCTCCCAAAGTTGTCATAGCTGCTTTATGATATAATGCCACTAGAAGGCAGTCACAACAAGTATTGGTAATTTTGCTTTTTTTTTAAAAAGGGCATGAAATGTTCTTGTATTTCAATAGGAATATAATATACATATGAGTCTCTTTACTTTATTTTATTAAGAAGTACTTAAAAAGCTAATTTCTTTTCTGCCTAAAATCTTGAAGACAGCATACTATCTCATAGAAACCAATCAGTGGCAACATTCTGCAACATGCTCCTTGAGAAAGGTCACTGACAGGCTCATTTAACACTGCACTTCAGACTCTGTAGTTAGCTGCATAAGCTACAGGAAGCAGAAACAAGCATGTAAAAAAATTGTATGATTTTATACAGAAAAAAAACCCAGAGCGCTTAATAAAATGTAGTACATAAACTAAATAGATACATAAGTATATTATATTCCTAGTGAAATCCAGAAATCCTTTATGACACTTTAATGTGCTTATAGCAATCATTTAGCATACATGTTCATACTTTGGTTTTAGATCATCTCGTAGGTACAGATTTGCTGAATATTATATGAGATATTTAATGACATTAAATGTAAGGGCCACTAAACTCACAGGTTGTGCTCTATAACCATAGAGGGTTAAAAGACATGATGAAAAAATGTTTTCCTTTTTGAAGTTGGTGCTGAATTGATACATTTATATACATTTCAGTTTAAGGCCCAAATGTGTTTGAATTCCTAGTGTTCTGGACTCAGATTTATCCATTGCCCTATGTGAAGTTTAATCATATTAAATGAAGTAATCAGCTTCCAATTGAATTTTCAATTTTTTCAACCAGTTAAAAAGTAAAATTTGTGGATTTAGACATAAAGATGAAATCAGAATAAAAAAGCATTGTGTATAGTCATACATCTTCATTATGGGAGGCAGTTCCCCCCTTGCGGCTTGCATAAGATAATGTGCTATAATCAGGATGAATGTTTTTTATATTTAACACAGAGACATTCAGATTGGTGGTGGATAACTCATATCTACATAAAGAAATATGCATCTTCTCACACCATTAGTGAGTTTTAATAATGTATTGGTATAATTTATAGTTTTACTGCTTTCTTGTGTAATTTTTTTTATTAATTTCAATAATGTATCACTTGAAAGAATACACATTTTCATGGTCTTTATCGGTTTGCTGCAATTTTCTATCCTCAATTCATTTTATAAAATCTTTTCTACTATGTACCTTTACAGATATATTGAAAAAAAACTTTTATACAGATGTCAATCTATATTGTGTATATATAATTTGTTTTTTAATTATATTCTCGTAAACGTAATTGGATTATAATTACTGTTTTAAATTACTGCCATTAAATGATAATAATTATTTCCATAGCTGGCTTTTAATCTTGGTCTTAGTAAAATGGTAACAGTATTGGGTTGGTTAGCCATATTTGGGATTGACACACAGTGAGCGAGATAAAGTACGATTTCATGAAAAAAGATAACAGTTCTTCATAATAGTTAGATACAAAGCACACTTCACAAGTTGTTCAAAATCATATATACATGGTGGGAGAAATTGGTTCCCATCCAGTTTTAGAGCATGCTCACAATGTTTTATATTATAACAAAGGGATACAAATGTTGCATTCCTCTACTCCAGGGGTGGGCAAGTTCAGTCCTGGAGAGCCCCACACAGGCCAGGATTTGATGATATCCCTGCTGCCTACAGGTGAGTGACTCACTTCTTCAGTCATCCTGATTGACTCACCTGCGCCCAGAAATGATATCCTCAAATACATGCCTGTATGGAGCTCTCCTGGACCAGACTTGCCTACCCCTGCTCTTCTCCATCTCTCACTTAGGGTTATATGCCCAGTTTTTTTTTTCTCCAGTAATACAATCCTGTTCTATTCCTATATTGTTCTATGGAGTCTCATTATCAAGTTGAAGAAATTCATTGGACTGACATATAAACATACAAGTTCTCTCTACCTGGAAATAAAGCTCTCATCTCAGTATATATAGGGACAAATACTCTATTCACCACACTAATTACAACGTTCTTGCTAGTTGAGACATTTCCAATTGCTATATTATTCTATATTTCATATTATTCTACAGAACCCCTTCAATAAAGGCTGTAAAAGACAACAGGGAAATGGAAATGTCTCACCTTACTAGTGAGAAGGCCATCATATTACAGAAAAAAGTTTATATTTGATGTACTTTTATAACATTAAACATGGATCCAAATGCAGTGGTGCTTGTGTGGTATGGCATTGCACACAAGTGAAGACTGGGAGGGTAGTATGCTGGCAGGAAAAATATATATTTAATTTTGAACTAATTTCATTGCCCTGATGTCCCTGATTTTTCTTTAAAATGTTGACAACTGTGAGAGTAAAAAGTAAACAGAGGACCTCAACGGTCCCTTAAAGGTCACATCAAATGTCCCAGTAAAAGTACACATATAAATAAATATAATTGCAGTTTATGAATAATAAATGTCTGAGCAGTCATGTAAAATAAATATGCTTGACTCAAGCATAAAAGATCATCCATCTCTGCCACTATATTTATCTGAGGGGATTAATTAACTCTAACAATGGAGTTGATAGAATGCCCAATCAGAGTAACCACAATGCTTTTTCTAATATGTGTTCAAGTTTCTGTCATTATTTTATTTACAACCACTGAAATCCGATGTTGACCCAAAAAAAGGTATTCACCAGCAGGGAGACTTTATGCTTAACTTACTATTTTTCAATTACTTTTGCAGTGCTCTTTTTACATAACTCTTTACTAGGTATTTGAGGTCAATTCCACAGCCTCTCTGTCTCTCAATGTAAACATTTTATAAATAAATAAATTGCAAACGACCAATTTATCAGAATAAGTGTAAAATGTAGGTTTTGTCTATACATTTGAATATTTAGACATTATAAAATGACTGTATACATGTTAATATTGTGTATCTATCTATCTATCTATCTATCTATCTATCTATAAGTTATTAACAATGAGGTAGCCATGAATGCCCAGTAATCTATAGAAATAATCAGGGTATTGCAGTATATAGTGATAATTTTTTTATTGGACAAACATATTAAAAAGTATTATGACAAGCTTTGGAGAGATGAACCTCTCTTTATCAAGTCTGAAGCTGTACTTGATAAAGAGAGGTTCATCTCTTGAAAGCTTATCATAATACTTTTGAATATGCTTGTCTAATAAAAAAGGTATAACTATATACTGCAATATGTTTATTCATAGCTATCTATCTGTATATATATATATATATATATATATATATATATATATATATATATATACATACATATTTCTTTATAGATAGATAGATAGATAGATAGGTGTGCATATAAGAAATCGTTTTATACCTATTATAATCTATATATTTAACATAATTATGAGGGGGTATTCTAGTCTTGCCCCCCACCTCAGATTCCCTTAGTTATTGGAAGAGCCATAGAAAGCAATAAATACACATAAATGGCAGGGTAAAAAGATAAGAGATGGAAGAACATATATAGAGAGAGATAAGAGAAGCTTTAGGATTTTTCAGACATGATAGTGTTTGAATAGTTTGAAGACAGACATATGAGAGAGTAGATAACATTGTGCATAATTCTGTCTCATTCCCTTACCAGTGTCACATGGCCCCTTCTGGATGTGGATGGCAGGTGGTGAGTTGAGCAGCCTTGCCCTCCTGTTCTCTGTCTTGAGGTGGCACAGGTTTCTATAGGTCCTCCCGTCGCTCCCACACACCGGCTCACTGGTACTACAGACACACACTCCCACCTTCCTCCTCACTGACCCTCCACCACTGGGCAGCACACACTCCAAGCTCTCTCCACAGGGGGCCCCGCCACGCTGCCCACAGGCTTCTCCCTCAGCTGCCCCACATACAGGGCAGCACCCACAGGCGTCCCGCACCTCGCCTGCCTGGCATGGTACCGAGGTACGCGGGCAGCGGGAGAGCTCACACACCCGGGGGCAACCAGGGGTCTGGCGACGGGAGAGTCGGGGAAGGGCACATGTTGAGACAGAGAGCAAAATAATGGGGAACAGCGACCATAAAGGAGACATGATGTTGGGGAAAGTACCTAACAGCTACCTAAAATCTTCTATACACTGACCTTTACTTGCATTGATGGGTAACTCATACTACTAGACACAGAAACAGTTGGCAAATCCCTAAACACATTGGGAAATATAAATCCAGAGAAAATGTGATCTGACCTAATAAAAAAGAAACACCATGGCAACCTAAACTACCATCGTTTGGCTTCCACCTATACAATTTATAAGCAACAGTTTATGAAGTTATTATTTTTCTCTTCTGCTCTGGAAGTTGTTTCACCCAAACTGATCTCACATACAAAGCTATTTCCTGAACACTATTTTGTCCCTTTTTGTCTCCCACCTACAACACACACAGACACACAGCCCATTCATACAATAGTCAACCTGAGCAAATCCTCAAGGTTCAGTAGATTAAGATGTGTGTTCTGTCCTGCTTCTTCTTCAAGGAACCAATCTGTCTTGTGTCCAGTTGAAATAATCTGCCAAAATCTTACAGGAGCATGCACATGAAGATCTAGTCCCACCTATCTCTGAAATTAAATCCACCCCTTAAATTCCTCCCAAGGCCTTTCTAAGTATGTTGACTGTGCTACTGAGTGACTTAAAAATCTGTGTTACTTACACAACTAAGAAAAAGGACAGAAAATAATATAGTAGATATTCATAAACCATATCTCTCAATTAAGAACATTTATTAAATAAAATATATTTTTTTTTACTAAAAATAAATCTGTAACACTAATCAAAAATTGTAGCTGTAATTTTACTAAATACTAACTGCACATTTTCACAGATTAGCTATTATTACAAAGTGAAATGACAACAAAAAGATAATAATTTTACCTAGCAGTGTTATTCACTTTTAAATCCTTGTTTTCACATAATTAATACTGTGTATAATACAGATTAGAATATGTGGCTATATTTGACTAAACTTTCCACTAAATATATATGGTATATGAAAATATGCCTAAGTAACTTCAAAGACAGAATATCTTCAAAGACAGAAGGTATCTAAACAGAAACTTTATGAAATAATAAATAGAATATACAGCTTTTTTGTTTCACTGAACTAGTCAAATACACGTGATCTATCATACACATGATTTAATATTTTGCTTAAAGCAAAGCGATCTTGTCTTCTTGTATTTCTAATTGGTTAAATGTACAACATTTACCAGTATGAAATACTACCACAGTATTAACCCTGTCAAGTGTACTGATTCAAAAGCCAAAGTCCATTCATGTATTGAGACATGGTTCCTAAATGCATGTATATACAGTCAGGTCCATAAATATTGGGACATGGACACAATTCTAACCTTTTTGGCTCTATACACCACCACAATGGATTTGAAACGAAACGAACAAGATGTGCTTTAACTGCAGACTTTCAGCTTTAATTTGAGGGTATTACATCCAAATCAGGTGAACGGTGTAGGATTTACAACAGTTTGTATATGTGCCTCCCACTTTTTAAGGGACCAAAAGTAATGGGACAATTGGCTGCTCAGCTATTCCATGGCCAGGTGTGTGTTATCCTCTCATTATCCCATTTACAAGGAGCAGATAAAAGGTCCAGAGTTAATTTCAAGTGTGCTATTTGCATTTAGAATCTGTTGCTGTCAACCCTCAATATGAGATCCAAAGAGCTGTCACTAACAGTGAAGCAAGCCATTATTAGGCTGAAAAAACAAAACAAACCCATCAGAGAGATAGCAAAAACATTAGGTGTGGCCAAATCAACTGTTTGGAACATACTTAAAAAGAAAGAATGCACCAAGGAGCTCAGCAACACCAAAAGACCCAGAAGACCACGGAAAACAACTGTGGTGGATGACCGAATAATTCTTTCCCTGGTGAAGAAAACACCCTTCACAACAGTTGGCCAGATCAAGAACACTCCCCAGGAGGAAGGTGCATGTGTGTCAAAGTCAACAATCAAGAGAAGACTTCACCAGAGTGAATACAGAGGGTTCACCACAAGATGTAAACCATTGGTGAGCCTCAAAAACAGGAAGGCCAGATTAGAGTTTGCCAAACAACATCTAAAAAAGCCTTCACAGTTCTGGAACAACATCCTATGGACAGATGAGACCAAGATCAACTTATACCAGAGTGATGGGAAGAGAAGAGTATGGAGAAGGAAAGGAACTGCTCATGATCCAAAGCATACCACCTCATCAGTGAAGCATGGTGGTGGTAGTGTCATGGCGTGGGCATGTATGGCTGCCAATGGAACTGGTTCTCTATTATTTATTGATGATGTGACTGCTGACAAAAGCAGCAGGATGAATTCTGAAGAGTTTCGGGGAATATTATTTGCTCATATTCAGCCAAATGCTTCAGAACTCATTGGACGGTGCTTCACAGTGCAGATGTACAATGACCCGGAGCATACTGCAAAAGCAACCAAAGAGTTTTTTAAGGAAAAAAGTGAAATGTTATGCAATGGCCAAGTCAATCACCTGACCTGAATCTGATTGAGCATGCATTTCACTTTCTGAAGACAAAACTGAAGGGAAAATGCCCCAAGAACAAGCAGGAACTGAAGAAGTTGCAGTAGAGGCCTGGCAGAGCATCACCAGGGATGAAACCCAGCGTCTAGTGATGTCTATGCGTTCCAGACTTCAGGCTGTAATTGACTGCAAAGGATTTGCAACCAAGTATTAAATAGTGAAAGTTTGATTTATGACTGTTAATCTGTCCCATTACTTTTGGTCCCTTAAAAAGTGGGAGGCACATATACAAACTGTTGTAATTCCTACACCGTTCACCTGATTTGGATGTAAATACCCTCAAATTAAAGCTGAAAGTCTGCAGTTAAAGCACATTTTGTTCGTTTCATTTTAAATCCATTGTGGTGGTGTATAGAGCCAAAAAGATTAGAATTGTGTCGATGTCCCAATATTTATGGACCTGACTGTATATCTTTGTACTTGTTTCATGCCCAGAATTCTGAGAAATACAGTTATTATACTGCATTTTGGGAACCTTGGCAGGGACATGCAAATGTGCCTACAAAGGCTTAGTGGGGGTAGCATAGGTTTGTTACAGGAAAAAGTTGAATAGGTGCATGTAGCAAACCCTTACCCCTATAATAACTTAAATATAAAGGAAACCTTCATCCATTTAATAACTATTATTATTGTTATTTAAAATAATATTTTAATCTCTCCCGTCCATCTAGATCGAGAAGTGGGAACACATATACTTTTATTTGCAATTTTTATCACATTTTAGATGGTTTACAATAATTCCCCACACTTTCATTGGTTAAAAAAAGATTGGCATCTTTTACAGTTAATGAGAATCCTTGGATGCCCCTATATAAGGGTCTGTCACATCCATTTATCCAGTGGAGCTCCTCATTTGTTACTTTACATTTTCTTTTTAAAGTGTGACAAATTTGTTCCTGTGACTATGGGGCATTGGATAATGCCACTTTAAGATATTTTGTAGTATATTTTATCTCCCAACAAGTTCTCTATGTTAGTAATTTTTTACTTAGTATTGGTCATTACAGTGATCTAGAACGTTCACTAATTTCTTTTTTCTGTATAGTAAATTGGAATTAACATTATATTTAATCTAATAAATGGCTTGGGATGAGAGATATAGGATATCCTGCTGCAGAGTGTAGGAATCAAGGACAAGGGGGGGGGGGGGGGAGATGGGACAAAGGGGTGAAAGTCTAGGTTTATTGCAGCTGGCAGTGAGTGAGACATGCTTTCTCTCGAGCTGTGGGGAAGTTTAGCTGGGCTCCTTGTTCTCTAATAGCCCTGTTCTGACAGGGAGGGGGGAGATAGAGAGTGCTGGGCTTTCATGTCCCTGAATTCCTTGCACAGATTAAGACATCATATGCTTGCAAGGGTCATCAACTAAAGAAAACTGGAACATGGTACATGCAGGGGGGAAATTATGAGGTACACTTGTTTGAAACAAAACAAAAACAAATCTATATTTGTGCACACTATCAAGGATCCCGCTACTGACTGAAATATGTGTTTTCTCTCTCCCCTCTTTCTTGCCGTGCCACCCTCTCTCTCTCCCCCCTTATCTCTCTCCACCTCCTTCTCTCTGTCTTTACTTCCTCCTTTTTCTTTTCACTCCCTTCCCATTTTCCCCCTTCACTTTGTCCCTCCCATTTTCTTTCCCTCTCATTCACTCTCTCTCTCCCCTTTTTCTCTCTCCATTTTTCTCTCTACCTTATCTCTCTCACCCACCATTGTCTCTCTCCCTCCGACTCTCCCCTTTTTTCTCTTATCTCCTTTTGTTATTATTATTATTAATTTTTTGGAATGCAGCAACATATTCTGTAGCAATATACAGAGGTTAATTACAAAAAAAATACAACATTCAACACAAGTGCAAAAATTGGAGGACACTGCCGTTGAGTTTTTTCCAAAGCACCTTCCAAAATTGAAAACTCACAAATTTACAATTGAAAGGGATTAATTAAACAAAAGGTTAAATAATTAAATAGAAGAAACAAGGTCTTGTCAGGTAACTGAAAAGATGTTAGTGTTAGTGGGTTAAATAGTGATTCATTCTGTGGGTGTATCAGCTGACATTTCCTGAGCCCTGCAGAAGTGACTGCTCAGTCCTGATGGTAAATGGAAATGGGAAAATGTCAGTTAAAGAGTGATTTCGCTAAGGTGGGTGGCACTTTCTCTCTTTCTCTCTCTCGTCTTGCTTCTTATCCCTTCTGTCCCTTCCCACTTCTGTATTTCTTCTTTCTTTCTCCTCCTCCTTTCCCTCTCAATCTTTCCATCTCAACCACTTTCACACTCCTCTCATTGTTTTTCTCATACTTCACTCCCACCCTACCCCTTCTCTCTCCCTTGTCTGTCTCTTCCTTTTTTGTATGTTTCTCTCACTTGTCACGTTTCTTCTTTCACTCGTTCTCATTTACTCTCTTTCCCTGCTTCTCCCCCTTCCCTCTACCACTGCACTTTCTCTCTGTTTTACCCCTTCTCTCTTTCCCTCCTTTCCTACTTATATCCCCCTTCTGCCTCCTCCACACTCCCCTTTCCCTCTACCTTTTCCCATTCACACTCTCTCCACTCTCTCTCCTCCACTCCTTCCTTCTTCTCTCTCTTTTATCTCTCCATTCTCTCTCTCCTTTTCCCCATGTTCTTCCAGCCTTTCCCATTTCTCTATCTCGCTTATCTACTATCCTTAGTAGGGAATTTTAAGTATAATTTCTACAACTTCTATATTATTTTCTGTAAGTGAACATACAAATAAGGTAACATTTAAAAAAATTGTGTACATAAACCAACATACTCTTAGAAAACATGTATTAGACAAACAGATAACAAACAATAAGTTCAAAGATAAGGGGAAAACTACTAATGCTACATTATACTATGCAAAAAAATAATGCTGGAGGAGTTTCTCCCCTGAGGGATAGGGAAATGGGAAAGAGGGGTTCACAGGGTGGGGACCTACCTCTTTCATGATTGAAAGCTGTGAACTGAAGGCTGAAGAGAGTTCCTGCTGTGAAGATCCTGAAGACCACATCTGCAGATGGTCCTCCTCTGGTTCCTGCTTTGGTTTTACTGGATGGTTGCTTTAAGTTGTCTCAAACTGCTAGGTTCTTCTGAGCCAAGAAGACCCTGATGAGGCCTACATACAGTATTACCTATTTGGATTCCATCTATAGCTCATGAGTTGTTTAAGTATAAGGGTCACAGATCGTAGTGAACATATTAGATATGTGCAGCTTGAGTGGCCTGACATCATTATCTATCATAAGGGAGTAATAAATTGGCATTGGTCCAAAATATTGATCTATTTCACTACACAAACTTGGATTATTGGCATTTTGTTAGTGTTAGGAGCTTAGTAAGGCTTTGGAAAGGGTGGTCTCCTTGGTTGTGGTAGAGAGTTCAGTTTAGCATGTTAGCATGTTATAAGATGTGGGCCTTTTTGAGGTGAAACTGATAATGTCTTGCTTCTGTGGTGAGGGGTTTAAGTGCCTCTTCATAGCATTAGAAGGAAAAATGTCCCCATAATTCTGCAGTAGTGGTTTTCTTCCACAGTTATTGCAACCATGAGCATCTTATAGTTGACTTGACTGGGTGAGCTGGGTATAGCATGTACATGCAATATGGTTGTGAAATGTATGATGTTTATTCAGATACTAGCGAATTGCCCGTCAAAAAATGACGGCAATGAAATTGTAAGGTAGCTAATGCTGTTTAGCTGTTTTAGTGTAATAATGAAATATATAATACATTAATAAATGAATATACTTTACCTATTTTAAAGCATTGTGTGGAAGAGCTGTGAATGTGTTTTGATGTTGCTGCAGCATTAGTGGTGTGGATCTGCTGTGTAAGCGTGCTGAATGTGTGCAGTGTAACACTGTGCGTGCGCGAGCCCAAACCGTTGTCGTGTACTTCCGCATTGGCGTCAAATGGCGAGTAATGTGTGTTATACGTTTGTATCGGAATATCCGTAGGTGTTTTGTGGTGTTTTGCGAGTTTCTTGTGGTGTTTTGCGAGTTTAGAGTGCTGTAGCCTCGTTTTCGTTTTGTTCGGCGGCCATTTTTTCTCTCGCTTCGTTTTTTTTTTAGTCTCTAAACTGTTTTATTTGAAGTAAAATCGAGGTGTAAGTTGTATTTTTGAGGTGCTGGGTGCTCCCTCTTGGTGTAGGTAAGTTTTTTATGTATGTGGTGTGTGTATGTATTGTGTTTTACATTTTGTAATGTTCGCGAGTTGCGTCCGAGTGTTGCGAGTCCGTAATGTGTGTGAACGTGTGTCGTATGTTGTTTGCGAGTGTCGTAATGTGTGTGTCGTACTGTTTGGGTTGCGACGTGAAGTTTGCGAGGGTCGCAGTTGCTGGCAAGGAGCGCCTTCGGCGCTCCATGCCAGCAACTGCGGCCCTCGCTTTGCGAGGTCCTCAGGTGCTGGCATGGAGCGCCTACGGCGCTCCATGCCAGCAACTGAGACCCTCGGGCAGTGCCCTCGCTTCGCGAGGGCCGCGGGCTCGCTATGCGAGCCCGCAGCGTTAGCAACAACTCGTACGCTCACAACTATATATGTGATGAGGGAAAGGAAGAAACACTCAAGGCTAATGGGATCATGTTCAAGACTCAAGTGCAATCCAATATAAAAAATGTCTTCATGTACGGTAAACTAAAGCTCTTCAGGGAATGTGCAACAGGTTCCATAGCTAAATAGTAGGGTGTAGATAGTATCATGACAAAGGTTTTTGAAACATATGAGCATTGGTTATTTTGCTGACATTGGTTTGGACTGAGAAGTATTCAACATTACACGTACCATAAATCCCAATATTTATGTCATGAATTTTACTTGCATGAAAAACAAGTGTCTGATGCCCTTTAAACCTTACTTCTTTACCGCAGCACACTACAGCTAAGTTTTCATGCAAATGCAAATACTAGTACAGATGGGAAATCACTGTCAAGTTCGATTAATGGGATGTTTATCAAGCCAGAAATAAGTTAGATAAATCAGGCTAGACTACAACAAAGGTTATTTTTCAGTGCTAGTTAGATTATTTATTTTCCAAACATTATATTCTACCAAAAAATACAGGGTGTTATTGTTGATAACAGGTATTAATTATTAGTACTTGATTCTTGTGACTTTTATTTGAGAAATTATATAATCCCCAAGTAGCTACATTTTATCAGTACTTTTTATAATATTCACAAAGTATTTTGCATTGTTGGGCAAAGACCAAAATACATTTCCACATCTTATATCCCAAGACTATATACAGGTAGTCTAAAATGAGACTGGGATCTTGCCATCACATTTATGTTGATGTGAAATTTAATTATGAAGTAGAGAAACCCTAACACTGTCTCTTTTGAAATACATTTTCACAAGGAAAGTTATAAAGGATCAATAAGACTCTTAAAGGCAGTATTATAGAGAAGCATGGCACTGCCAGGCACAAATAGAGAATTTGAATAGATGCTTAATATATGATCTTTCTACTAACAAAAAGTTTTGTATTTTTTTCTGTTTTTTCATCTGTTATGATGATGATTTCCTTGTAGCAATATCTAGGTATCTATCTTTCATATTAAGTCTGCTCAGGATCTGAAAAGCTCTCCAAATTCCTTTCATTATTATCTTACTAATGATGTAAAAAGTAAGATAAAGAAAAAAAATGGCAGACATCCAAGTTATACAAGAGGAGGGAACGGAAGCAGCCTTATATGTATACAAGGAATATAAATAAGAATGCAAAAAGAAAAACGGATGGATTGGTTAACATATGAAATTAAAAGATAAGTGCAAAGGAAAGAACATTTAGTCATAAAGGTTGGTTTTTTAAAATATACAATTGAACAAAAAGTCTAGAAAGGAAAATAAAGAAATCTGAGTATCTCTTTTCTTCTGTATACACAAGTTTGATTCCAGTGGTACCCTACATCAAAATGGGACATGTGACCTTGGCATCAAAATACCTTGGTTCTGAGGAACTAAGTTCTGTAATAGTCCCAACATTAAATATAAATATATATAGTAGATAAATAGTACATCTGTGTTCACATTTGAATGACTAAAACAAGTTAAAAAAACTGCATCCAGCTCAGAATTCAGAGAAAAACAGTTATTACACTGCATTCTGGGAAGCTGAGCTGGGACATGCAAATGTGCCCACAAATAAATGCCTTGCTCTTCAATCCATAGCCATTATCAAACATGGCTTCCTCTAAGCTTATGCCTGCTGTATTACACAGCTTTAATGCAAAGCTAAGGTTGGATTTTACACAATCCTATCCATGTACAGCTGTTTGAAGCTTACTGGCTATCATCAGCATGGAGCGGGATCTCAGCTTGTGTTGTGGACTTTATGAGTAGGTAGTTCACCACAACAATCATTTATAATATTATGGGCAAAAGAGCGATAGAAGCATTCCACCGTAAAGTAAATAAATAGTACTGTACATCTGTGTTTACATTTGAATGCAAATGTGCCCACAAATGACTCGCTTTTCAATTCTTAGCCTTTATCAAACATGGCTTCCTTTAAGCTTATGCCTCCTGTATTACACAGCTTTAATGCATCAGGGGCGGCTGGTGCATAGTGGCAAATGAGCAACCACCCCCAAAAAGTAATGCACTGACTTAATCCCACCACCTCTTACTTAACTTACTTCCCCTGCTAGTGACTTGCCTAGTAATACAGATCAGGGTGCATGTGAGAATTTAAAAAAAAACAGTCACAATGCTGTCTGTTCCCAAACTGTGCTCTAACTGATAGAGCTTAGCCTGTCTGTCAAATGCAGTTTAACCCAATCAGAATGGCGGGGAGGGAAAAGTCCCGTATCCTACAGGGACTGCACCTCTCACAGTCCCCCCGGAAGTGAATACATTGGTGCAATCTCAATAAAGTTTATTGAGAAAAACAACTCTCAGCTCACAGTGCATGCAGATAGAGGGAGCTGAGTGTAGAGCTTCAGCTTTGTCAATACTCTGGTGGTCTTATTGATTCTGACTACCCTGCTCCACACTCCAAGCTTGTGACCTATCTATCTCCACCCGACCTTTATCAGACAGAAGCAGCTGCAGAGCTCAGGAGAGTCTGTATCCCTCTCTGTGTCTTATTGTTGTTGTTCTGTCCTACAGTCGTGTCTGACTCTCAATGACCACATGGATGCACCACACCAGGTACATCTGTCTGTGTTTCTGGTTGTGTTTATCTATATTGTTTTCATGGCAAAGATACTGGAGTGGGTTGTCAGTTCCTCCCACGTGCTGTTTAGTCTCTGTTTGTTTAAGTAATCAATTTGCTCATTTAACAAATTATTTTTTTATGCAGTTTTACTCTCTCAGTATATTTGCTGCTATTGTAGTATCTGCTTGTATCATTTTTTGATTAATCATAAAATACCTGACCTAGGCTCAGAGTAATAGATAGCGAGGTATGGAGATGGGGGGGGGGGGGGGGGGTAGTATTGAGGAAGGGAGAAGAGAGGTAGAAGGAGAGATGGATAAAGAGAGGGAGAGAGGGATAGAAGAAGAGGCATAGAATCTATCTCTCTAAGTTTCTATCCCTTCCTCTCTATATATCCCTTCCTCTCTCTCTATCCCTTCCTCTCTATCCCTTCCTTTCTCTCTATATTTTCCTCTCTCTCTATTCCTCTCTCTCTCTCTATCCCTCTCTTTAACTCTCTATGCACCTCTCTCACTATCCCCCCTCTCTATTCCTATCCCTGTCTTTCTCTATGGGATCACTTTTGTGGGTGGATACTGTGTCACTAGACAGGATCTATACATGTTGTGGTAACATGTTGGGAAGGGGAGGGGTTTATACTGTTGGGTGGAGTCAATGTAATGGGAAGGGCCAGGTCTCTGTTTTTCCGCCCCACCAGCTGCAACTGATATATATATATATATACTTGCGAATTGCCCGTCAAAAAATGACGGCAATAAAATTTAAAGCCTGGAAATGCTATTTGCCACACAATGCAATGTTTTGCCCCCTCTGAGCACCTTCAGCGCTCATTGTGAGACCAACGCTGACTGCCTTTGGCGCTCATTGTGAGCCTCTCCTCCCATCTACTTCTCCGCTCATTACAGGCCTTGGCAACTTGCTATGTGTCTCTTTCCACTATCTCCCCCTGTCCCTTCCCTGTGTCTTTCTCCTCTGTGTCTCTGCTGAATCTTTGCATGGTGTGCGCTGACTGCCGTTGTTTTTATTTTCGAAGTCCTGCGTGCCTGGCATCGTTGGTGTAATGTTACTGTCTTTGCCGTTGTGTATTTTTTAAGTCTCCCGTGGCTGGCGTCATTGGTGTAAGTGTTACTGTCTTTGCCGTTGTGTATTTTCTAATTCCCGCGTACCTGGCATCGTTGGTTTAAATGTTACTGTCTTTTGCGTTGTGTTTTTTCTGCGTGCCTGGCCTGGCAGAGCCTCATTTACATCTTGTTTCAGAATTTTTAAGTTTTTTCAGCCGCCGTTTTTTTCCCTGCTTCAGTGATTTTCGATTGCTAAAAAAGACAAAATATGCCTCAAATTAACTTGCAACCTCACTCACCGGGTCCCTGGCTCTCCCCCTGTTCTGTGTGTGAGTGTGTAAGTGAATTTCAGGCATATTTGTATGTTTTTGTCATCTTTTCCATTTTGATGGTTCGGCCGTTAGAGTCGTATATTTTGCGAGCTCGTGCCTCAATTGCTCTCCTCACTTTGCAAGGCTGACAAGCACTACAACATCTCGCAGTTTGACAACTATTATATGTGATATCTCTCCTTATGGATCACTACCTAGTCATGGTTAAGGGGCTGGTGTACCTTAGTGAAGCTGTGACTATACCATGTAGGGTCACTCAATATGGGCACATCATAGCAGAGAGGTAAAAGAAATCACAGCGAGGCGAGCCGTTAACGCATAGCGAGCTGTTAAGGCAATGAAACTCGCAGCACAAAGGCAATGAGTGCAGAAGGGACTTAGAAATAAAAAATTACGAGGCGCAGGACTTTGAAAAAAAAAAAATACAAGATAGCAAAAATACAAGGGTAACGGCTTCCTTTAAGCTTATGACTGCTGTATTACACAGCCTTTATGCAAAGCCAAGGTTGGATTATACACAAGCTGAGAATCCTATCCACGTACAGATTATTATTTATTTTTCATTTTTGTCTTAAAGAAAGAATAAAAAAATTAAACAGGTAATACATGACATATAATAAAATAAAACATATTTAAAAATAAAAGTATGTCTTGTTTAAAAGATCACGTATTACTAACAAAATAAATATTAAGATCTTAAAATTACATTCCATAGCTTAGAATTCAATAACATTTCTGCATTTTCCTTTTCTTTTAACGTCTCTTAAATAATAAATATACATATAATTTAAAGCTAAAAACATGCAATGCTTTGCTGGAATATCCTCTTTTTTAAAAATATAAATATTTCTCATTTTCTATATCGCTTCTTTAAAACAGTTAATTACAAGCCATACCCATAAAAATTTTGCTTCATCTATGCATGTAAATTTTCCATATAGATCGTCACTAACTAAAAACTTCTGTAAAAAAAATATGCTCTGTGCTTAAATAGAGCCCTTTTAAATTTGGCGAATCACAATTTAATAAGGCTGTAAATATTTAAATGTAAAAACTGTGTAATATCAGGAAAGTGTTTACCTTCATTTTTATGTAATATATAAAGTTCTATTTTCTTTGTACATTCCATTTTTGAATTCGATAAAAACATAAAACATTCTCTTGTAATTTTCTTTAAATATAAAATCGGGGGAAATAAAACCATTGACACATATAAAATTATAGGTAAAATAATCTGTTTTGTAATTAAAATCTTTCCTTCAAATGATAGCTTTCTGAAATTCCAATTTTTTTTATTCTACTTAAAACTTTCTTTTGTAAAAGTAATCCCTAAAATTTTAATATTATCTCTTAAAATCTTCACTTTGATATCCATTGTACTCCCCCATTTCCCATACAACATACACTTAGATTTCTCAACATTCATTTTAAAACCGGATATTTTACAAAAATATTCCATTGTTTTTACTGCATACTTCACTGACACAGCATCATTGCACACCACAGTCACGTCATCCATATAAGCCATACATTTTACTTTCATACTCTCACCTCAACTCTCATATGCATTCCTTATATCTTTACTTCCTTCCTTAGACTGCATAAAAGTGGTTCTATTGCTAAAATGAATAAAATTGGGGACAGGGAACATCCTTGTTTGACCCCTGAAGAAGTATTTACATTTTCTGTTAAAAAAACATTAATTCTTTAGCATATATTTTAAAATTGTAGCATATATTTTATTATATGTATTTAAAAGGGTTATTGGATTAATTTCTTAAATTTTCTTTTTCATCTTTTTTATGTATCAATACAATTATGCCTTCTTTCCAAGATAATGGTAATTTTAATTTCAATACGAGATTTGACATTTATATTTTCCCAAGTGTAGCCACCATTCTTACCATCATTCACTCTCCATGCATCTTGTAATTTAAAATCTTTCACCATTTCATTCAATATACTTGCAGATCCATCTGTTCTCTATGTGTTACACATACTTTCTCTCACTTCTCCCGGTAGTACACAATTAAAATCTCCTCCTAGAATTATTGTTTCTGTACCTACTAAAAATAAATGTAAGATTTAAAAAATCTTTAAAAGATTTTTCTTTCTTTCACATCTGGGGGTGCATACATATTAATAAATTTAAAAACAGTGTCATTAAAACGTATTTTGACAACTAAAAGTCTACCTGCAACAATTTCTTCTTTTTGTCTCAGGAGCCATCTTTGCAACCTTCTAAGGTTCCCAACTCCACAGCAAGAGTCTCAGGTTCTTGAAGATCCTGTCCCTCGAATCGGGCCGTGGATTCTCTTCTCCCAGCCGTACCAGGATTTTCCGTGATCTCTGTGGTCACGCTTTCTTCTTTATTCTCCTCATTTGATGCTTCCCCCTCTTCAATCGATATTACTTCATATCGATTTACGAGTTCCAGGGACCACTTCTTCGGCATTGCCACCCTTTTTCCCACCCGTTCTTTGGCTGAGGTGTTCTTCAAAGGCCTCTTAATGCTCTTTATTTTCCGTTGTATAAGGTTGGATCTTGTTCACTCTGCTCCGCATGAAATGTAAATGTTTATTTATATATAGAACATTGCCTATAATTGTGCCCAATCTTTTTGCACAAATCACATGTTCTTTCTGTACAATCCATTGCCTGGTGTCCGGGTTTCCCACAATAGCGGCAAAAGAGGCCCTCGTCACACTGGTAGGTGTCATGACCGTACCGATTACAGTTCCGGCAAAAGTTTGGCATTCCATTATAAAAGAGGAACATGTTTTTTCCTCCGATATTAATTATGGGGGGCGGCCTCTTCATCCCTCCAAAGTGGTCTTCATCCGTGATGAATGAAACAAAAAATTTCTGTTTTCCGTTCCATATATTAAATTCATTTGTAACTGTACCCCTGTAAATTACATGGGAGCAATAATATCCAAGGTAAGTTTTTATGTCTTCCATTGGTACATGAGGGCTTTACATATGAACAGTTACCATTCTGTTACGTGTCTCAAATAAGGGGGTTACTTTCACTCCCTTATACTCATCCAAATGTTCCTTAGTTTGAAAGGTTTCCTAGTGTGGAGCCGCAACAGCTTCCGAAATGAAGGTAACATTGTATGTACTGTATGTATTTCTCCGTGGTAAGTCCTGAACACACAATAAATTCTGGAGCTTTACATTAAAAGTCTTCTCCAGGATTTCTTTCACAATAAATCTCAAGCCCTTTGCATACCTGATATCTTGATGCACCTCAAAGCGGATGTTGTCTGCCCAATCCCAGATTGCTGCTCCGAAAGACGTGTTCTCTTTATATGTATCCATGGTAAATCCAAAAATAGGCAGAAAGCAAAAAAAAAAAGTGAAGCTTGGTAGATCTTACTAGATTACTCCCCAATTGCAGCAGGGTCCTGAACCCACCGAAGTTGGGATGCCCCAAGGCCGGGAAAGGATGTTTCAAATCACCAGGCAACGCAAAAGGAAGAAGTTTGGGGACATTTATTGCCGACCCTAAGGTATGGAATGGGTATAGGCGACCCCCTCCTGTCTTCACAATAGGGAGGAATAGCGGTTTCCTTTTTTTTAACCAAATGCCCCCTTATTGTAAAAACTGCCAAATGTATGGATATGATGTATGTGCCAAAACCCAATTGTGCAGATTCTGTGATAAACATGAAGCTAAAAACCGCACAGAGGAAGTGATGAACATGAAGCTAAAAACTGCACGGAAAAGAAATGTGATCTCTGTGGAAAGTCTGACCATCTGCATAAGTATTGTCCTGAAAAATCGTTTTCCAGAAGATGGAAGAAAAAGGATAAACCTGATACAGAGAAAATAGAGCCTCATAAGAGTAACGAACAGAAGTTCACTCTTAGGGATGAGGAAGAAGAAGCCCTGAGAAAAACGGGATATAAAAAGGATAAATTCGGTGAATAGTTGCAGTCCCTTACCCATATTTTGTCCCAACTGTGGAAGAAAAAAAAAACATCCCAGGAGTCAATTGTTCTATGAACTGGGGTAAGCATGGACATTTCTGGAAACCCTCCTCAATAAAAAAAAGAGAGGTTCAGCAACAGAACTTTCCAGAAAAAAAAAAAATGGAGATCTGAAACAGATCTCACTACATAAATACAGGTGGACCGCACTGTTTTTCCCGTACTATCACCTGATAATATCAATAATGAAAATTCTGTTCTTATAGCCTTCAAGTCTGAAACTTATTTGAAGGGCTGATTGGGGATATATCATCCTCAGATACTGAGAAATGAACAGTCGGAACGGAAATAGAAAATAGTCCCGCGCCCAATGAAATTGAGTCTGATGGGGGGGGGGGGACTTTGGTGCCAAAGGTGAGACCTTTTTTAACATTTACAAATGCTCCTAGTTCGTACATTAAATGTACAGAGCCTAAAAAACCCTGTACGTAGGGCAGCTCTGTATGGTTTTTTAAAAACAGTAAAAGATGATATATTATTTTTGCAGGAGTGTGGAATTGAAAAAAAGATTTTAATACAGTCATATGGAAAAAGACTGGGAAAAAGGACCACAAGTGTTGCCCAGAGGTATTGAAAATAAATGAATGAGTTGGTATTGTATTTAAAAGTAATAATTAAAAAAAATAAAAAAAAATGAGGAAGTAATACCTGGGCGTCTTTTAATTGTTTTTGTTCAATTTTATAATTTGAAATTTAAGAGTATAAATGTTTATGCCTTACCGAAAAAAAAAAAAAAAGAGAACTGAGTTTTTCAAAATCCTTAATCTATTTTAAGTTAACAATAATCCTTTGATTTTAGGTGGAGATTTTAACTGCGTATGGCCTGGTGAATGTAGAAGAAGTGAAAGTACTGAAACAAGAACAGATAGATCTGCAAGTATTCTAAAAGGAATGGTAGAGGATGATAGCTTACAGGATGGATGGAGAGTGTCAGAAGGTATGAATGAAGGGTTTACATGGAGCAATGTTTTATCCAAATCTTGAATAGGTTATTTGTTTTTATCAAAGGATTCTAAAGTTTTAAATAGTAAATTATGTGAAAATATTTTTTCGGACCAAAATGTATTAACATGTGAATGCGAAATGTCAGAAAAAATTGGATCAAAAAATACTTATTGGAAGCTAAATACATCATTTTTAGAAGAAGAAGAAATTAGAGAGGATTTTAAAAAACAATATATACAACGGAATAATTTCCGAGATGAAAAAGATCTTATTTTATGGTGGAATAAGATTAAACAAAAAATAAAACACTATTTTATACAAATTGGACAAAAAAGAAAAAGAAAAAAGAGAAGAGTATAGAATATTACAATGCCGCCTTCAGGCACTATACAAAGCCCGAAGTCAGGGCTTTGAGGTTGAGGAGAGTTTATCTCAAGTAAAAGAAGAAATAAAAACATTTTTAAAAGAAAAAGGCAAACAAATATTTTTTTAATTCTAGAGTAAAAGTTTTAGAAGAAGATGAAAAGTGTTCCCGTTATTTTTAAAAAAAAATAAGAAATAAGAAAGACATCATTGAAAACATATGATTTATTTTCTTTTAAAAAAATGGATATATTTTCAGAGGAATACTTTTTAGATAAAACAGAATCATCAAAGAAAATATTAAAAATTGGAGACCTATTACTCTTTTAAATTCTGATTATAAACATTTTCACTAAATTATTAGCATCTAATTTAAAACCTCATTTAATTTCTAAAATCATAGACCCTTCCCAGGTATGTGGGATCCCTAGTAGAACTTTTACCCAAAACGTGAGTGCTATTAAAGAGGTTATTTATTATAGTTTAGAAAGAAGACAAGATTTGGCATTAATTAATTTTGACTTTGAAAAAGCCTTTGATAGGATATCACATATATTCAGGTTTTAAAAAGAATGGGTGTGCCAGAGAGAATGCTGAAGCATATTAAAAGTGTGTATGATGGATGTATGAGTTGTGTTAGTGCGAATGGTTTCATGACTGATTGGATCAGTATAAATGCTGGTGTGAAACAAGGTTGTCCGCTCTCCGCAATTTTATTTATATGTTTTATAGAACCTTTTTTAAATTAAATAAAAAAGATAAAGTAATACAAGGAATTCCAGTGCCAGGCACTGGTGGTAAACAAGCCAAAGTTTTCTCATATATGGATGATACAACAATTGTTTGTAGGGATTCTGTTTCCATAAAAAGAGCAAGGAGAGTGGCTGAATGGTTTTGTGGAGCATCTGGTTTGAAGTTGAATATTGAAACAAGTGAATGCATGTTGTATGGAAAGTGGAAAAGTATTTTAGATATCACCATCCCAATACAATGAGATAAAATAAAAATTTTAGGTATTTATTTCACAAAAGACATGATAGATGACATAAATTGGGATAATATGTTGAAAAAGATAAAGACATTTTTTTATGGGGCTTTAGAAAGTTAACATTTGAAGGACAAATTTTAATTATAAAGGAAATCATTTTGCCTATAATGTTATACACTTCCATGGTTTTATTTCCTCCTATTTTTTTTCATATATATGTCTGATAGTATTTAGTTTTTTTTAAATGTGATATCCACTTAGAATGAATTTTTTATTAACTCTACTATTTGCAATTTACTGCAATATTTTCTAATAGCTTTGTCATTAAGTTTTTTTTTTTTTTTTTGTGTGTGTTTATCACGTTCCACTTAATAACCATACCATGGCACATTTTAATTCACCTTTTTTTTACCCTAATTCTCTAATTGTCACTATTTGTTTGACGGGATCACATGATATTTAAAATACTATTAGCATTAAATTAGATTTTTAAATATCCTATTTTCCACTACATAGATTGTGATATTCTTTTATTTTAAGGAGTCAATATACTTCCCTACTACTTTAACAAACAGACAATTTAGTTCATCACTGTAAAATTTGGACTATTCCACTACTTGAAATACTTTATAATCAATCACAGTATGGATACCAACTTAGTAGTAAACTAAGAAGCTCTTTTTCAAATTGTTTTCACTTCTTTTAAAAAGTAATAATACTTATTCAGGATAAAATATTTGGATTGTCCGCATACCTCTAGTTAACATAAACACTTATATCCTCACCTCCTTCGGCCGTTATCGGCCTCACACTTCTCTACATCAGCGTAGAGCCTAACACCAGGACTAAAATGTTGTTTTTTAAGGTTTTCACAAGTATGGATGTTAGTATGAATGGTTATATAGCTAAAACATCAAATATTCTAGTAAGGGCACTCAACTATGGTCAAAGGTTTGGCTTTTTCCAGATCCAACTTATTATCAGCCATGTGTGTGAATTGGTTAAAAACGTAAAACAAGTATATTTCATAAAAAAATTTATTAATAAAATCAAAAAATACTACTATGGACACGTAATCATGGCTGGTGATTTTAATTTGACAATTAATCCTGATCTTGACAGGAAAACTTATGAAACAATTAAAAACCAGACCAAAATTCAAAATGATTCGCATTTACTAAGTAAGTTAATCACTAATAACAATTTATACAACGCCTGGAGATTTACTTTTCTTTTTTCTTGCCAGTTCATAAAATGTACTCCAGGTTAGATTTTTTTCTGGTGGATAGATTTACTATGAACTTAATTACTCAGGCCGTAATAGGTCCTATCACCTTTTCAGATCACACTTACAGTATGTCTCTTTGAAGATTAAACTAGTATCAGATAAAAAGCTAAAGCCGTCATGGAAATTAGATGATTCACTAATTATTAGTGATAACAAAAAAAAGTACCTTATTTCTCAAATTAAAGAATTTTTTGAGTTCATCAAAAACTCAGCCTCATCTAAAAGTCTGTTGTGGACTACCCAGAAAGCATATACCAGAGTTATTTTGATTAAAATGAAAGGCAATTTAATAAAACAAAGAGGTACTTTCTTGCGCAACCTATTGAGAAACACAATAAACTAAATCCATCTGAAAAAAAATTCTAGTGAAATTAAAAATCTACAAAAACAAATAAATAGAATTAATCAGACGATCTCTAATAGAGCCTTATGGCGCCTACAGCTAAATTTTTATCAGTACGATAACAAAACAAGTAAATTATTAGCAAGCAAAATTAAAGAAAAAACTCAACACTCACGAATTGAGGGAATATTAAGTCAAGGAAAATGGGTTACGAAACCCGTTAACATTGCTAAAGCCTTCAACTCGTATTATTCAAGTTTAAATAATCTTTCTTAACACTCAGATTATAAATCTCCTTCAATGGAAGATATCAAAAACTTTTTAAGTAAATACAACCTCCCAAAAATCACTCCATCTCAGTTGGAGAGGTTGAATGTACCTATCTCTGAATTGGAAATTAGTGAAACTGTTAAACATTTAAAAAACTATACCACTCTGGGTCCAGACGGCTACAGTTATCTATTTTATAAACAGTGTAGCTCAGTCGGGGGTTCCGTTATCTTGCAATTCAATTATACCGCCCCGCAAGGATCTCCCCTTATGGCTGGCCGTATATCTTGCAACCGGCCGTAAGCTCAGAAATCTTTAAACGCAAAAATAAATTCAAGACGGCACTGTAAAGCTCTGTAAATGCTAGGGATCAAATTGGGAGACATGAGGATTAATAGCAACCCCCTCTCAAGCTTGCACATCAGCCCAAATCCGAGTTTACATTAACTGTTTATTTTCCGGCCGCAGCGTGGGCGGGTCTGAGGTGCTCCAAGCCCTCTGGACTTTTTACATGGATATGTGACATAAATTAAAAAATAATAGGTGTAGGGGAATGTTGTGCTATTTTTAAATGTAATTCTACCCCAGGAGGACTGTATAAAATATGCTTTTAGTTTAATATATATTTATTATTGGAGGGATAAAAAACAAATAGGAAAAGAAAAAGCACAACAGAAATGGAAGTTGCATACATAGGGCCTCATTCTATTATCGGCCGTAAAACGGCCGCAAGGCTGCGATTCCTTGCGGGGCTCCCGTTACCTTGCAATGCTATTAAACGGCCCCGCAAGGATCTCCTCTTACGGCCGGCCATATATCTTGCAACCGGCCGTAAGCTCAGAAATCTTTAAAGTGAAAAATAAATTCAAGACAGCACTGTACAGCTCTGTAAATGTTAGGGATCATATTGGGGGACATGAGGATTAATAGTAACCCACTCTCAAGCTTGCACATCAGCCCAAACCCGAGTTTACATTAACTGTTTATTTTCCGGCCGCAGCGTGGCCGGGTCTGAGGTGCTCCAAGCACTCTGGACTTTTTACATGGATATTTGACATATATAAAAAAATTTTTTTTTTACGGATTTGAGTATAGGGGAATGTTGTGCTATTTTTGCAAACACCTACAATCACTTTATAGTCTCCTCAGAGTGCAGGATGGCTTTATTTTGGCTTTATAATGTGCTTAATTGGTGCTAGCGGGACCTTTTTCCTGCAAGTAAGCTGCGGCTCGCTTTTAGCCTTGCAGAGAGGGTTCCCGGAGCAATAGAATAGCAACCGGGCTTTTCTTGCGGCCGAAACTCTTGCGGCCGTTTTAGATCAAAGGCTTTCCTCCGGCGCGAGCGGCCGCAAGGGATAGCAAGGCGCCGGCCGCAAGCCTACCGGAATCCCCGGCCGGAGGGGAATAGAATAGTAGAATAGCTTGCGGCCGGTCCTTGCGGCCCCGCATGTCCTACGGCCGTTAATAGAATGAGGCCCTTGGAACAGGTTATTATTTTAATTTTTCCTTAAAATTTGTCTATTTTACCTTTTTATATTTTTTTATTCTTTTTATCCTTTTTTAATCGTTTTTTTTAAGAGGGATAGGATAGGGTTTTATCATCCAAATAAGGGATAGAAAGAAAGATGGGAAAAGAAAGAGAAAAGATAGGAGTTTTTTTATTAGGGTTTTATAGAGAAAGAAAGTTTTTTTTCTTTTTTTTCAAATTTGACCTACTTCAACCTAGCAAATTTCCTTTTTCTTGTTTTAACATACCATGATGATGTATAAACGATAAAACCTTGACCTGGCAATATTGTGAAAAATTAAGGTAATTAATGACTGAATGGTATAAAAAAACAAAGAAACAAACTGTATGTGGATAAGATTGTCAGCTTGGGTATAATCCAACCTTGGCTTTGCATAAAAGCTGCATAATACAGCAGGCATAAACTTAATAAAGCCATGTTCGAAATATGCTATGGATTGAAGAGCGTGGCATTTGTGGGCACATTTGCATGTCCCTGCTCATCTTCCCAGGATGCAGTGTAATAGCTGTTTTTCTAGGAATTCTGAGCTGGAAACTGTTTTTTTAACTTGTTTTCGACATTGAAATATGCACACAGATGTACTATTTATTTACCGCAGGCACGCACGTACGTACGTTCCACGGCACTCATCGATCTCAAAACTCATTGAATTTGGCATTCAATGCATTTTGACAAGGAAAACATGCCTCAGCAATCAGCGTTTGCTTGGAACTCATCACGCTGACCTGTATGAGTCGATTTACATTACTCCTTACAGGAACTTTGGTACTTGTATTTTTCATCACTAGTCATCTCTTCTGAAACCAATTAACAACGAGTACCAAGGTACTACTGTATATAAATGGTCGCATGACATTATTATGACCACCAACTACATTTGATGCATGCAGCACGTAGCCAATGAAATACGGCACGTCGTGAGCTGGCTTGGTGTGTGTATATAAAGTGACATGAAGGCATTGTACAAACTTATCAACCATCTCTGTCATGGGCAAAATATGCAAAGTATCTGACTTTAAAAAGGGGATGATCATTGGCTTTCTGGCTAAGTGTGGCAGTATTTCTGAAACAGTGCAGTTGTGAACTGTTCGCATGCTGCTGTGGCTAAAGCATACCGTGACTGGACTAACGGCACCACTGTGAATAAACAACGGTAAATGTGTGTGAGGGCCAACTGACATTCTACTGCTGAGCGACTTTCTATCCAAATGAACCAGATGGCTACTAGACATGTGCCTAAAATGATAGTAGAGTCAACCCTATTGCTTATGAGTCTCCAAAGTAAATGGCTGGTTACTGCACCCATGCTGACAAGGGTTCACCATCAGAAACGGCTTCAGTTTGCTCAACAGTACTGAAATTAGACCTCTTATGATTGGCAAAGACTTGCCTTCTCTGATGAGTCATGTGTTCTGCTCCATCGACTAGATGGACATTGTAAATGTGTGAAACATGGTGTACGGTGTGAAACAAACACTCTGCAACCATTGTTAGTAGAACACAAGATTGTGGCTGCAGCATTTTGGTCTAGAAATGTTTTCTTGGCATTGCCTGGGTCCACTCATTCATCTGGAAGGCACTCTCAACCAATTGGTTTATCTATCCATCCTTGCAGATCAAGTACACCCATACATTTTGTCTTCTCTGGAGTGGATGGGATCTTCGAGCACCATAATGCAACATGTCATATGGCCAAAATTGTCCTGGAGTGGTTGGAGGAGCACAATAAAGACTCCCAAGTACTTCCCTGGCCTCTAAATTCCCCGAACTTCATTGAGCACCTGTGGGACTACCTGGATCGATATGCTCGCTGTATGGATCCTCCACCATGCACTCTTCAGCAGATATCGGATGCACTGCAGTCTGTATGTCTCCAGATCCACTTGCCAACCTTCCAGCATCTTATTGACTCACTACCATATTGTTTAGTTGCTGTCTGTGCACGCAGATTTTATTCAGGATATTAGCTGGTGGTCAAAATAATGTAACTTACCTGTGTATATATATGTGTATATATATATATATATATATATATATGTATATATATATATATATATATATATATATATATATATATATGTATATATATATATATATATATATATATATATATATATGTGTGTGTAGGAATTTAGAGAAAGGTAATTCAGTTAATGATGTAATCAATTTGCAAAGGCTTTTGATCATACCATCTGAAAGGCTATTGTTCAAAATAGGGGATGCAGACATTACAGTCTAAAGGCAACTGAAGTCTCTGTATGTGTTCTTCACCCTCATCCAAAAGATAAAAAAGCAAATGTTTTTATTTTTTTTAAAAACATTTTTTTATAATCTTTTATCAAAATGATATCATCCCATTTTAATTTAATACAAACATTTGATCACACCCTCTCATGAATATTTATCATAATTATTCTAACATTTCTAAATTTAAAATCTTTTAAGAGGTTATAGGTTCATTAAATGGTAATATATCCAAAGACACAAAAAAAGAAAAAAAAATAATAAAAAAAAAAAAGAAAAAAAAGAGTGGGGAAAAAAAGAACATTTTCCGAAGGGAAATCTTTACGTGGGAATTCGACTCAAGGTTTGTGTGTGAAGGTAATAAAAGGATCTTATACTTTCTGTTATTTTTTATATGGTCCACAAAGACCATCTTAATTTATTTTTAAATTGTTTATCTCTATTGTAACCAATGAAATCCAGTTCTATTTGTGCATTTCCATCAACTCCTCCTTTTATCTCTTCCAAGGTTGGTAAATATCACAATCTGCTTCTTCAAGGGTGCTTGATATGAACCTAGTTCAAACCTACCCCAGCAGAATCATGTAGTTCCTGTTCTCTGTGGCACAAAAAATGGCTTCTGAAGAGGGCAGGTTACTAGTGGCCCATGGCAAGTCTACTCCCCAAGTCAGAATGTAAAACAAATAAATAGTCTCACACTGTGGATATGTGAAAACTATAACTGAGTCTTTATTGAATTATCAAAACAACATATTTATACTCTCCCATACCACACCCTTGTGTACCTTTGTATATGTGTGTGATGAAACACATCTGCCTTGCAGCCTTGGGTTGCTATAACAATTGAGATAACACTGATCAGATATCTAAATGATAGGCCAGATGTCCATGGTTATCTAGGGCAGAAAACCTTGATGTAAAGCTCAAGTGTTTTCTTAGGACTACTTGAAGTACATACATCTGTCTTGACTGTGAGGGTGCAATGATCTGCAGCTAACTTCTGTGCAGCGCATTCTTACCAGTTCCACATAAGTTATATATAACATTTTCCCTCTCATAAAATACAATAACTAGTATACATAATAACCATGTATATGAAACATATAACACACACAATCACATATAATTAAACTGTGAGTTGTCGTCAAGCTTTGCGGCCCTCGCAACATGAGGGCCGTAACTGACGACAACTCGTAGTTTCACAACTCCCCCTGCCATGCCCATGCTCATTGCGCCACATCAGCCCCGCGGCCCTCCCTGCTCCATACTCCCTGCTCCCTGATCCAGTGGCGCGCGCGGACGAGCGGGCGAGATGCGGAAACGGGAAGACGGGGCGTGCACGCGAGCATGCACCCGCATGCTCACAGCATTAAGGTGAGGGAGGAGTGGGGGAGAGACACGGGAGAGAGAGAGGAGTGGGGGAGAGACACAGGAGAGGAGTGGGGGAGAGACACAAGAGGGAGAGGAGTGGGGGAGAGACATGGGAGGGGAGAGGAAGGGGAAGAGAGACACGGGGGGAACAGAGACACAGGGGGCAGAGAGACACAGGGGGGAAGAGAGACATAGGGGGAAGAGAGACACAGAAGGAGGGAAGAGAGACACGAAGGAGAGAGAGGAGGAGGGGAAGAGAGACACAGGGGAGGGAGAGGAGGGGGGAAGAGAGACGGGGGAAGAGAGACATAGGTGGAGGGGAGGATGGGGTAGAGAGACACAGGCGAGGGGGAAGAGAGACACAGGGGAGGGGGTAAAAGAGACACAGGGGATGGGGGAAGAGAGACACAGGGGACGGGGAAGAGACATTGGGCTGGGAGGAGAAGAGTGACACAGGGGAGGGGTAAGAGACACAGGGGAGGGGGAAGAGACACAGGGGAGGGAGAGGAAGAGAGACACAGGGGTGGGAGAGGAGAAGGTAAGAGAGACACAGGGGAGGGAGAGGAGGGGGGAAGAGAGACACAGGGGAGGGAGACAGGGATGAAGAGACACAGGGGAGGGAGATGGGGGTAAAGAGACACAGGGGATGGAGATGGGGGTGAAGAGACAGAGGGGAGGGAGACAAGGGTGAAGAGACAGAGGGGGGAAGAGACACAGGGGAGGGAGAGGGGGGAAGAGACACAGGGGAGGACGATGGGGGTGAAGAGACACAGGGGAGGGGGTAAGGAGACACAGAGGAGGGGGGAAAGAGACACAGAGGAGGGGGGAAGAGATACAGGGAAGGGAGACAAGGTGAAGAGACAGAGGGGGGAGAGAGACACAGGGGAGGGAGAGGGGGGAAGAGACACAGGGGAGGGAGAGGAGGGAAAGAGACACAGAGGAGGGGGAAGAAACACAGCTGAGGGAGAGGGGGGAAGAGACACAGAGGAGGGGGGAAGAGACACAGGTGAGGGAGAGGGGGGAGAGACACAAGGGATGTAGAGGGGGGAAAGACACACAGGGGAGGAAGAGGATGTAGAGGGGGTAGGCTCACAATGAGCGCTAAAGGTGCTCATTGCGAGGCCCGTGATGAGCACCAAAGGCGCTCATGGTGAGGCCAGTAAAGTAGAGGGGAGAGAGGCCCGCAATGTGTGACAAACACCATATCCAGGCTTCAAATTTTATTGCCGTCATTTTTAATGGGCAAGTCGCTAGTAATAAATAATCATAATGTAACAATGTCATGGCCCCTTGGCCACATCCACAATTGCTGGCAATATGAGTCCTGAAAAAATTAAATCATGACAAATTCTCTCTCTCTCTCTCTCTCTCTTTCTCTCTCTCTCTTTCTCTCTCTCTCTCTCTCTCTCTCTCTCTCTCTATATATATATATATATATATATATATATATATATATATGTACCACATAATTCAATCCCTATTGGAGGAACCCCTTACAATAGAAAAAGAGTACTCACTTCTAATTAGTTGAATAAGCTTTCCTTTATTAATCAGCTGTATTAAAAACCAACACATTAAAGAAAATAATATTTATTTTGGGGACTAAGGACTCATACCTCCAGTAAGAATGAACAAATAACAAAAATAAATACAAAGCAGTGTATATACAACTAGAGATGTCGCGGATAGTTCGCCCGCGGACTATTCACAGCGATTTTGGCTCTTTCGAGCTCGCATCGGACGGCGGACACATGCGCTTTTTGGTCCGCCCCCTATTCTTTATCATTGAGGAAACTTTGACCCTGCACCTCACAGTCAGCAGACACATTCCAGCCAATCAGCAGCATACACTCCCTTCCAGAGCCTTCCATCTGAAGGACAGCATACATTTTAGAATCATTCTGAAGCTGCATTCGTTTTGAGAGGACAGATAGTGTAGCTGCTGGAGATTTAATAGGGAAATAGATAGCCAGGCTGTGTATTTAGCTTCCACTACAGACCTGAAGGACTCATCTGATATCTGCTGCAAGGACAGCAACCCAAAAAGCCCTTTTTAGGGCTAGAAAATCATTTCTTTTATTTTATAATTTTTTTCTGTGTCATCTAATTGCATATGCCTGCCTGCCAGCGTGTGTGTGACAGGCTAACACCTAACAGCTTATATTGTGCTTATTTTCACTACTCATACCTGGTGGTGTACCATACATTGAAAACAACCATTTTTTTCCTGTAATCTAATTTCAGTTGCCTGCCTGTGTCAGGCTCACAGCTAATATTCTGCTCTGTTTCACCAGTCATAGTTGGTGTACCATACATTGAAAAAAAAAACCCCTTTTTTCCTTTATTCTAATTTCAGTTGCCTGCCTGTGTCAGGCTCACAGCTTATATTGTGCTCAGTGAAATAAAACAACACTTTTTTGATTGTAGTAGATTGAATAGCAATTGCCTGCCTACAGGCGTGTGTGTGAAGCCTATTGCATCTACTCTGCCAACTTTTGCCAGTGCACAGTGATACGTCATATCTTGTGCAACCGTAGTGTACAGTGACATAAAACATTTTTTTTTTTACTGTAATCGATTGAATATTAGTTGCCTGCCTGCAGGCGTGAGTGTGAGGCCTACAGCGCCTACTCTGCCAACTTTTGCCAGTGCACAGTGACACTCATATCTGGTGGCACCTTAGATTGCACGCGCAGTGCCCCAAATTTGAAGTGGGAGGACCGACCAAGCATCTTTTTCCATCTCCCGCTTTCAAAAATCAATGCCATATACACGTCCCCTGATAGGTGACGTAACAGGTATCAAACTGATAGGAATAAATAGTACAACTTAATACACCACTCCTATCTGGTGGCACATTACATTGCACGTGCAGTGCCCCAAATTCGAAGTAGGAAGTCCGACCAAGCATCTTTTTCCATCTCCCGGTTCCAAAAATCAATGCCATATACACGTCCCCTAATAGTGGACGTAACAGGGATTAAACCGATAGGAATAGTACTACTTAACAGTACACACCTTATAATAACGCAGACAGAGGCAACGCAGAGAGAGGAGTCTGAAGAAGAGGAGTCAGAGGAGGAAGGTGGCTTTGAGGAGGTGGAAGACCAAACACAGCAGGCGTCCCAGGGGGCTTGTTGTCACCTTTCAGGGACCCTTGGTGGCTGGGTGGAGGAAGAAACCTTCACTGACATCAGTGAGGACAAGGAACGGGACATGGTTCGCTTGGTATCCAACCTTGTGCAAATGGGGAGTTTGCGGTTGTGCAAAGGGACTGTTTGCGGTTGTTTGCGGTGCATTAAACGAGGAGATTGGTCTGTTACTGTGAAGCGGGTGTAACCCTTACACTACCTGATCGATACAACATCATACCTGATGTTTTAAAGCATGTTATTCCAAACAATTTAGGAATGTTAGGTGATTTATGCCCTTTATGGTTTAAAACCAAATTTGCCTGCCCATTGAAGTCTATGGCGGTTCGCCCGGTTCGCCCGATCGCGAACATTGGATGAAATTCGCGTCCGCGGTTCGCGAACCGAAAATTTTATGTTCGCGACATCACTATATACAACCAATAAAAAATCGTTGATCAAAAAAGCAACCAAAAAAAATCAATTTACACAGTTAATCAGAAATATATATTTTTTTAAACTCACTAACTGCATAGGGACCTATAGGTCTTTAGTTACGAGATGCCATCCCTAGTATGTTTCCATTATTTTGTCCACATCTTTTACATGTGGCAGTTCACTGGTAAATTGATGTCTCCTGAAATTGTGCGGCCTATGGGCCTCATTCTATTATCGGCCGTAAATCGGCCGTAAGGCTGCGATTCCTTGCGAGGGTTCAGTTAACTCGCGATTCTATTATACGGCCCCGCAAGGATCTCCTCTTACGGCCGGCCGCATATCTTGGAACCGGCCGTAATCTCAGAAATATAAAAACTCAAAAATAAATTCAAGCCTGCACTGTACAGCTCTGTAAATGCTAGGGATCATATTGGGGGACATGAGGATTAAAAGGAACCCACTCTCAAGCTTGCACATCTGCCCAAACCCGAGTTCAAATTAACTGTTTATTTTCCGGCTGCGGCGTGGGTGTGTCTTAGGTGCTCCAAGCACTCTGGACTTTTTACATGGATATTTTACGGATATTAAAAATAAAATATTTTACGGATTTAAGTACAGGATAATTATGTGCTATTTTTTCTAACACCTAAAATCCCTTTATAGTCTTCTCAAAGTGCAGGATGGCTTTATTTGAGCTATTTTATGTGCTTAATTGGTGCTAGCGAGACCTCTTTCCTGCAAGTAAGCTGCGGCTCGTTTTTAGCCTTGCAGAGAGGTTTCCCGGAGCAATTGAATTGCAAATCTCTTGCGGCCGTTTTAGATCAAAGGCTTTCCTCCGGCGCGAGCGGCCGCAAGAGATAGCAAGGCACCGGCCGCAAGCCTGCCGGAGCCTACGGCCGTAAGGGAATAGAATAGCAGAATAGCTTGCGGCCGGTCCTTGCGGCCCCGCAACGGCTGCGGCCGATAATAGAATGAGGCCCTATGAGTCTAGCCTTTTTATTTAATTCCTGTTGTTTTAAAGAGATTCTACTATTTTAACATTGAAATTAAATAACAAATAGTATTTAATATTAACACTCCAGATAGCACAGGGAAACCCATACATATATATAGGGAACACCCAGACAGCATAGTTAAAGAGATGCATAAAAGGACATACAGGCAGCACACAGAAACATAGATAGACATAGAGGGATTGCATACATTTGAATTTCCAAGTTTTCCTCATCTTTTCTAAAAACACTTGCACTTTCCTTTAAAAGCGCACCAACTGATTTACATGATGCAGAACAGCTCTGAACTCCTTCTGCAACACCTGGGCCTCTATTCATTTGCCTTCATACCGTCCATAAGTCTGCGGGCTTGACATTTGCAACAGTTACAGAGTGATTCAATTGCTCAAGCCCGCAGCTACCTAGCCTAAAGCCTAAACTGTAAACTATGTACTCGTAAGTAGAATTCAGAGTATGATCATGATAAATTAAGCAAGGCCGTAACTCCACATTTAGAAACAGCTAATAGTAAATGAGACCGTCATCATGACATCAGTAAAACATGGAGGTTAAACATCAATCAGTTAGCGTTTAGACGTCTGATATACGATCAGACTCACAATCCGGCACTGTGCAAAATAAAAATGAATGAAGAAAATGTTATACTCATGTGGATGGCCTGATATGTATTAACTTCTTGATTCCCAAGATTTAATTCTAATGTCTTTCATTGCTTTCCCCAGCTTTTAAAGTGCAGTATTGATTTTTTATTTGCATATACCTATCTGGTACTCATAGGATTTTCTTCTACATTTGCCATTTATGGGTATGAAAACAATTGCTGGCTTGAGGAATTCTAGCAATTGAATAGCGATTTGCGATTGTAACATTTACGGGCTTGAAAGATCAAGGGCTTAGCTGGGTCTGAGTTACGATTTAAACAACTACAGGGATTTTCAGCCTGTAACCCACAAATAGTTTTCAGGTAGCTAAAAGACGCCAATCGAATAGCAAATGAGTTTACAGGCTACATTGCGGGCTCCTGTAACTTTCAATTGCTCAATTAAATAGGAGCCCTGGTATGTATGTAAGGAGATTACTCTACCGTGGGTCAGAAGAGGATAAGGAAGAGGCCCCTTTTTTCCTCATTCTATTGGACTTCATTGTCTGCACCAGCTCAAGTTCAGCCTTTCAGTTTATATGTAATAAGCATACACACAACAATATGCAGTGGTTATATATGGTTTATGTAATATACAATGTATATGTGCCATTTACAGTGTGTATAAAAATGTTAGTGTAGTTGTTAGTTGCTCTGTCACGTCCGACTCTCTGTGACCCATGGACCGCAGCACACAAGGTACATCTTTCAGTCACTGCTTTCAATCTTTCCCAGCATCAGAGTCTCATGATATGGTCAAAATATTTGAGCTTCAGCCCCATGATCATACCCTCTAATGAACAGTTTGTATTGATTTCCTGAAGTACTGATTTATTGGATCCTCTTGCAGACCAAGGGACTCTAAGCATTCTTCTCGAACACCACAATTCAAAGCCGTCAATTCTATGAACATTTATGGCCTAGCTCTCATATCCGTGTTATTATTGGGAATACCATAGTTCTAGCTATGCAGACCTTTGTTGATAGTTTAATATCTTTACTTTTTACAAGCTTTTCCAAGCTTGCCATAGCTTTCCTCCCCAGAAGCAAATGTCTTTGATTTTCATGGCTACAGTCAACATCTGAGGAATTCTTGGATCCCAGGAAAATAAAATGTCACTGCCTACACTTCTTCCCCTTCTATTTGCCAGGAACTGAGATTGCCATTTGCCATGATCTTCGCAGTAGGTCAGATTTTGCACTCTCTTCTATTACCCTCATCAATATGTCCTTTAGTTCCTCCTCACTTTCTGCCATCAAAGTAATATCATCAGCATATCTGAGGTTGTTGGTATTTCTTCCAACAATATTGATTCTGGCTTTGGATTCATCCAGCACAGTCTTACAAGTGATGTACTCTGCCTATCAGTAGAATAAATAAGGTGACAATATACATCCTTGTTGCACACCTTTTCCGATCTTGAATCATTCTGTTTTACCATGTTCGGTTCTGACTGTGGCTTCTTGGTCCACATACAGATTCTTAAGGAGGATGATGAGATGGTCTTGTACTCCCATCTATTTAAGAACATGCCACATTTTGTTGTGATTGACACTGGCAAAGGCTTTAGAATAGTCTATGAAGCAGAAGTAAGAGTTTTTTTCTGGAACTTTTTTGCTTTCTCTATTATGCTGCTGACATTGGCAATTTGATCTTTTGTGCCTCTTCCTCTGCAGAACCCGGTTTGCACATCTGGCAGTTCCTGGTCCATATATTGTTGGAGTTGAACTTGTAGGAACTTAAGCACTACCTTCTGGCATGTGAAATTAGTCCAACTGTTTGATAATTGGAGAAACCTTTGAAGCAGCATTTTTTGCTATTGGGATGTAGACTGACCTTTTCCAGTTTATTGTCCATTGTTGTTTTCCAAATTTGTTGGCATAAGGCATGCAAAACTTTCACATCATCATCTTGTAGAATCTTTAATAGTTAAATTGGGATTCCATCACCTCCTGCAGCCTAGTTATCAGCAAAACATCCTAGGGCCCATCTCACTTCACTCTCCAAGATGTCTGGCTCCAGCTCATTGGACAAACTATTGAGGTGATCACTGCTGTTAAGATCCTTCCTGTATAGATCTTCAGTGTATTCCTGCCAGCTCTTCTATATATGTACATAGCAGTCAGTCCCTCTCAGCATCCATCCCAAGGCAGCACGCAACACCTCTCAGCACCCATCTCACATAGCACTCATTCCTATCTCCTTTGCTCCCCCCTCAGGGAACCCTTATACTTTTTTGTCACTATTCAGCCCTTGCTCTCTCACCTCTTTCCTAATTCATAGTTACATAGTAATTGAGGTTGAATAACAACATTTAGTCCATCAAGTTCAACTTTTTAAGATCTTTTCAGATCCTTATAATATTTAGATTATTTATTACCCGGCTAATTGTTAATTGCTAATTATTAATTAATAATTGATCCAGAGGAGGCAAAAAGAAAAAAAAAACATTTAAACATTTGCCAGTTGTCTCAAAAAGGGAAAAAAAATCCTCCCTGACCCCAGATACTGGGGATCAGACTTCTCCCTGGATCAAGATATCCTCTCTAATTATCCAGGATAACTCTAAATGTCCTTTTTTTCAAAAATATGTCCAACCCCTTTTTAAAGTTATCTATCGAATCTGCTGGTAGAGAATTCCACAGATTAACCACCCTTACTGTGAAGAACCCTTTTCTTTCTTTAAGGTGGAATCTTTTTGCTTCTAACATTAAGGGATGTCCTCTTGTCAGTTGAAAACCTCTTGGAACAAAAAGTACACTTGACAAATCCCTATATTGACCCTGGATGTATTTATATAAGGTAATCATATCCCCTCTTAGGCTCCTTTTTTTCTAGAGAATATGCATTTAATTTGGTTAGTCTTTCTTCATAGCCACTCCAATTATTCATTTTGTTGCCATTCTTTGTACTTTTTCCAGCTCTAAAATGTCCTTTTAATGAATTGGTGCCCAAAATTGTACTCCATTTTCCAAATGAGGACGTACTACGGATTTGTAAAGTGGCATAATGATATTTGCTTCATTTGCTTATATACCCTTCATGCTAATATTTTACTTGCCTTTGCCCATGCTGCTTGGCATTGAGCACTGTAAACTCAGTGATTGTCCACAAGTACTCCTACATCCCTTTCTATATCTGATATCCCTAGAGTTGCTCCATTAGGATTATAAATTGCTTGGCTTTTTTTCCTTCCCAAATACATAACTTTACATTTATTTGTATTAAATCTCATCTGCCATTTAGTTGCTCATTCTTCTAATTTATGCAAATCCCTTTGGAGGGAAAGTATATAATGTTCTGATTTAATTACCTTGCACAACTTAGTGTCATCAGCAAAATTTGAGACAATACTTTCCAGTCATTAATACATTTGTTAAAAAGGAAAGGACCTAATACAAAGCTCTGAGGAACCCCACTTACCACATTTGTCCAATCTGAGTATGTTTCATTTACAACAACCCTTTATTTCCTGTCTTTTAGCCAGCTTCAATCCATGAGCAGATATTTACTGCAATTTCTGTATCCCTTAGTTTATACAATAGTCTTCCATGTGGCAATCTATCAAAAGCCTTTGTAAAAACTAAAAAGTCTACATTCACTGAGTTGCCCTGATCCAAGTTCCTACTAACCTCCTCATAGAAACAAATTAAATATTTTGATATGACCTATCCCTCATAAATCCGTGTTGACTCCTACTTATGATCCAATTTAAATAGACATATTCTTGTATACTATCCCTTATAAACACTTCTAAAAGTTCCACAACTACAGATGCAAGACTTAAAGTTCTATCATTTGCTCCTGCTCCCTTCTTAAATATAGGTATTACATTTGCTTTTCTCCAGTCATCTGGTAGCGACCCTGTGGTGAGCGTGTCTTGAAAAACTAGATATAATGGTTTCGCTATTATAGAGCCCAATGTCCTCAGTACCTTTGTATATATTCCATCAGGACCTGAGGCTGTATTAAAATTAATTTTTCCACTCTATTTTGAATGTTTTCCTGCATTAACCATTTTTTTGGTGAAGCCCCATATTGTTGCAGTGACCCAACCACTGGTACCTCCCTTGTGTATAACAAAGAAAAAAATATATTTTGCTAATCCTCCTTTTCCTGGTCACTATTTATCAGTTGGCCTGTTTTGCATTGTAATGCTCCTATAGCTTCCTCCCTGGCCGCTTTCACATTAATATATTTTAAAAATATTTTAGGGTTAGTCTTACTCTCCTTTGCCACTAATTTTTCATTTACACCAACAAATGCACACGCCCACATCTGCGCGCCAGAAAATAGAGTGCCCGACAACTGCGCGCCACCCTGCATCCCATCTTACAGATAGAGAATTCGAGAGACTGCAGGTTAGAAGGCATCAACTCTCCTCTTCTGCACCCCATCACATGCACCCTACTGCACCCCATCTCAACACTCTATTCCCTGCTCCCATCCACTCCCTCTCTCCCTCCTGTACCCCATCCCCTCACCCTGTCTTCTCACCCCATCCCCTCTCTCCCCTGCACCTATCCTCTACCTCTCTTCTCACCCCATCCCCTTTCCTGCACCCTATCTCCCCATTCTGTCCCCTGCACCCATCCTCTACCTCTCTCCTAACCCCATCCCCTCTTTCCTGCACCCCATCTCTACACTCTGTCCCCTGCACCCATCCCCACTCTCTCTACCCTGCACTCCACTCCCTATCTACCCTTCTGCCTTCTAACCTGCAGTCTCTCTGGCAGTGGTTGGGTCACTGCAACAAGTAACGACCTGAAATCCACTTATAGATCACATAGAGTTACATAATTTTATATATACCCTTACACCCCTACCCTAGCCCTAACCCTTACACCTCTACCATAACCCTTACACCCCTAGCCTAACCCTAACACTTAACCCAAAGCTAACAGCTAACACCCCTAAGCCAACCTTACCTGTAGTTCTGCGTCAGGTCCTGCACTTAGATGGGTGCGCTATTGTGGGTGCGCGCATGCTTTGCCGCGCATGCATAGCCGCGCATTTATCAGGTAATAGTAATGAGCTCTGCATAATGAATATTAACATCAGATGTAGAGGCTTTGAATCAAGCAATGGCTAAGTCAATAATTCCCAAATCTCTCTTCAGAGCTCCTCAGACAGGTCAGGATTTCATGTAAATATGTGTGAACACAGGTGAGGAAATTAGAGGCTCCATTGATTGTTGAATACTTACTGCCTCACCTGTGTTCACACACAGTTAAATTGAAATCCTGACTTGTTTGGGGAGCCCTGAGGAGAGGTTTGGGAACCTCTGGGCTAAGGGATTTCTAACTACTTGATTATATTCTAGCAGCTAGTTTAGCAACAGAACAGGTAGCACTGTAGGTAAGGCTGTAGTCTGTGGATGTGAAGGTCAATTGCTTGTACTGAATTTTTTTTTCTTTATTGTTTAAAAATCAGAAACATCCTTTATCACATATATAGTTGTGAGCGTACGAGTTGTTGCTAACGCTGCGGGCTCGCGAGGCGAGGGCCGGGGCTCGCGCAGCGAGATGCGGGCCTCGCGTAGCGAGGGCCGGGGCTCGCGCAGCGAGTCGCGGGCCTCGCGAAGCGAGGGCACTGTGCCAGGTTCTCAGTTGCTGGCATGGAGCGCCGAAGGCGCTCCTTGCCAGCAACTGAGGACCCTCGCGAAGCGAGGGCCTCAGTTGCTGGCTTGGAGCGCCGCAGGCGCTCCATGCCAGCACCTGAGGACCTCGCAAAGCGAGGTCTTCAGTTGCAGCAACTGCGACCCTTGCAAAAAAAAGTTTATGTTGCAACACATTACGACACTCGCAAACAACATACGACACACGTTCACACACATTACGACACTCGCAAACAACATACGACACACGTTCACACACATTACGGCCTCGCAACACTCGGACGCAACTCGCGAACATTACAAAATTACAAACACAATACATACACACAGCACATACATAAAAACCTTACCTAAACAAACAGGAAGCACCCAGGACCTCAAAAATGCAACTTACAACTTAATTGCACTCAAAATAAAAGAGTTTAGACACTAAATAGTTTGTTAAGCGACACAAAAAATGGCCGACGAATAAAACGAAAACGAGGCTACACACGCAAACACCATACGAGACACGTTACCACACATTACGACTTCGCAAACATCGGACGCAACACGCCGACATACAAACATTTCAAACTTAACAAAGACACACAACAAACACATAAAAAGCTTACCTACAGCAAGAGGAACCAGCCAGCACCTCAAAAAAACAAGTTACACCTACATTTAAATCAAAATAAACACTTTAGACACTAATACCATCGCTAAGCGAGAGAAAAAATGGCCGACGAACAAAACGAAAACGAGGCTCCAGACGTAACTACACTACACTTACTCGCAATAATGAAACACATACTATGCGGAACGTATCACAATCATATTAAACACCATTTTGAACAGTAATACGCCTAAAATGGCGGATGGAACGCAAATTGTAAGCTGGAACGCAAATAGCGCATGCGTATTGCGTTCTAACGGTCTCACTTTCCAGAACTTTCTACAAGTTTATAAATACTGCCTATTTCCAACTAAAAAATACATTTCTCCTCAGGTGATCAACGGAGTGACTTCTGAGATAACTGATGCTTTTACTTGAGAAGACAATTCTTTACTAATTTACTACTTTACATTGTGCAAATTACAACTGAGAGGTAAGCTATAATATATTACATTTTATTATCAGGACAGGTCAAACAAATAAAAACAAAAAAATAGGATTTATGTAGTCATCATGTATGGCACATTTATGTGTATAGGCTCACAAAAAAAATACGCTTCATTTAACAAAACAACAAAAAAACATAATTTAATATTAAACAGAGCTTTATGTATAGTGACATCTGACACGCACATATATGTCTATAATGTATAGTCACATGTGACACGCACATATATGTCTATAATGTATAGTGACATCTGACACGCACATTTCTGTGTATTGCCCCTTCATAGTGACATCTGACACGGACATATATGTCTATAATGTATAGTGACATGTGACACGGACATATATGTGTATAATGTATAGTGACATGTGACACGCACATTTATGTGTATTGCCAATGCAACAAAATTAGCTTACAACAAAATCAGTAAACAACTACATTTAAATGACATTATATCTCATGTATACTGATATGTCACACGCACATATATGTGTATCATCTATAGTTACATCTCACACACACACATTTATGTGTGTTGGAAAAAAAAAATATAAGGTTAATTTAACCATTTAAATTTGACTCATGTATACTGATATGTCACACGTACACAAAATAATTACATTAAACTATGTAATGTGCTTCATGTATGTGACATATGTGTGTAGCCCCCAACAAAAAATAAGGTTAATTGAATTAATTTACTGCAATTCAATAGATCATATAAAGCTGAATCTTTCTATTTCTTTTAATATTCAAACAGACTCTGCATCAACAGCGTCTCTCAACAATTTGCACCGTGCACTGTGAAGCACAATCCCTTTTAAAGAACACCAACTAATTTGAAGAGGTAAGATAGAACAAGACATTACATGCTCAAAAGGCCATGCTTTGCTAGATGACAAATTATAAATATACAAATAACTATTTCACTTTCTTTTTCAAACAGACACTACAAGAAGACCGGCGGATTAAGATTGGCAGGAAGGCACCGTCTGTCATTCAAAACTTCTATCAAGGTAAAGTATTAAGTATAAACAAGAAATAACCATGAGCCTTATTCAATTGCAACTTCCTCAATTGAATAGGGCTCTATATAAGCACATAACATTTTTTTTATACAGAACTTTTTAGTTACTGAATTTCTAACCACAATCAAGGTTTTCAATAACTACAAACTTTGCTCAATAAATATGTTATGTGATTATATAGAGCCCTCTTCAAATGGCAAAATTGCAATTCAATGAGGACCTATATGTCTTTAATGGACAAGGGCCTCACTCAAATGTGATTTGCCCATTTCAATAGCGCTGTATATAAGCACAGAGCATATTTTTTAAAGGAAATTTTTCTTTTGTGAACACGTTGCTTTTGGATACAAGTTAACTAAATACAAAATTCCGTAAAAAAATATGCTCTGTGCTGATATTGAGCTCTATTCCATTGGCCAAAACACAATTGAATGAGGAGCTCACAATATAACAAATGCAGTAACCAAAGGCCCTCATTCAATTGCTATTTTGGACAATTAAATATGGCTATAAATAAGAACTTTTAGGCCCTTACTCTATTTTAACAAATATATGTGATGTGCTTATTTACAACCCTATTCAAATTTCTACATTGCAATTCAATTACGGCCTTAGAGTACTATTACATTGTAAAAAATGCAATTGAATGAGGGCCAAACTACGCAACATATGGGCCCTCATTCAATTGCAATTTGGCCAATTGAATAGGGCTTTAAATAAGCACATAGCATATTTTTTTTAAATAAGTTTTTAGTTAGTGAAAACCTTGCTTTTGGATAGATGCTTACTAACTAAAAACTTCTTTAGAAAATATATGTTATGTGCTTATTTAAAGCCCTATTCAATTGGCCAAATTGCAATTGAATGATGGCCATGGTACACACAAAGGACCTCATTCAATTGCAATTTGCCCAATTGAATAGGGCTCTAAATAACAACATAACAATTTCTTAAAACTAAGGTTTTAGTTAACAAAAAAATATCAAAAATACAGTTTTTCAATGACTACAAACTTATTTTAAATAATATGCTATGTGCTTATTTAGGGCACGATTCAATTAGCCAAATCGCAATTCAATGACACACAAACTGCTACACACAAAACAGAATTTCTTATTAAATGTTTAACAACCTATAAGCCTTACAAAGAAGCAAAAATAAGAATAACAAAAGTGTTGTGCACCTAATAGCATTGTATAAAAAAGCACACAAACTCATAGCAAACTATATTAACATTCTTCTTTAATGTTTAACAACCTATAACCTGTACAATCAAGAAGAAATAAGTTTTGCACAAGTGATGCGCACCAAACAGGATTGTCAAAAACTAACACAAACACATAGCAAACTAACTTAATTATATTATTTCATGTTTCAATAACTATAACCATCCCGATAAAGGTTAAATAACTATACCACAAGTGGTGTGCACAAAACAGGATTGTACAAAAAATAACATAAACACATCTTATTTAATATATCACAACCCACAAGCCTTACTAAGAACCTTCAATAAGAATAACAAAAGTTGTCGGATTGTACAGAAAGTAAAAAAAAACAAAGATAGAAAAAAATAACCATAACTCATACAATACAGTCAAATTAATACATTTTTAATTTATTTAACAGACATTTCACTCAAACAACATTTTCTATTTTACATTACAACAGATACTGCGTGAAGACAATCGGACGAGGACTTTTTCCACAGGACCGGACCATCGGACGAGGACTCGGACCAGACCAGCAGACGAGGAATTTCAACACAGGACCAGACCAGCAGACGAGGAATTTCAACACAGGACCAGACCATCGGACGAGGACTTTCACCAACGGACCACAACATCGGACGAGGGATATCGCCACAGGACCACAATATCGGACGGGGGCTATCGCCACAGGACCACACCATCGGACGAGGACTTCCAACAGAGGACCACACCATTGGACAACGATTTTGAAACGAGGACCAACAAACATTCGGATTTAAATCACACTTCAACCAAGGTAAACTATAATAAGTACTAAAGTATAAAACTAAATAAACTGCTTTCAGTTGCATCCGTGTCAACAGAAAAATACAATAATTAATTTACTATCTCCCTTATTTTATTTAAATTGCTACTATGCAATACATAGCTCAATAACCACATCACTTTTTTTTTCACCAAAGAAGTTTTGCAGTGGTAAATATCTATCCACAAACAAAGTTTTTAATAAATAAAACCATTATTTTAAATAAATATGTTACATGCTTATTTACAGCAGTATTCCATTGGCCAAATTCTGAGCCAGTGAAGACAGGAATTATAAATTTAACTAAATATCAATGATACATTCATCATTTGCCTTTTATTTCACCAATTGTGCACAATAATCTTTAACAGGAATTACAAATTTAAATATACACAATTACATTTATTTGTTTCCGTTTACAGATTAATATGGCTGATAACGAGACCAAAGAAGAGAAGAAAAGACGTCAAACTAGAGAAAGACAAGAGAGATGGGCCGCCCAGCAGACACCGGAGGAGAAAGAAATTCGAAGAGAAAAAGAACGCAAAAGACTTGCAAATAAAAGAATATCAGCTGCAAAAATGAAAGATACAACCAAAAAAAATAAAAAAATAATAAAGCATTTACAAACTGTTCCTAAAACATCAGATGACATTTTACAACATACCAGTAAAGACAGACCAAAAAAAACAACTACAAAAAAAAAGCATTTACAAACTCTTACTAAAAACTTACAGGAAATTTCAACCGAACAAGTCCAACATATACCAAGAAAATCTACGAAAAAAACTAAACATTTAGAACCTGTTGTTGAAACATTTCATGACTTTTCATCTGATGAATATCAAAGTCAACATCCAATATGCGTTGCAAATTGTCCTTTACTGAAGTCTTTAGCAGTAGAGGTTCATAGTTGTGGGGACATGACTACTCAATGTCAATTTTGTGAGGCTTATTATTTTAAACAGGAGAGACCCCGAGATGGACAATTTATTAGTTGTTGTCAAAAAGGAAAGTTCAAACTTCCACAAAGGAAACAATTTCCAACCTATTTACTAAATATTATGACTGAACCTACTTTTCCAAATTACAACAATTTTAAGACAAACATAAGATCCTACAATAGTGCCATATCATTTGCATCTATGGGGGCAACATTGGCTGCTAATGTACCAGGACATGGTCCTTACTGTTTTAAAGTCCAAGGACAAATTTATCATCCGACTTCACATTTACATCCAGAGGAAGGAGAGCAAAGAAAATTCGCTCAACTATATGTCCTAGATACAATGGAAGCTGTTGACCAACGTATGCAGATGGAAGAAAATAAAAAATGCTTACCCAGTGTTTTTATAGAGCTAAATAACATTATGGACAACAATCCCTACAGTAAAGCTTACAAAAAATTGGCAGAAGTAGAAAATGAACAACTACTTCATGCACAAAGACATCAATTACCCATGCCAAAGGTTAATATGGTGCTTAAAAGAGACAGACATACTGATAAACGTCGTTATAACTTGCCAACATCAAATGAGGTTGCAATGGTCTTTCACAATGATGAAGGAGAACCACCATTTCAAAGAGACATTAGAGTATATCCCAGAAATGAGGACCAACCATTTATTAATATTAATATCTTAAGTCCAAATTTAGATCCAATGACATATCCCATCTTTTTCCCACACGGAGAAGCAGGTTGGCAACCAAAATTAACCCTTCCCAGTTACCCAAATGCTAAAGCCAGAATCCGAAATAATGTTTCTATGCTTGAATTTAAAGTTGCTCAAATTGCCATTAGAGATGAATTTAATCCAATTTTATGTGGTGGCAAACTAACACAACAATGGATTATTGATTCATATTTGCAAGTTGAGGCAAATAATTTAAACTTCATAAAATATCAACAAGATAAACTACGTGTAGAACAATATTGTGGACTCATGGACTATGTTGCTGACGTGGCTACAAGCAGAGACATGACAGCTGGCAAAGCCATCATTTTACCATCTTCCTTTCAAGGATCTCCTCGAAATATGAGAGAAAGATACAATGATGCTATGGCTATTGTGACAAAATTTGGAAAACCAGATTTATTTGTGAAATTTACATATAATCCACAATGGCCAGAAATTAATCAAAATCTACTTCTTCGACAAAGTGCTTCAGATCGACCAGATTTAGTAGCCAGAGTTTTTAAGATAAAATTAAATGAATTAATACGTGACTTTACTATAAATCAGTTATTTGGCAAATGTCTTGCTTATGTATATACCATTGAATTTCAAAAAAGAGGCCTTCCACATGCACATCTTCTCATAATACTTCAAGAGAAAGATAAATTAGATACTTCGGACAAAGTGGATGCAGTCATAGTTGCTGAACTACCGGATCCAGAACTATATGGTAGACTATATGAGATTGTTACTCATCGCATGATTCATGGACCCTGTGGAGACCTTAATCCACAATCACCATGTATGGAAAATAATCAATGTTCAAAAGATTTTCCAAAAGATTATAGAGACAAAACATATGCAAATTGTGATGGATATCCACTTTATAAAAGAAGAGAAGGAGATAGTGCCATTATTCGTGGAAAAAAAGTGGACAATAGATATGTAGTACCCTACAATCCACATTTACTCATGAAGTACAACGCCCACATCAACGTAGAAGCCTGCACTTCCATCAAATCCATTAAATATGTCTACAAATATATTTACAAAGGTTACGATGCAGCTACTGTAGTCGTCAAAAGTGCAGACAACCCTGAAAGTAGTGAGTTAGTACATGATGAACTTGCATCTCATGTAGATGCTCGCTATGAAGCTATGTGGCGGCTTTTAAAATTTGAAATGCATGATAGATCACATGCAGTATATAGGTTAGCAGTACATTTGCCACAACGACATTTAGTCTATTTCCATGCTGGAAATGAAATGAATGCATTGGCCCAAAGTGAAGATCGTCACACTACACTAACTGCATGGTTTGCATTAAATTCCACTGATGCTCAAGCAACACAATACTTATATATTGAAATTCCATATCACTATGTTTTTGTGAATGGATTATGGAGAGCAAGAAAAACCAGAGGCAATAAAATAATTCCACGAATTTACACAGTCAGTCCAAGAGATGTTGAACGATTTTGCTTACGGATATTACTTTTAAATGTTCCAGGAGCACAAAGTTTTGAACAATTAAGAACTGTTAATGACATTGTATATGAATCCTTCCATTTAGCTGCAAGAAATAGAAACTTACTCGCTGATGATACAGAGTGGGAAAGATGTTTAGAAGAAGCAGCACAATGTCAAATGCCACGACAGATGAGAGAACAATTTGCTTTTATTTGTATCTTCTCAAATGCTCCAAATGCATTAGCTTTGTGGGAGACTTTTAAAAGTAATATGGCTGAAGACTTTATGCGACGATACAATGAACCCATTGCACACTTAAAAGCCTTAATGGAAATTCAAGAAGTCTTTTTAACTCATGGATTAAGTTGTGCAAGTTTTAATTTGCCTGATCCAGGTCTAATAGATGACATTAACTTTGAAGACTATGACATTCAACTACAAGCAGAAAGAACACAAGAAAGACTTGCAACTTTAAATACACTACAATTGCAAGCATTTCATGCCATTAAAAATGCTATAGATGATGACATGGTGACAGAGCGTTATTTCTATCTTGATGGACCTGGCGGATCAGGGAAAACATATTTGTACAATTTATTAATGAGTTCAGTACGAGCACAAGGACAAATAGCAATGGCGTTTGCCACTACTGGAATTGCTGCACTTTTATTAGAAGGTGGAAGAACTGTTCATAGTGGATTCAAACTGCCAGTGCCTATTTTGGAAAATTCAGTGTCAGATATTCGCATGACATCCTTACAAGCAAAGAAATTGAAGAAATGTAAATTAATTATAATAGATGAGGCCACAATGATGTCATGCTATGCCCTCCAATGTATTGACCGTTTGCTTCGTGAAGTCATGGATAATATTTTTCCATTTGGTGGAAAGGTAATTTTGTTGGGTGGCGATTTTAGACAAACATTACCTGTCGTTGTACATGGAAATCGAACAGACATTATTGAAACATGTATAAAGTCAAGTACAGTATGGAAACATTTTACCCATCTTCAACTGCAACAAAATATGAGATCAGAAGGCCAAACTGATTTCAATGATTGGCTTATTAAAATTGGAGAAGGAAGAACAGAAAAAATACTACATTTACCTGACGACACTGTAGAGATACCACCTCATATGATTTGTCAACAAGATATTATATCGGCTATATTTGAAGGGAGCATAAATAACGAAGAATATTCTGAGCTTGCCAACCAAGTCATACTGACGTGTAAAAATAAAGATGCATTAATACTCAATAATGAAATCTTAAAAAAAATTAATGCACCACAAAGAAATTATCACAGTGCTGATTCTGTACTTGCTGATGACAATGAAAGTCAGGCAAACTTTTCAACTGAATTCATTAACTCTTTAACTCCTTCTGGAATGCCACCACATATTTTGCAGCTAAAGAAAGGTGCAATTATCATGTTACTGCGAAATATGAACCCAAAAAAAGGCCTATGCAATGGCACAAGATTAATTGTTCAACAATTAAAGGACCATTTTATAGATGCTGAAATTTTAACTGGGACCCATAAAGGAGAGAGAGTTTTCATACCAAGAATAGATTTAGCACCAAGTGAAAGTAGTCTCCCTTTTATACTTCAAAGAAGACAATTTCCCATTATTATGGCATTTGCCATGACCATTAATAAATCACAAGGTCAAACTTTCAAATCTGTGGGTATTTACTTGGAAGAACCAGTTTTTGCACATGGTCAATTGTATGTTGCGTTGTCACGGTGCAAAAATCCACAGGCTATTAAAGTTTACATTGAAAACAATGAAAGTCAAGGTGATTTATTAGAAGATGGACGTATTTTTACTAAAAACATTGTCTACTATGAAGTACTATAACTTTGCAGGATACAAATTAAAGATGCCAACAATTTTTAAAAGCATTCCAAAATACATAACAATTGGTTGTTTAATTCAGTCATAATTAATGAAAGTACTGTTTATGAATGATTCGCCTCACAAAATACTTGCCTTGCATTTTTAGAAAAATTATGTTAAAATGTTAAGTCAATATGTTAATGTTTCTAATGTTACAAGTTTAAAATATATATTTTAAAGTTATTTCATTCAACAGATTACAAAGTGGATGTTAACAGGTCAAGCACCTTTTAAGTCACAATGTAAATATTGTCTGTTATCTTAAGATTACTAACTACATTAATGTTTATCGCCAGGTTATGTGCTCAGTAATGAATTACTTTAATTACGTACGTTTTAAGCAGAGTTTTACTGTATGCCTTCCTATACATTCAATGTATATTCAAGTTAACAATTATTGTGATAGAAATTGCATGTTAATACTGAATAATTTAAAGGTCAATTGTTTTTACATTCAAATGTTAATACTTTTAATAAAAAATTAGGTTACAAAATGTATTCACTATGTTCCTCTTTATAATGTTCAAAATTATACAAATGTTTTGTCAACTTCTAAACTTACATACAAAATAAAGTTAAAGTTTCTAAATATATACTTTGAAGGTTATTGCTTACATATATTTTAAACTTCATGTTAAAATTTCGCAACGTTTCAAGAAGGCTTTTTACTTTTTGCTTTCCTATTCATTCAATGTATATTAAAGTTAACAATTCTTCAGATACAAATTACATTTTAAAAAACCATTACATCAACATTTTACAAAAATACACGTTCATATTAAAATACTTACAAGTGTAAAAAATATATGTTAATAACTAAACAACTTGACAAACATATACATCACATTGCCGTCATTTTTTGACGGGCAAGTCGCTAGTATAATATAATAATCAAATGTTAATACAAGGTAACTGTTAAATATGTGTAGATTTTAAAATAATTATTTGAATACTTATGAGACCTCTGAAGATCATGGTTGATTGACAAAGAGAGAGAGATTAGTCAAATAATGGTATTAGCTTAATTTTTATACTTATTTTTTCAGGCATAGTGTGTTGGTGTAGTGGTGTAATGGTGTAGTGGTAAGTATGTTGTTTAATAGAATTTTCCATTGGTTCTAATCCAATTCATTCCACTTGTTTTTTTGAACAACTATTGTATTTTATTAACAAACATATGATTGATATATATAATATATATAAATAAATGAGCACATTTGTTAAACAAACAAACAAAAACAAGTGGGAGGCAAGCATGGGAATCCAAACTATGACTTACCAATGAAAACATTCTTTAAAACAGAACACTTACCATGTTACCCTGCTTTTCAAGTCAGTGTAACAGTGACAGAATCCAGTCTTATTACATATGCAGATTCTGTGGGACTGCTTTAATGGCTAAACTAAAATGACAATATCCAAGTCAATTCTTGATCTATTTTTAAAATATAAATATTTTCACATGGTTTTTCACCCTTTATCTGATTGTGCAGAGTACATATGGTGACTTACCTTTCTCATTAGATGGTGGGAATGTTCCCTGGTCAGTACTTGTGGGATGATCTCTTTCCAGCTGGGCAGTACTATTCATCGGATGGACGAACTTTAGGTCATTTTAATGGGCAATCCCTTTGCCGGGTAACCGGCCCTCTGCAGTTCTCTTTGTCAACCAAGCATGCTCTTCAGATGTCTCTGAGAGATGTCTCTGCAGACTGAGCTTTTTATAGTCAGTTACCACTGTTATATCATCACATTATGACCTCCTTCATGAACCTCACAATAGCAGTATATCTTTCTATAGCAGAGTGCTGGCCAGCAATGTTATGGCTGACCCTCTGGACTGTCAAGACTGTTGGTTATACCAGTTGTCGTGAATTTTGAGGGTAAAGAATGCCACATTATCTATTAATTACATTATATAGTGGTTTCATTGTCTACTTACTAATTACCATTGTAATTATACTCAAACACAGTAAGTCTCTTTAATTTGTGAAGGGCCTGAATCATTTGTCTCTTTGTTCAAGTTTAATGTCTGAGTTTGCAAATATTTCTCTCTTGGGTAAGAAACTCGAAATGAAACATTGTAGGTCTCAACAGATAGCGTCTTCTGAAATGTACGTGTTTCTTCAATTCTCCATTGTCTCCTTCACGTTATCAGGCAGGTGGTAAGATAAAGAATACAATGGTGTAGTCTAGTCTATTAGAAATAATTTGGCACAAATTAATACAGGGGTCATAACGTTTTAATATAACTAGAGCGCTCCCATGTGGTTAGAAGCAGACATTCACAATATATCATTATATTATATTCTAATTATGGCTATACATAAAGAAGGGAGTGGCTGATTGTTATTGGTAGAAACCAGACTTGTGATAAGGAGGCAGGAAGAGTTTATCAGAAGCAGGGATATTCTGGGGCTTTTTCCTTGGTCCTGTCTTCTGGGCTTTTTGTCTATTGTCTTCTGGGCTTTTCCTTTTTCTTCAGGGTCTTTTGTCTTTGGCTATTTTCTCCAGGTTCTTGGGTCTTTCCCTGATCCTACTCTTAATCATTTTCAATCATATCTGACAGCCCTGTTCTGAGAACAAACTGACCGTCATTCTTGGTATATAATTTATGCCCCCTTCAAATCTTCCTTAATATATATTGCTATATCTACTATATCAATTTATATTCTATCTCAACTCTCTCTCTAACCAATCCAATCACATAAAGAGGTATTTCTTCAGTGGGAAGGGATCCTCCAGTGACCAGGTGTTTATCCTGGAATTCCATACATTAGGTAATGTATAAAATGGTATTAACTACCGTACTTAGTTTGTATTGGAGTTAAACTTAGCCCCATATATATCACAATCCTTCTGTTAACCTTTTGGGAGTGATCACAGACATTGGCCCCTGCCTTCCGAACTGTAGATGTTAATTCAATACTTTAATCTGTGCCCATATCCACCAAAAACAGACTGATTGACTATATTCAATAGTATAACTGTTTAGCTCTGTTACAAAGACCAATTATAAAACATCCTCATAACAAGCCATACTTTGCTATATTCCATATATAATCTTGCATCACACAAGCAACAAACTGTCTTACATCAGTATTGATTGAATTGACCGACTTGATAAATTAATCTAAATGTAATCAATTTGGATGAAAGACCAACATCCGAATAACAGCTAGCCAACACCTAAATACAAAATGTATTAGCTTGCAACCTCACACACAATATAATCAACTCAGATACATATTGCTTCATATACTGTACATATTTCTATATTCTTACTGCTATATAGAGTATCATACTATATATTACTGCTTCCTTAGAGTAATAGGTTATATTGCTAATTATTAATATCATATATATATTTACTAGCGACTTGCCCGTCAAAAATTACGGGGCAATAACATTTGAATCCATGGGAATGCTGTTTGAGACATAATTGAAAGCGTTTTGTAGTGTGAGGACTCTCGTCGCTCATTGCGAAGCTTGCGCTGAGTGCCTTCGGTGCTATTCGCATGCCTCGCAATGAGCGCTTACAGCTCATTATGTAAAGCGGCATTGTATAGTCGTAATGTTATTAATGTGGTACGCATCTCGTGAGCATTTTCCTGGCTTTTGTAATAGTGTATCTCGTTGGTCGTAGTGTGATGTGTAAAGTGCTATGCGGTTTGCAGTGTTTTGCGCAGTCCGGAGTCGTGTAGCCTTGTTTTCATTTTTTTCGGTGCCCATATTTTGCCTCGCTTAGGCGATTTTCATTTTGCCAAAATTGTCTAAATCAAGTTAAATTTGCATTCCACCTCACTCACAGACATCCTGGCTATTGTCCCATGCTGTCTGTGATGTTTTTGGAATTTTTTGGGGTGTATTTAGTGTGTTTTTTGTGTTTTTAGTTCGGCCGCTAATCTTGTAAATTTTTGCGTCTCGTATTTTAACGGCTCGCCTCGCTTTGCGAGGCTCGCAGCGGCGAAATGCTACAGTGTAAAGGCTTGCCTTGCTTCACGAGGCTCGCAGCGATGAGCGCTTTCGGCACTCATCGGCTAAGTGCTACGGTTTAACAGCTCGTCTCGCAGCGATGAGCTCTTTTGGCGCTCATTGGCTAAATCTTACGCGTTAACAGCTCGCCTCGCTTCGTCGTACACACCTCACAAAGCGTGACAACGTCTCGCAGTTTGACAACTATTATATGTGATCACAAATAGGCAGCTGATTGTGTTTATGCATATCATTGTTGTATAGCACTAACCAATATTGCACTCACTGTGCCTTAGGGAGTTCAGCTGCACCTCACTGACGAGGCCCATAAAGGCCGAAATGCATCTGAGGTTTGCTGTTTCTCCTGTTCAGGGTAGAATTGCCTGGTATTTCGGGGCTGGGTCACTCTTTTGAGTGGGACCAGACTGATATACTACAGGACACATCTAATTGTTTATCCTTGATATTTACTGTTTTACCAATAAAAGCAATTTCTTCTCACAGCGTATACTTGTTGATAACTTGATCATTGAACCTAATCAATCTATACACTGTAATACTTTAAGAAACTATATTAATCTATACAGTGTAATATGTACGTCAGATCAATTGCACTGACACAGTGAATATTAGAAATCACTTATATTTGCTTTTGTTATGGTTATCAGTGCAGTATCATTATATAGACAAAAATATCCAATTATAATTTCTGAACCATACATATATGTAGCTATTAACATATAAAGGTCTATGCATTTCATGTTCTAAAAAATGTAAGTGATGCATGTGTACAGACCCGGATCTACCTTTTTTCATAGAAATACACACACATATATATATATATATATATATATATATATATATTAAAATAATAATTTAGTAATTAGGAATATATATATATATATATATATATATATTTATATGTATATATATATAGGTTAACTGTTAGAAAACATCATAAGATAATGCATAGCATCTACTAGGGACACTTGTGGTGAGGACACTGCAGTAACCATAATCGGATGTGACATAGCAACATCGCATAACACTCCATTTCATAGAAATAACCATTAATGCGCATACAGCAACCATATGGTTTCCATCTGCCATATTAAACAGATGCTAGAAATCATGGATCATGTGATACTAATCAATTCCACACACAGTGTTTTTTCATACATTACTGCTGATTCCCAAACAGATGATAGGAATCTGGAAAACATAAAGAGAAGCAATCATAAGCTGTTATTATAGTGCATTGTATTTGCTCTGGACACTACAAAAAAAAAACAATTAACGTGAACGTCATCTATGAGCTGTAATAACCATATTCATTCTGTCCTGTTCAATCAGCCTTGCCGGAAAATGGTGAGGATGTGTAATAAAACAAGGCATGCTTCACTGTGAACCCAATCTTTCAGCAAAATTAATATCCCTATCTATATGGAATAGTTGTGCCATGCTGATATGACATCTCACTGGTATGGAGGTAAAAAAAGTATTTGATCCCCTGCTGATTTTGAATGTTTGTCCACTGGCAAAGAAATGATCAGTCCATCATTTTAATGGTAGGTGTATGTTAACAGTGAGAGACAAAACATACAAAAAAGAAAAAGAATAAGCTAAACACTTGACAAAAGAGTTCTAAAATGATTTGCAGATCAATAAGTGAAATAAGTATTCGACCCCTTCAACTTAGTACATGGTGGCAAAACCCTTGTTGGCAATCACAGAGGTCAGACGTTTCTTGTAGTTGGCCACCAGGTCTGAATACATTCCAGGAAGGATTTTGTCTCACTCCTCTTTGCAAATCCTCTCCTAGTCATTATGGTTTCGAGGCTGATGTTTGGCAACTCGAACCTTCAGCCCTCTTCCCAGATTTTCTATGGGATTAAGGTCTGGAGACTGGCTAGGCCACTCCAGGACCTTAATGATCTTCTTCTTGAGCCACTCCTTTGTTGCCTTGGCTGTGTGTTTTGGGCCACTGTCATGCTGGAATACCCATCCACAACCCATTTTCAATGCCCTGGCTGAGGGAACGAGGTTCACACCCAAGATTTGGCGATACATGGCCCCGTCCATCGCCCCCCTTGTTGCGGTGCAGTTGTCCTGTACCCTTAGCAGAAAAACACCCCAAAGCATAATATTTCCACCTCCATGTTTGACAGTGGGGATGGTGTTCTTGAGGTCATAGGCAGTTCTCCTCCTCCTCCAAACACGGCAAGTTGAGTTGGTGCCAAAGAGTTTGATTTTGGTCTTTTCTGACCACAACACTTTCACCCAGTTCTCCTCTGAATCATTCAGATGTTCATTGGCATACTTCAGACGGGCCTGTACATGTGCTTTCTTGAGCAGGGGGGCCTTGCAGGCGCTGCAGGATTTCAGTCCTTCACGGCATAGTGTGTTACTAATTGTTTTCTTGGTGACTATGGTTCCAGCTGCCTTGAGATCATGAACACCATTCTCCTATGTAGTTCTGGGCTGATTCCTCATGGTTCTCGTAATTATTGAAACTCCACAAGGTGAGATCTCGCATGGAGCACCAGACTGACAGTTATTTTGTGTTTCTTCCATTTGTGAATATACAGGTAATGAGCTGAGATTAGGGGCACTCCCTTTAAGAGAGTACTCCTAATCTCAGCTCATTACCTGTATAAAAGACACCTGGGAGACAGAAATCTTGCTGATTGGGGATCAAATACTTATTTAACTCATTGACCTGCAAATCAATTTATAACTTTTTTGACATGAGTTTTTATTGTTTTTTGTTTTGTTATTCTGTCTCTCACTGTTAAAAAACACCTACCATTAAAATTATAGACTTGTCATTTTTTTAGCCAGTGGACAAATGTTCAAAATCAGCAGGGGATCAAATACCTTTTTCCCTTACTGTATTGGTGGTACCAAGGCCAGACAGATTACACTGTTCACATTACCCCTAAACACATGCACATTGATCCTGATGTCAAACCAAGGTAATCATCCATTTTGTTTGGATGACATGAAATACATTAATCCGCTTTCATACTGTTAACGGGATGAAATGCAACAAAAACGCATGTATAACTACTCCTTTGGATTAGCAGATCCTAATGGGACCGTGCAACTCTACTGCCGGGACACTATTCTTTGTAATTGAAACTCACACCAGTCATGTTCATTAGTGAAGAGATATGTAGTCACATATTGCATTTCAGATCAATGTGCAGTGGTGAATGACACTGATGAAATGCATGTTGGGAATTGGGTCTAGTGGTCACTCACATGATGGTATTGTACTGCTCGAAGATGAAGAACATGACCTCATGGTCGTGAGATTTGGCTATTAACACCTACAGAGACAAGAACAAGATATCAATCATAAACATATTCTATTTAACTACAACAACTCATCTCAAGGTCAATCCACAGTGAACATCAATTGTTGAAATGTTAAACATAACCAGACATGTACACACTCTGTAGCCAGCAAATAGTATGTCAACATCTATATCAATCAGTATTCAGTGAGGAGTGATCAGGAGGAGGACTTCCTGGATGGTCCTAAGACCTCCTCTTCCTTAGCACTGGGCCCCCACCTTCTGTGCCCACGCCCCTGTCTCCTACATCTTTGTTGTGGAGGAGCATGGGATGCCACTACATTGGCTGGGAATCTGGTTGAGATGTTGGTGAGGTCTGAGATGAGGAGGCCGACTTCTCGGGTTGCTGTTGTGCATCCGAAGGCAAGACAGGTAAGAGCTGGTATTCGACTAGTTCAATGAGTTGCCGTCTGTACCAAATCGCCTGTTCCTCATATCTCTCCATACTTCAGTTGTGCCTCCTCACTTCAGAATGGAGCAATCTTGTGCTTAACAGGAGGGTGTGTGTGAGCCTACACTGCCTCAGGAGCAACCGTAGCCTCTCATTTGCTTGTTTCCTGTGTGCCATGTCCTCCCTGGTGAACAGGTCAATGATTTCCCGCAAAGTCAGGGATGGTGGTGTTGACTGCAATGGGGCCACAGGTGACAACAGCAGGGCCGGAGGTGTCGGTATTTTGGCCGAAGGTGACCGCACTGGTGGCAGAGGTGACAGCATTGGTGGCAGAGGTGATGGCATTGGTGGCCAAGGTGACGGCAGTAGGCTTTCAGGTGATGGCAGGAGGCCCTGAGATGTTGGCAGGAGGGCTGGTGGTGTCGGCAAAAGGGCTTGAGGTGTCGACAGGAGGGCTTGAGGTGTCAGTAAGAGGGCTTGAGGTGTTGACAGGAAAGCTGGGGTGTTGGCCCATATTTGGGGACCCCATTGTGTTGGAGCCCATGTTTGGGGACCCCATTATGTGGGAGCCCATGTTGGCGGACCTCATTGTGTGGGAGCCCATGTTGGTTGACTCCATTGTGTGGGAGCTTATGTTGAGGGACCCCATTGTGTGGGAGCCCATGTCTTTGGACCCCATTATGTGAGAGCCCATATTGGAGAACCCCATTGTGTGGGAGCCCATGTTGGGGGACCCTATCACATAGTTACATAGTAATTAAGGTTGAAAAAAAACTTTAGTCCATCAAGATCAACCTTTTTAGATCTCATCTGATCTGCAATACGCAGATTTATTGTTAATTGATCCAGAGAAAGGCAAACAGAAAAAAAATATAAAATTCCTTTTTGACCCCAGAAACTGGCGATCGGATTCATCCCTGGATCAATACTCCCTCTCTATCCAGAATAGCTCTTAATGCCCTTTTTATTTAAAAATATATCCAATCCCTTTTTCAAGTTGTCTATCTAATCTGCTGTCACTACCTCCTTTGGTAGAGAATTGCACAGATTGACCACCCTTAATGCGATGAACCTTTTTCTTTCTTTAGGGTGAAATCTTTTTACTTCTAATCTCAAAGGATGTCCCCTTGTCAGTCGAAAACCTCTTGGCACAAAAAGTTCCCTTGACAAAGCCTTGTATTGACCCTGGGTATATTTATATAAGGTAATCATATCCTCTTTTAGACATCTTTTTTCTTGAGTAAATACGTTTAATTTGGTTAGTCGTTCTTCATAACTTAGCCCCTCCATTCCCTTTATTAGCTTTGTTGTCCTTCTTGCCTACTTTTTCCAGCTGTCCTTTTTATGTAGTGGTGCCCAAAATTGTACTCCATATTCCAATTGAGAGCGTACTAGCAATTTGTATAGTGGGTGAATTATATTTGCTTCCCTTACTTCCAAATCCCTTTCAATATTTGATACCCCTAGATTTGCTCCATTAAGATTATAAATTGCTTCGCTATTTTTCCTTCCCAGATGCATAACTTTACATTTATTCGTATTAAATCCCATCTGCCACTTAGATGCACATTCCTCTAATTTTTGCAAATCCCTTTGGAGGGAAAGTACATCATTTTCTGATTTAATTACCTTGCACAACTTTGTGTCATCAGCAAAAATGGAGACACCACACTCCAATCCCACTTGTGTGGGAGTGGTTGTGGGCTGCCATGGTGGCAATGTTGCTGTAGCAAGTGGCAGCTATTATGATGACTGGGGTAAGGACATGGACGGCGGAAGGGGCTGGAACAGCTGTGCCTGGCTGTATGATGCTGTTGAGGGCCCAGGCAGTGATTCCCACTCCTGATATGCCGCTGAATAGCCAGCTTGTGTGGATGGTCCGGTGCACTATTGAGTGTCCTGGCCTTCTTCTTCAACCACTCCCACCTACATTGGAGCTTGCCCCTGTTCCTCTGTGGCCTTGTCCTCATGGGTACTGAAATGGAAATAACATATATTTCAGTTGGATTCCTCCACAATTGACAGGTATGTGTTTCCATATCCTGGACATCATGGTCACCTGTGATTGACTGTGGGGCTTGTGTTACACAGATGTACCACAGCCTGCATAATGAGCATTGTGAATCACACTTACACTTTTATACAGGCTGTACACTTACTACTTTAAATTGTAGCAGAGTGTCATTTCATCAGTGTAGTCACATAAAAAGATCTAATAAAATATTGACAAAAATGTGAGGGGTGTACTCACTTTGGTGAGATAATGTATATAGTTGTCATACTGCAAGTTATAGTCCCGTCGCGGGCCTCGCATAGACACAGGGGAGAGGGGAAGGAGGGACACAGTGGAGGTAGAGGGGGGATGACACGGGGTGGGGGGAGGAGACACAGGGGAGGGGGAGGAAAGTGACACAGGGGAGGGGAGGGGAAGAGACACAGGGGAGGGGAAGAAGACGAGGGAGAGGGGGAAAGGAGGCACAGGAGCAGAAGAGGGGAAAGAAGACACATGGGGGAGAGAAGGGGGACAAAACACTGGGGGAGAGGAGGGGGAAGAGACACAGGGTAGGGGAGACACAATTTATAAAACACTATCATGCCGTCATTTTGACGGGCATGTCGCTAGTCTTGATTTAATAGCAAATTGTACTCAGATTCAATTTTAACTGCATGTATTGGCCAGACATTTTATTGATACAGATTATGAAAATTATATGTTTGCTACCAGGATTTACATGGTTATATCTTCAGTAATAACCATAGGGCTTACAGTGCTATTGGTTGTCAGTTATCTATGTGTGTGGGCAGGGGTTTAGGAGGCAGAATAATTCTAGGGGGATATAGCTCATTGTATACACCAGCCAAAGTACAAGCTTATTTACACATACATACAAACATCATGATATCTGCAGGGTATTTGTCCACCCCATCCACCACCTCCCACCCCCACAATTTCATACACCAATGTGTGTGGTGTGATATGATACTCACTTTGCATAGTTCTTGGCACACCGTGTCCACCTGTTCTGGTTGCCCCACCTCTGCCGCTGGCTGAATCCACTCCCTCAGGTTCTGCTTCCATCCACAGTGTGTGATGTTTGCTGGACTGTCCACCACCAGTTGCTTGTGCTGCTCTTGCCTCCTCTGCCATCTTACTCTTCACCTGGCTGTCGTCATATCTGTGTTTGACAGTCTTTACATCGCTATTTGCAACCCCTAATGCCGGAACAGCTGAAGCAATTTGGGACCAGGCCTCTGACTTCTGCCTAGCCCTCATATCTCCCCCACCATGTACGATCCTATAGCGGGCACGGATTTCCCTGAGGACGTCCATTTCCTCTGGGCTATAATTGGAGGCCCTGTACTTTCAAACATCCTCTTGCCCTACCAACTGTGCCTGGGGTTCCTGGCCTCCCTGTCTTCTCCTGGGAACCGGTTCCTCATTCCCACTACCTCCCCCCAGGACCTGACCCTGTAGGGGCTCCACCTTGTGTGCCTACATCTGTGGGCACATCCCTTCCCCTCTGTTTCTCTCCTCCACCTGACCTCCCTAACCTGGTTCTCCTTCCCTCCTTACCTCTAGCTCTCCCCACTCTCCACATCTCCTCACTCTCCCCCTCTAGTGTTCACCTATCTCTCCTCCTCCTCTCCTCTACCCTCCTATAAAATATGAAATAAAAATAAGGATAAAAAAATATAATATATATGTGGATGTGGAGGAGCCTCATTCAATTGAGGCTTCGGGAGATCCGGGCTCGGAAACGTAGCCCGCAAATTATTTTGCTATTCAATTACATAGATACATAGTAATTAAGGTTGAAAAAAGACTTTCAGTCCATCAAGTTCAACCTTTTAAGATCTCCTCTGATCTGCAATATGCGGATTAAATATTAATTAATTAGTTGTTAATAAATTGTTAATCAATTATTTTTCTTTATTTTTTTTTATTATTAATCCAGAGGAAATCAAACTGAAAAAAAAACCCAAGTGAGACTTAGCCAATCATCTCAAAGGGGAAAAGAAATAAAAAATGTTTTAATTCCTTTCTGACCCCAGATACTGGCGATAGGATTTCTCCCTGGATCAATACTGTCTCTCTAATTATCCATGATAACCCTAAATTCCCTTTTTAATTAGAAATAAATCCAGTCCCCTTTTAAAGTTATCTATCGAATCTGCTGTCACCACCTCCTATGGTAGAGAATTCCACAGATTAACCACCCTTACTGTGAAGAACCCTTTTCTTTCTTTAAGATGAAATCTTTTTACTTCTAACCTCAAGGGATGTTCTCTTATCAGTTGAAAACCTCTTGGCACAAAATCTCCCTTGACAAATCTTTATACTGACCCTGGATGTATTTATATAAGATAATGATATCACCTCTTAGACGCCTTTTTTCTAGAGAAAATAAGCTTAACTTGGTTAGTCTTTCTTCATAACTTTGCCCGTCCATTCCCCTTATTAGTTTTGTTGCCCTCCTCTGTACCTTTTCCAGCTCTAAAATGTCCTTTTTATGAAGTGGTGCCCAAAATTGTACCCCATATTCCAAATGAGGGCGTTCTAGAGATTTGTATAGTGGCAGAATTATATTTGCTTCCCTTGCTTCTATACCCTTCTTAATACATGCTAATATTTTATTTGCCTTTGCAGCTGCTGCTTCCCTTGTAGCACTGTTACCTAGGTGGTTGTCCACAAGCACTCCCAAATCCCTTTCAATATCTGATACACCTAGATTTGCTCCATTAAGATTACAAAATGCATGGCTATTTTTCTTTCCCAGATGCATAACTTTACATTTATTCGTGTTTAAATCTATCTGCCATTTAGATGCCCATTCCTCAATTTTATGTAAATCCCTTTGGAGGGAAAACACATCATTATCTGATTTAATTACCTTGCACAACTTCGTGTCATCAGCGCAATTGGAGACACCACACTCCAATCCCACCTCTAAGGGCCTCATTCTATTATCGGCCGTAAATCGGCCGTAAGGCTGCGATTCCTTGCGGGGGTTCAGTTAACTCGCGATTCTATTATACGGCCCCGCAAGGATCTCCCCTTACGGCCGGCCGCATATCTTGAAACCGTCCGTAATCTCTGAAATTTTAAAACGCAAAAATAAATTCAAGCCTGCACTGTACAGCTCTGTAAATGCTAGGGATCATATTGGGGGACATGAGGATTAAAAGTAACCCCCTCTCAAGCTTGCACATCAGCCCAAACCCGAGTTCAAATTAACTATTTATTTTCCGGCTGCGGCGTGGGCGTGTCTGAGGTGCTCCAAGCACTCTGGACTTTTTACATGGATATTTTACGTATATTAAAAAAAAAATATTTTATGGATTTGAGTATAGGGTAATTATGTGCTATTTTTGCTAACACCGAATATCACTTTATAGACTCCGCAAAGTGCAGGATGGCTTTATTTGAGCTATTTTATGTGCTTAATTGGTGCTAGCGGGACCTGTTTGCTGCAAGTAAGCTGCGACTCGTTTTTAGCCTTGCAGACAGGGTTCCCGGAGCAATAGAATAGCAACCAGGCTTTTCTTACGGCCGATTTCCTTGCGGCCATTTTAGATCAAATGCTTTCCTCCGGCGCGATCGCAAGAGATAGCAAGGCACCGGCCGCAAGCCTGCCGGAATCCCCGGCCGGAGGGGAATAGAATAGCCGGAAAGCTTGCGGACAGTCCTTGCGGACCCGCAGCGGCTGCGGCCGATAATAGAATGAGGCCCTAAGTCATTAATAATAAAAAGGAGAGGACCTAATACTGAACCCTGAGGAACCACACTTACCACATTAGTCCAATTGGAGTATATTCCATTTACAACAACCTTTTGCTTCCTGTCTTTTAGCCAGCTCTCAATCCATGAGCAGATATTTACTGCGATTCCTGTATCTCTTAGTTTGCACAACAGTCTCCCATGTGGCACGGTATCAAAAGCCTTTGCAAAATCCAAAAAGACTACATCCACTGAGTTGCCTTGATCCAGGTTCCTACTAGCATCCTCATAGAAACTAATTAGATTTGTTTGACATGACCTATCCCTTATAAATCCATGTTGACTCCTACTTATATATATATATATATATATATATATATATATATATATATATATATATATATATATATATATATATATATATTCTTGTATATTATCCCTTATTAACCCTTCTAAAAGCTTCCACACTACAGAAGTGAGGCTCACTGGTCTATAATTCCCAGAATTTGCTCTTTCTCCCTTTTTAAATATAGGTATCACATCTGCTTTTCTCCATTCATCTGGTAGAGACCCTGTGTTGAGTGAATCTTGAAAAATTAAATATAATGGTTTGGCTATTACAGAACCCAGTTCCCTCTTTTTATGGGCTCAGATCGAGTTTAGGGCTCCTGCCTCCGATTCATTGTGATGGTTCAAATCGCAAGTTAATGCCCCTCCAAGCCTTTGTTCTTTCACAGTCGCAAGTTTTGTGAACACTAAAATCGCAATTCGCTATTCAATTGCTCCGATTCCCCCTTGCTAACCACTCCGTCAATCCTGCAAATGGCAAAAGTCGAACCACAAGTTACTGGTACCAAGGAGGTCTTGCAAATCTCTTGATGACATGTCCAGGGCACTTTAAAAGCAAATAAAAAATACAATACTGTACTTTTATTAAAAGGGAAAGTAATGTTAGGTCTTAGAATTAATAGCACACCATTCTCAAGCCCGCAAATCGACCCCAAAAAATACTTGATGTCATGTTTAATTTCCGTGTTATATCGATTCTGGCAATCAATATGTTAATACATATAATGGAACTCGCATGTAATAGAATATCATATTTCCCAGGCTTGCCGATGTCGCTACAGCCTTTACATTTAATGGGGCTGTAAGTGTACTGTATGTATATTATGTGTTATCAGTAAATATGTGTTTTGATAGATGAAGTGTGAAATAACTTCTTAGAAATATAAATAAATTAAAAAGCGTAAGAACCTGCTCTCAATAATCCACTGCTCTCTCTCTCTCTCTCTCTCAAAGCTCAAAACCCACCAACGCCTGGACCTGCATGCTACTTTGTCCGAAACTACAACACAATCAGTGCAAGGGCGGGTAGCCTGCACCTTTATTAACTTTAAGTGTTGTGGCGCACATTGTATTTGGCTTGTATGTGTGAATGCCATGTGTTCAAGCCCACAAACAGCTTGCAGTCGCAGAAAGGGTTTATGGGTTTAGCCTTCAGGTCTGCAATTGCGGGCTTGACTCAATTGAATAAATCTATATATGTAACAAATTTGGAACCCGCAGCCAAAAGTTCAGTTTAAAGATAATTACAGGCTTGCAATTGAATAGGGGCCATAGTAATTGTTCTGTAACTCAGCTGCAATATACAGATCAGAAATATAGCTGATAACCATTAATGGCTAATCCTTTTGTTCTGAAACACACACAGTATGTTGTCCCATAGAGACGCCTATGAGAAAAGAATTAACCCCTCACATACCATAGGGATCTATACAGACCCCCATGATCTAACATTAACACTATAGGTGTCATGAGGGTCTACCAGAACCCTCATGACACTAAGTAAAAACACTACTTTACACTACACTATTCTACCCCTGATAAACTAATAAATTAAAATTAACCCCCCACTACCCAATTAACCCCATATTTACCCTACCCAATACCCCACTGCCTAATTTACCTCCTAATTAACCTACTCAATACTCCACTACCTAATTTCCTCCTAATAAACCTACCCAATACCCCACTGCCTGATTAACCACCTAATTAACTACCCAATACTCCACTACCTAATTAACCCCCTAATTAACATAACTAATACCCTACTGCCTAATTAACCACCAAAAACCCCACTGCATGATATACCCCTAATTAACTTACCTATCCTCCCAAATTAAACTATCTATCCCCCCAATTAAAGTAATTAACCTCCATTAAATAATTGACCATTAAATTAAAGGCCTAACCCCTTATAAAAAACCCCACTAATTAAATAAAAATAAACATTAATGAAATAAACCCCCCCTCTAATTACAAAAAAAACTTACATTAAAAATAATTAATACATACAATCCAAAACCCTATTAAAATTAAAAATAAATCATACCTGTAAAAAAGAAAGGGTTAATAATAAAACCTACCTGCCCAAAATGACCCTCTGGCGAGGACGCCCCGGTTCCTCAATCTTCTGCCCTGGACTAGGTGGCCTATCCAGCTTGATTGAAGAAGGTCCAGTCCTCTTCTTTATTGATTGAAGCCCTTGATATTCATCTTCTGGGCCAGGAAAAGGGCATCCCAAAACAAAACGAAGTAAAAAAATAAATAAAATCGAACAAACTAATGGAGCCCCTCCTATATATATACAAAAATAAATACATACATATATATATATATATATATATATATATATATAAATAATACAATTGTCACATCACATTTATTTCATTTAACTAAATCTAAATACATGAAAAATATATATATATGTATACATACATATATAAATATATATGGTTTCTTCCAGCAGTTACGGCGCTTGTTGACATCCTCATTTTCTATTGGTTCTTAGAGACGATTCTCATGCGTAAAGCTTGTTTTGGTGTAATATACTGAGTAAACACATACTTCCTACACTGAAATCTCCTGCAGATAAGGCAGGATTTATGGATGTGGCTGAGTGGCATAATATCGGGAGTGAACAGGTTAGAATAAACATGTAACATAGGGAAAAAAGCTCCCGCAGCCGATTTTGCGTTATACCTCAAATAACATAGCTCAATTAGAATGGGGGCTTTATTTCGCTCATCTGTTTTTTTCCCAGACACTATTTATCATTTAAATGCATGCTTTTTACTCCTTACATTGATCTTTAAATCATTGTTAAGCCACATGGGATGTGATTTACTCCTTTTACTTTTAAACAATGAGATTGGAATTCACATTATCATGTCTTCTAATTCTTGAAATACATAATTGAAAAGTTAACATACAAAACATAAATTATGTTATGCATATGATATTTAAATAGGAAATATATGTATTCTTCTTCTACAACCCCACCAGGGACCCAGATATAGCCAGCAGAGGGGGACATTTCTCAAGTAGGAAGAAGGCATCAAGTGAACTGATGAAAAGATGTTGGGACCAGCATCACCAAAGATGGAGTTAAATCTCACAGCCCTACTCCACATATTCACATAGGTTGAGCCTTCTCTTGGCTGCTGTTAATGGAAAAAGCCAGTGTATACAAAGCTTTGGCAGGGGTTTGTCTCTCCATCACCATCCGGAAGTGGAGGGCATACAGAAAGATCTGCTCCATGATATTAGATGGATTAGACACAACAACTGGAGCCACCATAGACAGATGGAGTTTGAAATAGAAATTCAACATCTCAAGCCATAGGCGTAGGAATAGAAAACAATCTAGAGGGGTTGGGGGCAATATCACTACAAGAGGAGCAATAGCACTACTGTTCTACAGAAAACGTGTATAGTCAGTAAGCTTGAAACAGCTTTACATGGATTGGATACTCAGCCTGTGTTTATTCCAACCTTGGCTTTGCATTAAAGCTGTGTAATACAGCATGCATAAGCTTAAAGGAAGCCATGTTTGATGATGGCTACGGAATGAAGAGCAAGGCATTTGTGGACATATTTGTGTGTCCCAGCTCAACTTCCCAGAATGCAGTGTAATAACTGTTTTTCTCGGAACTCTGAGTTGGAAGCAGGTTTTTTTTAACTTGCTTTAGACATTCAAGTGTGAACACAGATGTGCTTTTTATTTACTATATATATATATATATATATATATATATCACATATTATAATTGTCTAACTGCGATTCGTCGTCACGCTTCAGACGAATCGCAGTTAGACAATTATAAACTGCTGCGCATTGCGCAGAGCGCGTCGCGAGCCGCGCATGCGCAGAGCGCGGCGCGAGCAGCGCATGCGTAGAGCGCGGCGCAAGCCGCGCTTGCGCGGCCCAAGAGCAGATGAAAGAGTGGGGAAGAGGGGGGGGTAGAGGCACAGAGGGAGAGTGGGGAAGAGGGGAGGGAGAGTGGGGAAGAGGGGGGGTAGAGGCACAGAGGGAGAGTGGGGAAGAGGGGAGGGAGAGTGGGGAAGAGGGGGGGAGAGGCACAGAGGGAGAGTGGGGAAGAGGGAGAGTGGGGAAGAGGGGGGGGAGAGGCACGGCACAGAGGGAGAGTGGGGAAGAGGCACAGAGGGAGAGTGGGGAAGAGACACAGAGGGAGAGTGGGGAAGAGACACAGAGGGAGGGGGGTGAGACACAGAGGGATAGGTGGGAAAGAGACACAGGGGAGGTAGAGGAGGGGAAAAGACACACGGGAGGGAGAACAGGGGGAAGATACACATGGGAGGGAAATGGGGGGGGGAGAGGGGAACAGACACAGGGGGAAGGGGGAAAGAGACACAGGCCAGGGGGGAATAGGCACAGAGGGAGAGGGGGGAAGAGGCACAGAGGGAGAGGGGGGAGGAGACACAGGGGGGAGAGATACAGAGGGTGAGGGAGGAAGAGACACAGAGGGAAGGGGGGGAAGAGGTACAGAGAGAGGGGGAAAGAGGCACAGGGGTGGGGGGAACAGAGGAAGGGGTGAAGAGACACAGTGGCGAGACACACAGAGAGAGGCGGGGGAAGAGGCACAGAGGGAGAGGGTGGAAGACACAGAGTGGGGAGAGACACAGAGGGTGAGGGGAAGAGACAGGGAGGAAGAGGCACAGAAAGAGGAGGGGGAAGAGACACAGGGGAGTGAGAGGAGGGGGAAAGAGACACAGGGGAGAGAGTGCAGGGGGGAAGATACACAAGAGAAGGGAAATGGAGACACGAGGAAGGCCGTAACAGACACAGGGGGAGGGGGGAAAGAGACACAGGCCAGGGGGGAACAGACACAGGGGAGGGTTGGGGGAGACACAGGGGGGGGGGAAGAGATGCATGGGAGGGAGAAGGGGGAAAGAGACACAGGGGAGGGGTTTAGAGACACGGGAGGGAGAGGGAGGTAAAAACACAGGGGGGCAGGAGATACAAAGGAGGTAGACGAGGTGGAAGGAGACACAAGGGAGGGAGAGGAGGGGGGAAATAAGACACGAGGGAGGAAGTAGACAGAGGGAGAGACTCGCAATGAGCTCCAAAGGGGCTCATTGCAAGGCCTGTGATGAGCGCCAAAGGCGCTCATCACAAGGCCAGTAAAGTAGAGGGGGAGAGGCTTACATTGTGTGGCAAACAGCATTGCCAGGCTTGCCGGGCAAGTCGCTAGTATATATATATACTGTATATATATATATATAGTAAATAAAAAGTACACACATATATATATATATATATATATATATATATATATATATATAGTAAATAAAAAGTACATCTGTGTTCACATTTGAATGTCTAAAGCAAGTTAAAAAACCTGCTTCCAGCTCAGAGTTCCGAGAAAAACAGTTATGACACTGCATTCTGGGAAGTTGAGCTGCGATGTCCAAATTTGCCTACAAAGGCCTCGCTCTTCAATCTTAGCCATTATCAAACATGGATTCTTTTAAGCTTATGCATGCTGTATTACACAGCTTTAATGCAAAGCCAAGGTTGGATTAAACACAGGCTGAGTATCCAATCCATGTACAGCTGTTTTAAGCTTACTGGCTATCATCAGCATGGAGTGGGATCTCAGCCTGTGTTGTGGACCTTATGAGTAGGTAGTTCACCACAACAATCATTTATAATATGGTGGGAAAAAGAGCAATAGCAGCTCTCCATATATATAGTTACTTAGCAATTGAGGTTGCAAACAGACTTTTAGTCCATCAAGTTCAACCTTTTTAGATCTCCTCAGATCTGCAATATGCAAATTAATTGTTAATTTATCCAGAGGAAGGCAAACAAAAAAAAAAAACAGTTAATCTTTGAGAAATTATGTCAAAAGGAGAAAAAAATAAAATCCCTTCCTGACCCCAGATACTGGCAATCGGATTCCTTCCTGGATCAATATTCCCTCTCTAATTATCCAGGATAACCCTGGCCTTTTTAGTTAAAAATCAAAGGAATCCCTTTTTAAAGTTATCTATCGAATCTGTTGTCACCACCTCCTTTGGCAGAGAATTCCACAGTTTAACCACTCTTACTGTGAAAAACCCCTTCCTTTCTTTAAGGTGGAATCTTTTTCTTCTAACCTCAAAGGATGTCCTCTGGTCAGTTAAAACCCTCTTGGTGCAAAAGGTTCACTTGACAAAGCTTTATATTGACCCTGGACATATTTATCTAAGTTATACCTTAAGCCCCAGGAACCCTTAATACCCAGTTTTGGTGAAGGCTAAAGTCTTTTAACTTCACAGACTTCTCCCTGGAGTATATTAACAGTCTCAATGATGGCACCTTAATGTTTGCAAGCAATCTCCAGGCGGTTTGGCTTCCAATTCACTCCAAACTCAGATTCAGCAATCCTTGCATCAAAAATATCCATCAAAGGCTATAGTTCACACAGCCAGGCTTTCTCTCTTTGTCATCCTTCTTGAAGACAGCTTACCACTCGTGAGTCTGTAGTTGCTCTCTCAAACTCAGTCAGGCTGCAGGCTCCAAAATCAGCATATACTTCTTTCTGCAGGTCTGCTTTCACAGTCAAGTATTTACTTTTGCTTCATAGACTATTCTAAAGCCTTTGACGGTGTGGATCACAGCAATATGTAGCAAGTCCTTAGGGATGGGATTACCAGATCATCTCATCCTCCTTCTGAGGATTCTGTATGTGGTCCGAGAAGCCACGGTCAGAACCGAACATGGGACAACAGAATAGTTCAAGATTGGAAAAGATGTGCGACAAGGTTGTATATTGTCACCTTATTCAGCTTACATGCAGAATACGTCATGTGTAAGGCCGGGCTGGATGAATCCAAAGCCGGAATCAATATTGCTGGAAGAAATATCATCAACCTCAGATATGCTGATGATACTACCTTGATGGCTGAAAGAGAGGAAGAACTAAAGGGCCTATTAACAAGGGTAAAAGTAGAAAGTGAAAAAACTGGCCTGCTGCTCATCGTTAAAAAGATGAATGAGACATGGCAAACGGCAATCCCAGTTCCTGACAAATAGATTGGGGAAGAAGAGAAGGCAGTGACAGATTTTATTTTTCTGGGATCCAAGATCTCTGCATATGGTGACAGTAACTATGAAGTTAAAAGACATTTTCTTCTTGGGAGGAAAGCTATGGCAAGTCTGAACAAGCTAGTAAAACGATATTACATTATCAAAAATATATTAAACTAGCGAATTGCCCGTCAAAAAATGACGGCAATGAAATTGTAAGGGAGCTAATGCTATTTGGTGTATAATAATAAAATAACTAATAGATTAATAAAGTAATATACTTTACCTATTTTGAAGCAATATATGCAGGAAGCATTGTGTTGAAGAGCTGGCAATCTGTTTTGATGTTGCTGCAGCATTAGTGGTGTGGAGCTGCTGTGTAAGCGTGATGAATGTGTGTATTGTAATAGTGTGCGTGCGCAAGACAAAACCGTTAGCTTAGCTGTGTACTTCCTCATTGTATAAGTTATTGTTCTAAAATGGCGGCTAATGTGTGGTATGCGTCGGTAGAGGAATATCCGTAGCTGTTTTGTGGTGTTTTGCGTGTTTCTGGTGGTGTTTTGCGTGTTTAGAGTCCTGTAGCCTCGTTTTCGTTTTGTTCGGCGGCCATTTTTTCTCTCGCTTAGAGAATTTTTGAGTGTCTAAACTCTTTTATTTTGTGTTAAATGAAGGTGTAACTTAATTTTATATACATATACATAATTCATTTTTTTTCATAGTGTAGGGACCCACATACCAGCCTATGTCCACCCGGCTCCCTCCTAGTCCCCTCAGACTCACCATATGCCCCCTCAGATCAGCCCCACAGTATACACCTCCGATCAGAGCCCCATGTGCCCCTCTGCCAAATAAGACCCCTGTTTTTCCTCCCTTTCCATGTGCCACCCTAGAAAAGAGCCCCATGTTTCCCCCCTCATATCAGACTCCCATGTGCCCCCAGGTAAGGACCCTTCTCCCCTTCATATCAGACCCCAATGTACCCCCCAGATAAGACCCTCATGTTTCCCCCTTCATATCAGAACCCCCATGTACCCTGCATATAAGACTCCCATGGTCCCCCTTCATATCAAAACCCCATGTACCCCCCAAATAAGATCCTGTGCTTCCCCCTTCATATCACAACCCCATGTGCCCAATAGTTAAGACCCTCATGCTTTTCCCTTCTTCATATCAGACCACCATGTGCCTCACAGAAAAGAGCCCCATGTTCCCCTCTTCATATCAAACCCAATGTACCCCCCAGAAAAGAACCCCATGTTTCTCCACCTTTATATCAGACCCCCATGAATACCCCCTCAGATCAGACCTCTCTTTCTCTCCTCTCCAGTGCAGCTGTACTGTGCTTGCATGCATTAAAACACTATTAATGCTAACAATGACCCTGCACTCCCCTCCCCACCGCACTGTGAAGGTTCACTGGAAAAGACAGGACACAGGATAGCTCCTCCTCCCTCAGTCCTGAATTATTTTTTTTAGTCTGCTCAAAATAAGGAGGTGGGCCCAAGCAACAGAAGTGCTGCTCATAAAAAGTTGTCACTAAGGGCGGAGCACCCCTCCCCCCCCCCCCCCCCCCCTTGCTATGCCACGCAACTGATTGTAGGCTTTCTCTTCCTCCCCAGCAGTTCCTCAGTAGCTCTTCCTCACCTCCTTTTGGCTCGACAGATAGTCTGATAGCCGGGTCTCACGAGATCTCACAAGATTACGTCAAGTGATCTTGCGAAACCTGGGTATCAGAAAGCAGCCAAAGGGACAGGAGGTGAGAGGGGAAGCTAATGGGAAACTGCATAACCTGGGAGCGATTTATCCCCCTCATCTCTCCTGCTTCCTACGGCCCTGTCTCCAGCATCAGGATATTACCCAGTTTGTGAAGGGGAAGCTTACCTGCTAAACTGAAATCTGTGCAGGATGGAGCATCATGGCAGCCATTACAGCATGTTGATTTTCAAGGAGTGCTGCCTTATACTGTAAGTGATTCATATACAGTGCACACCATCAACCATGACATGCCTATCCTCACGCTAGTCCATCCTGAATGCTGTCACCAGACTCAAGCACTTCACCCAAGTTGCCCATTTCCTCACAAATAATGTTAAATATCCTTAGTTTTACTTAGAAAGCCTTTTACATCGCGATCATTGTCTCCAGATGCATGTCTGCTCTTCCCAAGATTAGAGTCTCATCTGCTATCATTACTTCCTCACATGTTTTCTGACAGGACTTCTCAAGATCAACCACATTTTTTTTTTCAGGGATGGATTTTCAAAACATGCTCTATTCACTAAGAACTACCTTTCTTTGTCATTCATACAATATAACAAGACAACACCTTATAACAAAACAAAGCTTTTCTTTAGGCACATTAATAAAGTACACAAAATAGAAAAGATAGGTGGCTCTAGGTATAAGAAAAAATCTGGGATATAAACAAGGGGTGCTCCTTGAGGATATAAATAACTTAATGGCACAGTAGGAGAAGGGAGAGAAAAAGTATCCTTTTGTATGTAAGTGCACACCCTCTGCCCTAATAACAATATAGAACAGCAGATAAGTAAAACTTAACGTTTATTCATTAATATTAAAATATAAGATAAAATTGTGAAATACTGACGAGATCCTATGAGTAGTGAAATCTGAAAAGATTGTAAGGACTATCTTAATTAATAGGTAGAATTGGGGAACTGTGGAAGTAAACACTAAATCCTCTGGTCTAAAGTGATAAGTGACTACAAAGTGCAATCATGATAATGTGGAAATACTGATAGATCGCAGAAATACAGGTCCAGACTAAGAGACCTATATGTTTGCTCTATACATATTCCATATACATAAAGTGACTTGTGCTAGTAATAGTGAATAAAGTGATATCACTTATAAGTATTGCACCTTCATATAGCTTGTAAATAATGTATTATAAAGTGCTTAGTGCCAATATAAATAGAATTGATTGGATATAATATTGGGTACAATAAACATAAAGTGCTAGTGCTTGCTGAGGATATGGTTTGATAACACAGTATAGCTTAGTTAAAGAAAGTCCAATATTAATAATTTTTATAAATGATCAGTGTCACTACATGAACTGAGGAGCTGGATAGAGGTCTGTCTAATTCCACATTAGCTTGATGCTTGATATAGAGTATAAATTATAAATTTAAAGCATGTGGGAATTATATTATTCGATCTTTCGATTTTGTTATAATTCTATGTAGTTTACACAGCTCCTGAGTCCCTAAGCTATCCGTGCTTGGTCTAGGCGTCTACGTATGACGTCATGACGCAACAACGCGGCGTAGAACGTGCAACCCGACGCACGTTTCTGAATATTTCATCAGGGGTTACCGTAGGAGTCTCTTGAGGAGCTATTTATGCTCAATGGTTGTCATAACAACCACACGGACGAATAAAATCGCATTAGTTGAGAATTTTTTTTTACAAGGTTAAAATCTTGCTGATAATATGATGAGATATGAACAAAACCAGTAGTGTTGTTACTATTGCAATGTTATAATAAGCAAAGTAATGTTAATGGCAGAAAATAGAGATGGGATTATGTCCCTCGTGTAATACAGCTAAACAATATGCTGGATATCAAACAGATATATATTGTGTAAAGGCTTCCATATATTGATGTTAATACCCTAACAGTGGAGTGTTGTTTGGCTCCACAATTAGTCTAATATATGAATAGGGTAATAATTATTAGAAATATGGACTATTGTTCACTATTATATTATTAGGTAATATACAACCACATATACCAGCTTTGCATTAGCTTTTTGCTGGTATAGAGTATATCAAGTATGCTATGTTCTTCTATGCATTATCTTATTGAATTATGTGTAATACACATAAATAGATAGAAGGATACTTCTCTACAATGGTTATCCCATAGTTTCTTTACCTTATTACTTTTACGGTTATTATACAGGGAACTTAGAGGGAGAAATATATATTACCATTGTAGCTTATCTATTCACATTCATCAAAAGTAGTGGTATAACAAAAAATAGTGGGTATCCTAGATATTGAATAGAGGCCCTAAATAAATGGTGTAAAAGTGAATCCATCATTGAGGCCCCACGGTTTTTTGGTCTTAAGTGTAAAGATCCAATAGGCCTCCTTTTTTAGTAATTCCCTATCAATGTTGCCTCTTCTAATAATATGTTTGACACCGTCAATGGCTATAAAAGATATATATCTGAGATCTCCATTATGATAAGAGTTGACATGGTTGGCCACTGGTGTGTCATATTCTTTAATAATGCTGTATACATGTTCTAAGATTCTATGTCTCAGTTCTCTACAGGTTTTCCCTACATAGTTCATACCACATTTGCAAAGCATGAGGTATATAACCCCCACAGTTTTACATGTCATTAACTGTTGGATCTTGAAATTATCTTTTCCGTTTTTTGAGGGGAATGTTTTAGTGGTGTTTACATATTTGCATGCTTTGCAAGATAAGCATTTAAAGCAGCCCTTTGTTCTATTAAGCCAGGTGTTGTTTCTAGCACCTTCTAGATGGCTTCTAGTTAGCATATCTCTCAGGTTAGTTGATCTTCTACTGGTGATTTGGGCCTGGTTACTTAAAAGTGGCCTTAGATCATCATCATCTAGTAGGATCTTCCAATGGTCACTAAATATTTTCCTAATTTCATGCCATTTTCTGTTATAGGTTCCTATACATCTAACCACTTCATCTTGATCTTTATTTTTGTTGGACAATAGTAGTTCTCTGTCTACTGCTTGTGCTCTTTGATATGCTCTTTTGAGGGGTTTATTTTTATACCCTCTTTCTTTAAAACGGTGCTGTAACTCTCTGGCTTCTATCTCAAAATTAATCTGACTGGAGCAATTTCTTTTTATTCTTAAATATTGCCCCACTGGTATACCTTCAATCAATGATTTAGGGTGACTGCTGTCTGCTTGCAGCAAACTATTAGTCGCTGTTGGCTTTCTATATGTAGTTGTTTGGAGTTTTCCATTGTCTGACTTTGTGATTTTCAAATCCAAAAAGGTAATTTCATTTTCACTCATTTCTGAGGTTAAGTACAGTCCCATATTGTTGGTGTTAAGTATTTCTATAAACGTTTTTAAATCTTTTTCATTCCCATTCCATACTACCAAGATGTCGTTGATGAATCTTATCCATAATTCGACGTATTGAGTATATTGATCCAATTGGTCAGAAAATACTTTTTGCTCTTCCCACCAACCTAAATATAAGTTGGCGTATGTAGGGGCACATGCTGTGCCCATGGCTGTGCCACATATTTGTTGAAAGAACCTGTTGAAAAAACAAAGTAGTTATGTGTTAATGCAAACTCCAGTAGTTCTAATATGAATTTGTTGTGATTAGAAAATTGAATGCCTCTCTTTGATAAAAAGTAGTTTACTGCTTCTATACCTCTTTGATGTTGTATGTTTGTATAGAGAGATTCAACGTCTAAGGACACTAAGAGTGCTCCCTTACTGACTGAAACATCATTCAATTTCAGTAGCACATCTTTTGTGTCTTTCACATGTGAGGCTAATGTAATCACAAATTCTTGTAACATGGAGTCTACATATTTACTAGGGTTCTCTGTTATGCTCTCAATGCCTGACACAATTGGTCTACCCGGAGGTTTTTTAGAATTCTTGTGTATTTTTGGGATGGTATAAAAGGTGGCTATTTTTGGGTTCGGATTTAGGAGGAAGTCAAATTCATTTTTGCATATTACTTTCGTATTTAGACCCCTGGTTAAGATATCTTTGAGTTCCTCTATGAAATTATCAGTTGGATCTTTATTGCAGAACAGCAGATAAGTAAAACTTAACGTTTTATTAATTAATATTAAAATATAAGATAAAATCGTGAAATACTGACGAGATCCTATGAGTAGTGAAATCTGAAAAGATTGTAAGGACTATCTTAATTAATAGGTAGAATTGGGGAACTGTGGAAGTAAACACTAAATCCTCTGGTCTAAAGTGATAAGTGACTACAAAGTGCATTCATGATAATGTGGAAATACTGATAGATCGCAGAAATACAGGTCCAGACTAAGAGACCTATATGTTTGCTCTATACATATTCCATATACATAAAGTGACTTGTGCTAGTAATAGTGAATATAGTGATATCACTTATAAGTATTGCACCTTCATATAGCTTGTAAATAATGTATTATAAAGTGCTTAGTGCCAATATAAATAGAATTGATTGGATATAATATTGGGTACAATAAACATAAAGTGCTAGTGCTTGCTGAGGATATGGTTCAATAACACAGTATAGCTTAGTTAAAGAAAGTACAATATTAATAATTTTTATAAATGATCAGTGTCACTACATGAACTGAGGAGCTGGATAGAGGTCTGTCTAATTCCACATTAGCTTGATGCTTGATATAGAGTATAAATTATAAATTTAAAGCATGTGGGAATTATATTATTCGATGTTTCGATTTTGTTATAATTCTATGTAGTTTACACAGCTCCTGAGTCCCTAAGCTATCCGCGCGTGGTCTAGGCGTCTATGTATGACGTCATGACGCAACAACGCGGCGTAGAACGTGCAACCCGGCGCACGTTTCTGAATATTTCATCAGGGGTTACCGTAGGAGTCTCTTGAGGAGCTATTTATGCTCAATGGTTGTCATAACAACCACACGGACGAATAAAATCGCATTAGTTGAGAACAATTTTTTACAAGGTTAAAATCTTGCTGATAATATGATGAGATATGAACAAAACCAATAGTGTTGTTACTATTGCAATGTTATAATAAGCAAAGTAATGTTAATGGCAGAAAATAGAGATGGGACTATGTCCCTCTTGTAATACAGCTAAACAATATGCTGGATATCAAACAGATATATATTGTGTAAAGGCTTCCATATATTGATGTTAATACCCTAACAGTGGAGTGTTGTTTGGCTCCACAATTAGTCTTATATATGAATAGGGTAATAATTATTAGAAATATGGACTATTGTTCACTATTATATTATTAGGTAATATACAACCACATATACCAGCTTTGTATTAGCTTTTTGCTGGTATAGAGTATATCAAGTATGCTATGTTCTTCTATGCATTATCTTATTGAATTATGTGTAATACACATAAATAGATAGAAGGATACTTCTCTACAATGGTTATCCATAGTTTCTTTACCTTATTACTTTTACGGTTATTATACAGGGAACTTAGAGGGAGAAATATATATTACCATTGTAGCTTATCTATTCACATTCATCAAAAGTAGTGGTATAACAAAAAATAGTGGGTATCCTAGATATTGAATAGAGGCCCTAAATAAATGGTGTAAAAGTGAATCCATCATTGAGGCCCCACGGTTTTTTGGTCTTAAGTGTAAAGATCCAATAGGCCTCCTTTTTTAGTAATTCCCTATCAATGTTGCCTCTTCTAATATTATGTTTGACACCGTCAATGGCTATAAAAGATATATATCTGAGATCTCCATTATGATAAGAGTTGACATGGTTGGCCACTGGTGTGTCATATTCTTTAATAATGCTGTATACATGTTTTAAGATTCTACGTCTCAGTTCTCTACAGGTTTTCCCTACATAGTTCATACCACATTTGCAAAGCATGAGGTATATAACCCCCACAGTTTTACATGTCATTAACTGTTGGATCTTGAAATTATCTGTTCCGTTTTTTGCGGGGAATGTTTTAGTGGTGTTTACATATTTGCATGCTTTGCAAGATAAGCATTTAAAGCAGCCCTTTGTTCTATTAAGCCAGGTGTTGTTTCTAGCACCTTCTAGATGGCTTCTAGTTAGCATATCTCTCAGGTTAGTTGATCTTCTACTGGTGATTTGGGCCTGGTTACTTAAAAATGGCCTTAGATCATTTCCGTTATAGGTTCCTATACATCTAACCACTTCATCTTGATCTTTATTTTTGTTGGACAATAGTAGTTCTCTGTCTACTGCTTGTGCTCTTTGATATGCTCTTTTGAGGGGTTTATTTTTATACCCTCTTTCTTTAAAATGGTGCTGTAACTCTCTGGCTTCTATCTCAAAATTAATCTGACTGGAGCAATTTCTTTTTATTCTTAAATATTGCCCCACTGGTATCCCTTCAATCAATGATTTAGGGTGACTGCTGTCTGCTTGCAGCAAACTATTAGTCGCTGTTGGCTTTCTATATGTAGTTGTTTGGAGTTTTCCATTGTCTGACTTTGTGATTTTCAAATCCAAAAAGGTAATTTCATTTTCACTCATTTCTGAGGTTAAGTACAGTCCCATATTGTTGGTGTTAAGTATTTCTATAAAAGTTTTTAAATCTTTTTCATTCCCATTCCATACTACCAAGATGTCGTCGATGAATCTTATCCATAATTCGACGTATTGAGTATATTGATCCAATTGGTCAGAAAATACTTTTTGCTCTTCCCACCAACCTAAATATAAGTTGGCGTATATAGGGGCACATGCTGTGCCCATGGCTGTGCCACATATTTGTTGAAAGAACTTGTTGAAAAAACAAAGTAGTTATGTGTTAATGCAAACTCCAGTAGTTCTAATATGAATTTGTTGTGATTAGAAAATTGAATGCCTCTCTTTGATAAAAAGTAGTTTACTGCTTCTATACCTCTTTGATGTTGTATGTTTGTATAGAGAGATTCAACGTCTAAGGACACTAAGAGTGCTCCCTTAATGACTGAAACATCATTCAATTTCAGTAGCACATCTTTTGTGTCTTTCACATGTGAGGCTAATGTAATCACAAATTCTTGTAACATGGAGTCTACATATTTACTAGGGTTCTCTGTTATGCTCTCAATACCTGACACAATTGGTCTACCCGGAGGTTTTTTAGAATTCTTGTGTATTTTTGGGATGGTATAAAAGGTGGCTATTTTTGGGTTCGGATTTAGGAGGAAGTCAAATTCATTTTTGCATATTACTTTGGTATTTAGACCCCTGGTTAAGATATCTTTGAGTTCCTCTATGAAATTATCAGTTGGATCTTTTTCTAATTTCTTATAACTCTTCTTATCTTTGAGGAGTCTTTCACATTCTGAGATGTAGTCAGTTTTATCTAGAATGACAATATTCCCTCCTTTATCTGAATTCCTTATAATGATGTTGTTGTCTTGTTGTAATTGTTTTAATGCCAATCTTTCAGTTTTAGTCAAATTGTAGTTGACATTATTTTTATTAGAAATCTTTGTCATATCACGAACCACATTATTAACAAATAGCTCAATATTGGGACTTATACTGAGAGGTGGTGTGTACTTGCTTTTTGGTTTGAAGGCCGAATATGGGCCTATAGACTGAAATTCTTCCTTATCTGCCAATAAACTTTCAAGGCCTCTCAGAGTCTTAGAGTGCATAGGTTCTGTTGGAGTTATGTTTTTTCTTTTGGAGTAAAACTTTTTTAAAGCCAATTTCCTGGCGAATAAATGAGTATCCTTTACCCATTCAAAGAGGTTAAAATCCCCTGTGGGTGAAAAGTTTAGGCCTTTTTTGAGAACTGCTAAATGATCTTTTGAAAGTTTTTTGGTTGATAGGTTAAATATTTGTAAAGAGTCTAGTTCTTCCGTGTTCTTTTTTGTTGAGGTTTTTGAGTATCTTGATTTTTTCTTATTTTTACCCCTCCTGATCTTTGTCTTAGATCTAAAAAAGTTTTTGTTAAATTGTTTGCCATTGAGGGGTTGGTTATTCCCAATGTTTCATTCGTTTCTAAATCAGACCATTCTGATTCAGATGTAGTGTTATCTACATGTATTTTTGGGGTAAATTGTTTCCTAGATCTTCTAAAGATATTTCCACTTTGGAAATCATTTAAATCCCTCTGGAATTTCTTTTGTTTCCTATCGACCAAAATCTTTTTGAAATTGTCTATGTCTTTTTGCAGTTTATTCTCTAGTTCTTTAAAGTTAGGATCTGTATGATGTTCTCTTATTTTTTCCACTTCTTTTTTCAATTGTGGGTCTATCTCTTTTAGTTGTGATTGTTCCCACTCTAGAATTAAATTCATGAGTTCCTTGGAACATCTCAACAATATTGCATCCCATTTCTTTACAAATTCTTCTGGTAGGCCTTGAATTGTGGGGAATAGATTAATACGTAAACCTCTGGGTACTAAATTGTTAGCCAGATAACTCTCCAAACTAGCTATCTCCCACCATATTCTATATTGTTGTTTATATAGCTTATTTAATTAAAAAAACTGGTTCTTTAGCATGGGCTCTTTATGTACACCCAGATTTATATCTTTATTAAATATACTTTTGGCTTCATTTAGCCAGCTTTCTTGATTCCAATTTTGGAATAGGAACCCTGTTGTAGGTTCCATATTATCTTTTAAAGTATAAAGTAATACCGAGCTTAACACCTTAGATAGAACTTAGTTCATAAATGGTTATAGACACAAAATAGAAAAGATAGGTGGCTCTAGGTATAAGAAAAAATCTGGGATATAAACAAGGGGTGCTCCTTGAGGATATAAATAACTTAATGGCACAGTAGGAGAAGGGAGAGAAAAAGTATCCTTTTGTATGTAAGTGCACACCCTCTGCCCTAATAACAATATAGAACAGCAGATAAGTAAAACTTAACGTTTATTCATTAATATTAAAATATAAGATAAAATCGTGAAATACTGACGAGATCCTATGAGTAGTGAAATCTGAAAAGATTGTAAGGACTATCTTAATTAATAGGTAGAATTGGGGAACTGTGGAAGTAAACACTAAATCCTCTGGTCTAAAGTGATAAGTGACTACAAAGTGCAATCATGATAATGTGGAAATACTGATAGATAGCAGAAATACAGGTCCAGACTAAGAGACCTATATGTTTGCTCTATACATATTCCATATACATAAAGTGACTTGTGCTAGTAATAGTGAATACGGTAACCCCTGATGAAATATTCAGAAAAGTGCGTCGGGTTGCACGTTCTACGCCGCGTTGTTGCGTCATGACGTCATACGTAGACGCCTAGACCACGCGCGGATAGCTTAGGGACTCAGGAGCTGTGTAAACTACATAGAATTATAACAAAATCGAAAGATCGAATAATATAATTCCCACATGCTTTAAATTTATAATTTATACTCTATATCAAGCATCAAGCTAATGTGGAATTAGACAGACCTCTATCCAGCTCCTCAGTTCATGTAGTGACACTGATCATTTATAAAAAATTATTAATATTGGACTTTCTTTAACTAAGCTATACTGTGTTATTGAACCATATCCTCAGCAAGCACTAGCACTTTATGTTTATTGTACCCAATATTATATCCAATCAATTCTATTTATATTGGCACTAAGCACTTTATAATACATTATTTACAAGCTATATGAAGGTGCAATACTTATAAGTGATATCACTATATTCACTATTACTAGCACAAGTCACTTTATGTATATGGAATATGTATAGAGCAAACATATAGGTCTCTTAGTCTGGACCTGTATTTCTGCTATCTATCACATTATCATGATTGCACTTTGTAGTCACTTATCACTTTAGACCAGAGGATTTAGTGTTTACTTCCACAGTTCCCCAATTCTACCTATTAATTAAGATAGTCCTTACAATCTTTTCAGATTTCACTACTCATAGGATCTCGTCAGTATTTCACGATTTTATCTTATATTTAAATATTAATGAATAAACGTTAAGTTTTACTTATCTGCTGTTCTATATTGTTATTAGGGCAGAGGGTGTGCACTTACATACAAAAGGATACTTTTTCTCTCCCTTCTCCTAATGTGACATTAATAAAGTACACAGAGGCCCAGACATCCTTACCTGAGAATACACTGGCCTGTCTGTGCCTCAACAGGCTGCCTAATAAATCTCTCTAATTAAAGCAGGTGCAGGCCTAAATAGTTCATTGTTTGGCAGGGAAAGTGTGTGCCCAGCAAAGTTGGAACATGATGCATAGGTTCCTACCATTACTGAGACCTCCCTCTCTATTATATTACTGTGTTATATTACTTTATTGTTTGATCAATACTAAAACATGGGTAACCCTGCCTACTAAATGGAACATATCCATCAACCCCCTTTCCCCGCACAGAATATTTGCTATGTGTATGTGAGTGGAATTCCCTTCTCCTAGGTCATAATCATACTAACCAAACAAAGAAAATATGTAGATGCTATGCACTATGACTATTAGTTCTATTTTAGTATTTCAGTTATTGAAGAATTCCTTCCTTAATTGTGTAGTTATTCTGGTGTACTGACCGGATATGGGTGATATGTAAGTGCTATGCATTTTATCTACAATGTTAGGAGTACATAGTTTTCATATTTAAATTTTAGTCAGTTTCATTACCCCCTGGGATCAATTTGTACCACACTGATTATATTTCAGCATGGTCTTGTTACTTTGCTGACCTTGCTTTTTGTAAAAATATCATTTTTAAGGAAACTTTTGAAAATTCACTGCGTCTGTCTCTTTATTTTGTGATGGGTGTTTGATACATGGTTACATAGGCCCTCATTCAATTGTGATTTGGTCAATTGAATAGTGCTCTAAATAAGCACATAACATATTTTTTTTAAAAAAGTTTTTAGTTAGTGAAAACCTTGCTTTTGGATAGATGTTTACTAACTAAAAACTTCTTTAAAAATATATGTTATGTGCTATTCAAGTGACCAAATTGCAATTGAATGGGGGCCATAGTATTTAAGGTTGACAAAAGACTTTCAGTCCATCAAGTTCAACCTTTTAAGATATCCTCTGATCTGCAATATGTGGATTAATTATTAATTAATTAGTTGTTATCCATGATAACCCTGAATTCCCTTTTTAATTAGAAATATATCTAGTCCCCTTTTAAAGTTACTTATCGAATCCGCTGTCACCACTTCCTCTGGTAGAGAATTCCACAGATTAACCCCCATTACTGTGAAGAACCCTTTTCTTTTTTTAAGGTGGAATCTTTTTACTTCTAACCTCAAGGGATGTCCTCTTGTCAGTTGAAAACCTCTTGGTACAAAAAGCTCCCTTGACAAATCTTTATACTGACCCTGGATGTATTTATATAAGGTAATCATATCTCCTCTTAGACACCTTTTTTCTAGAGAAAATAAGTTTTATTTGGTTAGTCTTTCTTCATAACTTAGCCTGTCCATTCCCCTTATTAGTTTTGTTGCCCTCCTCTGTACCTTTTCCAGCTCTAAAATGTCCTTTTTATGAAGTGGTGCCCAAAATTGTACTCCATATTCCAAATGAGGGCATACTAGAGATTTGTATAGTGGCAGAAGTATATTTGCTTCCCTGGCTTCTATACTCCTCTTAGTACAGGCTAATATTTTATTTGCATTTGCAGCTGCTGCTTTGCTTTGAGCACTGTTACCTAGGTGGTTGTCCACAAGTACTCCCAAATCCCTTTCAATAACTGATACACCTAGATTTGCTCCATTAAGATAATAAATTGCATGGCTATTTTTCCTTCCCAGATGCATGACTTTACATTTATTCGTATTAAATCTCATCTGCCATTTAGATGCCCATTCCTCAATTTTATGTAAATCCCTTTGGAGGGAAAGCACACCATTATCTGATTAAATTACCTTGCACAACTTTGTGTCATCAGCGACAATGGATACACCACACTCCAATCCTACCTCTAAGTCATTAATAAATATGTTATAAAGGAGAGGACATAATACTGAACCCTGAGGAACCCCACTTACCACATTAGTCAAATCAGAGTATGTTCGATTTAGCACAACCCTTTGCTTCCTGTCTTTTAGCCAGTTCTTGATCCATGAGCAGATATTTACTGCAATTCCTGTATCTCTTAGCTTGCACAATAGTCTCCCATGTGGCACTGTATCAAAAGCCTTTGCAAAATCCAAAAAGACTACATCCACTGATTTGCCTTGATCCAGATTTCTACTAACCTCCTCATTGAAACTAATTAGATTTGTTTGACATGACCTATCCCTCAATCCATGATGACCCCTACTTATAATTCTGTTCAGATAGACATATTCTTGTATATTATCCCTTATTAACTCTTCTAAAAGCTTTCCCACTACAGAAGTGAGGCTTACAGGTCTATAATTCCCCGGATTTGCTCTTGCTCCCTTCTTAAATAAGAGGTATCACCTCTGCTTTTCTCCAGTCATCTGGTAGCAACCCTGTGTTGAGTGAATCTTGAAAAATTAGATTAGATATAATGTTTAATATATTGTATGGTTGTATAATGTTTTTACATATTTCTTTTAATTGATTTTAAATTGCACAATTGTCTAAACTGCAATAAAATGTTATTTAGTCCTAACTTTAAATATCTGTAACAATCTTTGTGTAAAGCAGTAAAGGGAATAACTTTAATCCTGAATTCACTGTATATTAAGATTGTTGTAGGCCTATTTATTGTTTTATTAGGGTCATTTGAAATACTTCTATACGCTTTATTTTATGGTATGGAGTTTATATGGAGTCTTGTTCATTTTAACCCATCTCGTAAGTTGTTCTTGCTTGAGTTGGAGTTTACACATCAGGTTTTATCTCGCTATGAGCTTGTGCAAAGTCTTTCAACACACATCATTGTCCATGGTCTCTATGGGAGCAAAGTAATTGCACTTTAGGTAAAATCATATGTAGTGAAGGGAATCGTTCACATGTAGCAATCACTATTAAGGCTTTACATGTATAGGTTTGATACAGGCAGCATGTAATAGCTGTTACAGCTTACATGAACTTTTCACTCACATAATTGTCTACATGAGCCAAGTAATTGAGCTTTTAAACTCCAAACTCTGTCCAAATATTTTTCACATTGGAAGATTCATTATTTCCAAAAACTCCAGAGCAAAGGTAGGGCTTAGAAATCTTAAATTTTTATATTTCACAATAATGATATGATTCACAAAAAAACTATTATCTTTAATCTGTACTCTGTCTTCTGTAACCATGTTGCCTGTGAGGAAACTCATTTAGTAAGGTTGCCTTAGGGAAGAAAAATATATGGATTCAGATTTAAAATACTTTAGTACATTCTTTACCAAATAACTACATTTATAAAAAATGTTTTTTCAGAACAGGTGATACAAAACTAGTGCCTCCAGGAGAATTAAAACTATGCATGAATTTCTTATTTTTTTCTATCACACCCATTTGAGTTTTACAAAAAATATATGCGATTTGCAAAAGAATGAAATCACTTAAAATCAGAACCTATATAAAAACTTTGCAGTGATGAAAAATGTTTAGATTTTGGGTGTTACTTAAAAAAAACAGATGTTTAATGTTTCAATTACAGAATTCAAAAATATATTGGTTAAGGTAATATGCAAGTTAAGTATAATTTATACATTAATGTGTATATAGTAATTTGCTTACTACATAGCAAAACATATTATATCTGTCAGATTGTTTTCTTAATGTATTTACAAAAGTAGCATACAGATATGTTCTGTATATAGGATAAACATGGAGACTTTTGAAATAACAACCATGAGCTCATCTAGTCTGGACTTGCTATATACCTAAAAAGCTTAGGTTTATCTCAATTCTCAAGATAACTTTATGCATCTATCAATCATTTGTTAATTATTTTACTGCATTTGTCCCTGCAGTTTCTGATGATAGTAGGCTAGTCTATTTATTTACCACTCTTTTTGTAAAGTAGTACTTTGCAAATGCACTCCATAGGAAATGTTCTTTCAGGATAGCTGAACCAGCTAATATAAAGGAACTCTTTTTTATCTCACCAGACTGATGGTTGAAATTATATTATCTAAGCTCAATGTCAGCAACCCCCCGGATATTACATATAATACATTCAATTCCCTATTTAAATGTATAAGAGTGCAGTAAATTAAAATGTCTAAGCCATCATTTGAAGTGTACACACCATCTTGCTAGTATGAACCTTGCTCGTGTATACACTTGTCTTATTTTTGTTATTTTTTTTAATAATTGTGATGATGGCATAGAAATCTTATGGAAAGAAAAGGCAACATTGCTCCATCATTTATATAAGATTATTAAAAGGGCAAGGATGGAATAAACAAGTAGATTACAGATTACTGCTCACTCCAGTTGAAGAATCTGCTCTATTTGGCTGAAACTTATTAAGGAAATCCCAGAGAATTAGACATAATGCCACACAAAGGCAATTCTGCTTTCTGTGATCATAAGGAGCCTGAGGATGCCAGGAACAGCTCTAGAATCCAGGAAAACTACCTTTTTATGATGAACAATATGGTATTTATGCATGTAAGCAGAACAAGGGATGTTAATAAATATTGATAGATTTGCTATATTTATTAACCCCCTCCCCTCTTATTTATATCTTCTTCTATGAGCTGCTGTTTGAAGTATATGCACAGCATCTTGAGAAAGGGAAAAGAAGTAAAGAAAAAGTGGAAAAGCCCCAAAGACAAATAAAATGTTAGCATGCATTAAGAGCAGTAAAGAAGCAATGGAAACAAGTGTAATTCTGCTACAATATAATTCCCTGATGGGGAGTTGATATAATCAGCTATTGTAAATGCATCCAGAGTCAGTATAAGTTTTTTTAGGGTTATGTTTTTTTGCCAAGCGTTGACAATTGACAAGTGGTCACCCCTTGAGGTTAGAAGAGAAACTATTTCACAAAAGAAAAGAGTTCTTTAAAATGCAAGGAGATCAGATTGTGGAACTCACTAACAAAGGTGTATTTTTACAGTAGATTCAATTAGCTTTTAACAGGGGTTGTGTGTATTTTGATTAAAAGGCTACGAGGTTATGTCAGTTAATGAGGACAACCCAAAATTAAAAGTGACTATGGCACTGCTTGTGCAGCCTTCAGATTAAAGTGCCCTTGTAACACAACCAATCTCTTAACTAAACAAAATACCTGAAGATAGTGCTCCTCTCTCTCTATTCTAATATTATGTTTATTATGCTGCATTCTTAATGTAGTATATCAGTGAATAATTGTTTTTTTAAAGGGCATATATTTATAAAGAATAAACATGTGCAATAAATAAAAAGTGTTACCATTCCTGTAAATTACTTAAAATATCACTCAACTTTTAATGTTCTTTATCCTGGTGAATTTCCTCTAAATAATCTACTGTGTTGCTCAGGTACATAGAATGGAAAACTAGAGACAACAGACCATCTAAGTGTATCAATTTGCATTCACAATAGCACAGTGAAACAACAATAGAAACAACCCATATGTTACAATGCACTATTAGCAAACACTATGAGCCTCATTCAGTTGACCAAATCGCAATTACTTGAACAGGTAATGTAGCCCGTAAATGTTACGTATATTCAATTGGCTACATTTAGCAACTCACATTCCGATTGCAAGTTACAGGCTCAAAAGCACTATGGGCTTATCCAAAACGTAACTCTGTCCTATCTCCTCCATTGATTATTTAAGCCAGTAAATGTTACCAGTGCTAAAGACACAAAATTGATATTCAATTACAAAAATTCAACAAGCCCGCAATAGCCTTCAAACCCGTAAATCGCAAATGTATAAAAAAATTATACAAGTACTAGATAGGATTCGCAAGTGGGTTAAACACTTGTTTGTAGATCATTAACTATCATTAACTATTACCTCTTAATACCTCAATACAAAACAACTTTTATATATTCAGGTCCTAATTAGAGCCTATAAAATACTTACAAAACATCTAGAAAAAATAAAAAAACAGTTACAAATATATCAGTTATAAAAATATTTTTCTTTCAAATTCAGTATTAAAACCCTTTGGTTCTACTGTATCTAACATGTAATTCCAATAACTCTCTTTCGGAACTAACTGGCTTAATCTATTATCTCCTTTCCAATCCTCGCCAACATATCCTTTTCCCACAAATTAATTTGGATTGCATCAAATTTTCTAAAAAATACACATATATGTATATATATATATATATATATATATATATATATATATATATATATATATATATATACAGTATATATGTGTATGTGTGTATATATGTATAATAGGTAAGACTTACTTTTATATACAAATAAAAACAATGAAACAGAGCTAGACTAATTAATCAACAGGTTTCTTTTATTAGTCAGTACAATTATATACAATACAATATATATGTATGTATATATATGTACAGAATGTATAATACATTGTAAAATATAAACTGTTTGCTCCTGAATTCTAGAATGAGTTCATCTTTCGCCTCATCCCTTTACAGGCCTTGGCATTCTTTCAATAAAACATCCCTTTAACTTCTGACCAATCAATTAAAAATGTTTGCTATTTATATTCACATTCTTGTTACTGGGTGCTACTTTATATCCAATTGTTTCTGCTCTATAAAACAATAATGTTAGGGTATTCTTTTATGTAATCATTTAGCAAAGGATCTTTTCTCAAAATTTGCCGATATTTATTGAAAATATGTTTACTTCTTATATTTAGAATTGTATTGAACAATAAAAGAAAGCTGTCATTTATTCAATTGCCTCATTTTACATTGCTTTTATTTAAAAGAAAGTAAGTATATAAAGGGTTCACTGGTGGCCCAGTGGTCAGGATGCAGATGATTTCTCCACAGCATCCTGGGTTCAAATCCAACTAGGGAACCAAGAGGTCACACTGGCAAGTACTTGGATGGGAGACCACCTGGGAATACAGGAGCTGTAGGCTGTAGCCCACTGGAGAAGGAACTGGTAACCCACTCCAGTATCTCTGCCATGAAAACTAAGTGGATTAGCACATTGTGTTGTCCATGAGGTCACAGAGAGTTGGACACAACTGAGCAACACCATTTACATAACTATAAAAGTAAGTATTTTCTATCTACTAATATTGTTTCTTGATCTGTTTGTTGTAATTTCTTATCAGAGTATCCATTTTCTCTAAATCGTGCTCTAATAAATTGTTTTGTAGCTCCCCATACAGTACTTTTTTGCCTTGACTTTTCAGGATTTTTTGCCAGCTATGGGCCATAGTGTCCACTATTAGCAAGTATATAATTGTTAAAATCCACTTCTTTAAAGTGAGTTTATGTCAGTCATTTTTATTTATAACTGCAATTTCTAAATCAAGATAGTAGACACATTTTTATTGCAATTTCTAAATCAAGATAGTAGACACATGTTTAGCTAACATAACTGGTAAAAAAAATATTAAAATCATTAATATTAAAGAACATTAACATCTGGTTTAGATGTTCCGTATATCCCCTCCAAATTAGTAACAGCAATGTACAGTGGATATAAAAAGTCTACACACCCCTGTTAAAATGTCAGGTTTCTGTGCTGTAAAAAAATTAGACAAAGATAAATCATTTCAGAACTTTTTCCACATTTAATGTGACCTATAAACTGTACAACTCATTTGAAAAACAAACTTAAATCTTTTAGGTGGAGGGAATAAAAAAAATAAAAAAAATAATGTGGTTGCATAAGTTTGCACACCCTCTTATAACTGGGGATGTAGTTGTGTTCAGAATTAATCAATCACATTCAAAATCATGCTAAATAGGAGTCAGCATACACCTGCCATCACTTAAAGTGCCTCTGACTAACCCCAAATAAAGTTCAGCTGCTCTAGTTGGTCTTTCCTGAAATGTTCTTAGTCGCATCCCACAGCAAAAGCCATGGTCCACAGAGAGCTTCCAAAGCATCAGAGGGATCTCATTATTAAAAGGTGCTTCAACAAAGTATTAGTTTAAGGGTGTGCATACTTATGCAACCATATTATTTTATTTTTATATTTTTTCTTCCCTCTACCTAAAAGATTTCAGTTTGTTTTTCAATTGACTTGTACAGTTTATAGGTCACATTAAAGGTGGAAAAAGTTCTGAAATTATTTATCTTTATCTAACCTTTTTACAGCACAGAAGCCTGACATTTTAACAGGGGTGTGTAGACTTTTTATATTCACTGTACACCAGAATTGTGTCAATGCCCACCAAACCTGGGCCAATTAATAGTCCATAAACAGGTTAGTGTAGCAAGGAGGCAAACCTTTTCCCCATTGCTGTACCATTCCTTGTAGACAATGAGTACCGTTAGAATACATTTTCTTGTGTTATATCGATTCATCTTCATCCCCCAAAAATGTCTCACTGCTTTTGTAAGCAGGACAAAAAATAATATTAGTTAATAGGAAATACTTTTATATACAAATAAAAACAAATAAAAATTTAATAAATCATCAGTTTTCTTTTGTTAGTCAATATGTATAGGCCAAACTAATAAGTAATGAAAAGTTTGAATTTGAAAGCATTTAGGAGATATAGAAAAGAAATCTGAAAGCCACCCAATGACCAAACATTTTTTGAATCTAAATGCAATCCAAATGGCATTACATTTGTAGGAATATGTTGGTGAGAATTGGAGAAGAGGTAATAGTTAGTTCTGAAAGAGAGTTATTGCAATAACAAACCCTGAACACTCCTGTAGAGCTCTACAGACCGCTCTTGAAGAATTTGGCAAAGTTTCCTATTTTAAAATCAACCAACAGAAAACGGAAGTACTGACCTGTAATATATCATTAGAGGAAAAAAATAGGTTAGTGAATTCATACTCTTACTGTTGGAACTCCTTCCATATAGTACACCTGGGGGTAAAATTCCCAGGTCACATAAAAAATATCTTTAAATATAATTATAATGAAATATTGAAACAAATTAGAAAACTGTTGAATGACTGGAGATCTCTACAGTTATCATGGTTATCTAGAATAAATGCAGTTAACATGAGTCTAATCCCTAAAATCACCTATATAATGAGGTGTCTCCCGGGTAAAATACCAGCTTATTATATAAGAATCATTCAAGAAACACTAGATGACTTTATATATCAGGGGAAAAAAACAAGAGTTAAAAAATCTATAATATGCAAGAAAATTGAGAAAGGGGGATTAAGCTCTCCCTCTATCAAAGAGCTAAATAAAAAAATTATACTTACACAAGCAGCTGGATATAATTACATACAAAATATTCCAAGATGGTTAACAATAGAGGATTCCCTATTGGGAAGATCACCCATAAAAAATATACTATGGATCGCTAAGTATAAACTGAAGGGGAGCTCAGAATTACCTCCTAACATTAAATATATTATTAACGTATGGCATAAAAATAAAATAAAATTTTCATTGGTACAGTCTCCTTCTTTGGCAGCACCAATAGATTTTCCTAATAATAACTCGAATGGATTAGTTTTATCTTTACTAAAATCACATAATATTAGAAACGTGGGGGATCTATATGAAAAAGGAAATTTATTGGAACTGAAAAGAATCAAAGAGAAATTTAATTTAGATAAAATAACGTGGTTAGAGTATGAAGGATTACAAAGGTACCTTAGTCTATTAGGATATAAAATTACCAACATGAACATAATGTGGAAAATGGAAGAATATTTAATCAAAGGTGAATCGTCACATATAATTTCCAAATTCAGTAATATAATTGACGAAAATACTCCCTTTGATAAAAGTTTGGGAATATTAGCCTGGGAAGTTGACTTGAAAATTACAATATCAGAGGAAGACTGGACTAAAATTTTTAGTACGGTTAAGAACTCATCAATTAACTCCTCATATAATGAAATGATGGTAAAATTAATCCATAGATGGTACTATGTTCCCAATAAACTAAAAAAAATATATAGTAATTTAGATGGTCTATGCTGGAAACAATGCGGACTACCAGGTACAACCCTCCATATATGGTGGGATTGTAAAAAAATTAAAATATTCTGGATGAGAGTAAGCAAATAACTTTCGGCTCTTACTGGTAAACAAATCTCTTGTAATCCGTTAATATTTATTCTACACTCGCAAATGGAAATATTCCCATTAGGGGAAACATATTTAATATCACACATATGCCTAGTTGCCAAATGGTTACTTTTGAAATATTGGAAACAACCTCAGGTACCTTCTTGGAAAGAACTAGAGAACACCATCTCAAACAATAGGGAAATGATGAGAACAGAAATGCCCGATAACGTACGGGATAATATCCCCAAGGCCACTCGTCTAATAAAATGGCAGCTCTGGGACAAATATCTGACATTAAGCTAGAGAGTTTGCGGTGATGGAAGTTTCCTTGGTAGTGTTTCCATGACGGTTTCGTTTATTTTTTATTTTTTTTCCTTTTCTCCTGCTCTTTTCTATTTCTTCCTCTGTTTTCGTAGATCTTAATAATATAATTGAAACTTGAGAGATATCAAAGAAGTTGGGACAATAAGATCTTATTTTGTCATATTTTTGTATTGTTTGAATAAAAAAAAGAAAAAAAAAAAGAAAAAAAGAAAGAGAGTTATTGCAATGGTGTTAATGTTAGAACCATAATGATTTGGCATTTTTATATGAATATACTTGTAAATGGTACATTTATTATTTAGAGACAGATCTCCTGAATTCTCACTCAAATATATAGCACGTCACAGAGGAACGCCAACCTAAATAGTTTTTCTGTCCTCTATTTATATTCAGTTGATTTTTAAATGAACCAGTCATGTAGGGATTTGTGAGATAGGATATTTTTAATATAGATTGTATTCCTAATACCCACCATACCTTGAAAAAGTCCAAACAGGATGAAAAATATTTGAGGTGCAAGAATTATCCCCTCATTTAAATTTACTCTGTCTCATCCAAATTTAAAGTTTATAAAATGTCCTTATACCAATAGTGCACCATCTCTATATGTTGATTCTTCAATATGAAATCTGATATAATATAATTAATACAAGTTTACTCCATGCTCCTGGTTTGCTTTCAGCAATACCCTTGCTGATTAATTAGTCAGCTTAGGCTAAACCCCCATCACAATAATGCAACACATTGTTTACCATATAAATAAGCCATTACACTGGTGCAACAAAAGCAAGGTCTGATGAATCATGCTGGGTCAATAAGACAAAATCAGTATACTGTTGAGAATGTATTAAGGATAAATCATTTTAATAACTCTAAGGAGCTACACACAGGATCATTTTTAGTTGACTTTCTCAAGTATGTAGCTTAGGAAACAAATAGTCTACGCACATGTGACATTTACAAAATGCAGAGTGAGTGTGTCTACAGATTGATGATCCTAAAAGGTAACATAGGAGAGAGAGCACTCTGTAATACATCTCCTATGTGTCTTCTTATTAATTCCACTTAAAATCAACTTAAAAAAAAAATATATTGTGTAAAAATAAATACACTTTTACTTCAGTCACCCTCAGAGTAAGACCCCCCAAATGCCCCCCCCCCCCCCCCCCCCCCCCGCCTGTCCAGAGCAGAGTTGGATTAGTCTAAAATGAACGATTGCAAACGCGCATGTGCACAGTGGGGGGAAAAGGAAGTTACTCTCCTCTTTCTGCACAACAGAGTAACACAGGGGAACATTTTCACAGACCAAACTTCAGTCATCAGAATAGCTATAGTGCTCTTCTTAATCATTTGAGATTTTACTTGATATTTTTTATTTCATCCTCATCAGTCTGATATCCATCAGTGTGTTTTTCCCGTTAGCTTTATTAGATTTGTATATATCTGTAATGAGAAAGTTTTTGCTCATTGTGCAGTTTCTGACTTTTGTGTCTTATTTGCTGCCTCTTACATTTTTATGAGTTGTTCTTTCCTTTGCCTTAAATATTTTTGTATGTAGGCACTACTAATATATCAATCTTCTAAGAAGTTCATAAAACCTTCAGGCCTATATGTGATCATTAAAATAAAGAACCTTACTGTATTGGAACCAATATGTCCGCAAATCTTTGTTGCCTTAAATGACCACTGGAGTGTCTTTAGTATGCTCTTACAAAGAACAAGACATGTCAATGTGGAAAATGTTTTTCAAATAAATTAATACATCCCTTAATTAAAAAATGAAAAGTTACATAAAAAGGTAACTCATTATATATGTGTTTATATTAATATATACAGTTGTTCTGATTATACCAAGTCTGCACACTGATAGAAGCTTATATAGAGAGTCTCAAACACACCAAGTAGCTGAAGACACCAAGAGAATTCAGATTGCCTAGCATTATTAGCTGCTTGTATGATTCACCCTAGCTTCTTTCCCTTGGCTGACAATCCACTTGAGACAGATTATTGTCTCCGTAGCCTCTCTCTCACACTGTTATATATCTAATTGTTTGCTTGCAGTCTACAAGGATATAACAAAAACATAATTAGTTTATAATGTAAAACTGTAGAGTGTAACAAGTACTTTATCAATTACATGTTATTTAAATAGTATTTCCTGACAGTAAACTAACATTGAAGTTTGCCATTTTGAGCAATAAGTAATCCTTTCTGATCACAAATGGAGATTCTCATATTTTGTTAATGATAGCTCATTACAATTATTTATGGATTAGACCCTGAGGCATTGGGTCCAGTGTTGAGTGCAGTCGTCTGCACAAAAAAAATCAAGGAATTGTCAGACTAGATGACCAGCTCAAAATGGGAAACTTCAATGTTAGTTTAATATAGGAAAATGCCTTTTTAATTGTTTTCCTTTAATAAAGTACTTACCTATAGTTTTAAATGATACCATACTTGGAACTCCTCTGTGTCTCCTTAGATCATGTATGTTTCTGAAAAAGTTCCTGTGATGGGCTCACTGCTTTTAATTATTTAGGGTAATTGTTGGCAGCCATAGGATACTCAACTACCTCTAGGAGACATCGGCTGATTATGTGTTTGTTTGTATGAGACACTGACTAAATATTTATAAAAGGTATTACTATGATGATTCCCGGTGACCCTCTCTGAATATCTATCTATCTACTGTATCTATCTATCTATCTATCTATCTATCTATCTATCTATCTATCTATCTATATATATATATATATATATATATATATATATATATATATAAATATATATATCTCATGGATTTCACCAGGGCCCAGAAGAGTTTTTATCCCATTAAAAACTAACTTAGGATTTTTTCCTGATTACTTATGCTCTTAGTCAGACTCTAAGAGCATATTTCTGTTTTCAATGTGCAGTGGCCCTTTAAATCTCATAATTACTCAGCTTTTATGTGTGATACAAGTGTTCATGCTATGTGTTTGTGTAACATGTGCTTGCTGCCCTCCCATAGAAAAAATATAAATAATATGGCCCACCATCAAATTTAATAAAGAAGTAATAAATTGATGTGTGTATAAGTAGTTATGCTGTAAAAATGTCTGTTATGGGGAAATGTCTGTTATTTGCTCACACAGCAAGAGAGTGATGTATGCACACAGAAAAGGGAAAAATGGGTGCCTGCATACCTTGCACACCCACTTGCAGGAGCTCCACCTTTTACTGCCCAGGGCTCCAAAAAGGTAGATCTGGGCCTGCTTACAACACATAATAATGGCTGTAACTTCTTCTTGTACAATTTGCATGTTATGAAGCCACCATCCAACCAACGCCACCTATTTTTACAGTAATCTGAAAGATTAGAATAATTAGAGAGGTGCTGATGGCTACTGATTCACTTGCTAAGTTAAGGAACAATACATTTATTTTTGAAACAGGATTATTATCGTTTTAAATGTGTGCCAAATCTTTTATCTTGTTTTTTAGGTTAACATTTTTGAGGCCCATTTACCAAACAAATTGACATATAATAAGACAAACTGTATGTGAAGCACATCAAAATGAATTGTGTTGAAAATTCTGTTAAAGTAATATTACATGAAGGTAATAAGTATGTAACTGCATAGGCAATATTTTTTCTCTCATAAACTGATCCCCCTTCACAAAAATCGTTGCAGTTTAAAAGTAATGATACAACAATTTTCCTAAAGGCATTCAATTTTGGCCTCTGGCTTAGTTGTGCCTACTTCTGCTTTTTAAATAGATAATACAATTATTTGTTTCTCTTTTTCTCTTTACTGGAAATCCAGATGGGCAAAATTTCAGTTTTTCTGATAACTCGGAAGCAATACATTTCTTGGTTACAAATTTCACACTGCTTCTTTTATTTGTCATGTAACCCAGTGACCCACTTCATGAATTTATGTTAATTTATTGTAACCAGCATTCATCCTTCCCGTCATAATCCTCTCCGACCCTCAGGAAGATTTTCAGCTGCCTGTACATGACTTCAAACTTTGGCATGTCTGTACTTGTTTTGCATGCTGCTGTTGTTACTCTGTAATTTCCATTTTCTTATAATTATTGCCTTAATACATATATAATGGAACCAGAAGGAATATTGGATCATTTTTCTATGCAAAAGCAAGGTCTTCACTAACTAAAAACCTCTGTAAAAAAATATGCTCTGTGCTTATATAGGGCCCTTTAGATTTGCCAAATAGCAATTTAATAAGGCTGAATATGACTAGGCAAGGTCAACCATTAATAAGCTGCTTCCTAACTAGAGCATGCTTCCAATCTTGTGTCTGACAGTTTAGTATTGCCTTCTAGTCAGACCCTCATATCCATTTCTTTTAGCTTCATTGTAGCTACTTCTAGTTAACACGCAGATCTAGTCATTGGAGGGTTGGTTGAAATGCTTTGGAGAAGTGCTATGAAGCTGAGAGTGAGAGTAGTCTGTAGTTTTTGTTAATTGATATTTTGCTATATATGTAATGTACAATTGATTTACTTAAAACATATATTACTGACATCACATAAATTACATACAGCGTTATACACAAACACATAAATATATATATATCGTGGTTTATATAATATAATGTACTTTATGTGACACAGGTTGTTACAATGGAGAAACCAGCCCAAAAAAGCACTTAAGAATGAATTTGCACAGACATTCAATAAGAAAGCATAACAAAGAAAGTTATTGTACCCCAGTGGGACACCATTTTAGCCAGAATGATCACTCCATCCAAAACTTAAAAGTCAAAATACTCAGAGGAAATTTTAAAAACATCCAAGTGAGAAAAGCATTTGAAATAAAGATGATCACATTCCTTAACACTAAAAATACAGGACTTAATATGGGCTTGGGTTTTCTAATACATTATCCCAATTTCATCTGAATTTTTCTTATTTTACCATAACAGGTTTGTCACTCTTAGTGAGATGTTTGTCCAACAGGAAGGATATCTCTGTTGACTACAGTGCTCTGTTGTTTCATGTATATATTGATGTATATAGTTTGTGCATATATGTTTCCTTTACTATGTTGTGTTTATTCCCCCTATATGTATTTACCTGATGATGTCAGATGCTGTCTCCACTCTCTGCATATGCTATTTCTAGTTAAAGTTTGCTGGATTAATATATTTCTGCACTCTGTAGGCAAAAAGCAGCGTATATGTATACAGCACCTTGCATAAAACATTTTATTTTTAATTAATATCTAAAAACCCCTCTAATGATTATGTTGACACCCCCAGGGGGTGTCTACATAACTTCCTGATCCCCACCCAATCAGCAGGTTGAAAAAATAAATGTTAATAAACCCCCCAGGTCCTGACAGAATATATCAAGGGTACTGAGGGAACTGGGCTCTGTAATAGCCAAACCATTGAGTGAATTTCATTTTTCAAGATTCACTCAAAACAGGGTCTCTATTAGATGACTAGAGAAAAGCAGATGTGATACCTATATTTAAGAAGGGAGCAAGAACAAATCCAGGAAATTATAGACTTGTAAGATTCACTTCTGTAGTGGGAAAGCTTTTAAAAGGGTTAATAAGGGATAGTATACAAAAATATGTCTGTTTTAACAAGATTTTAAGTAGGCGTCAACACTGATTTATTAAGGATAGGAAAGGTCAAACAAACCTAATTATTTTCTATGAGGAGGTTAGTAAGAACTTGGATCAAGGCAACTCAGTGGATAAAGTATTTTTGAATTTTGCAAAGACTATTGTGCAAACTAATGGATACAGGAATTTCAGTAAATCTCTGTTATGGGATTGAGAGCTGGCTAAAAGATAGCAAGCAAATGGTTGTTGTAAATGGAACATACTCAGGTTGGACTAATGAGAAAAGTGGGGTTCCTCTGTGTTCAGTATTAGGGCCTCTCATTTTTAACATATTTATTAATGACTTAGAATTTGGATTGGAAAGTATTGTCTAAATTTTTGCTGATGACACTAATTTGTACAAGGTAATTAAATCAGATAATGATGTACTTTCCCTCCAAAGGGATTTGCATAAATTAGAGGAATGGGCATCTAAATGGCAGATGCGATTCAATATGAATAAATGTAAAGCTATGCATCTGGGAAGGAAAAATAGCCATGCAATTTATAATCTTAACTAGCGATTTACCTGTCAAAAAAATGATGGTCAATTGAATTTTAAATCTGGAAATGCTGTTTGTGACACATTGTGATTCTTTAACACTCTGAATCTTTTTCTTATCTACAAAGAAGTAGTCCAATTTTTTTTTAACAATGTAGTATTAAACCATATCAAACTTTGTAATTATGATGTATATAATAGTAATATAACAATCCATCAAATTTCTCTGAAAACATATTTTAAACCATTACATGAAGTTTTCTAATATTCAAGTAATTTTGTAAACAGTGTGTAAGTTTTTTTTTTTAACAATACTAACATGAAATTGTTGAACTTTTTGTAAATGAGTCTCTTCAACCATGACAGAATGCTTTTTAACATACAAACTTCAATTTAAGCTCCTGTTAAAACACATAGGTATTGAATCCAGAGGAAGGCAAACAGTAAAAAACCCCATTGCAACTTAGCCAATTGTCTCAAAAGGGGAAAAAATGAATTCCTTCCTGACCCCATTAAATGGCGATCGGATTACTCCTTGGATGCATACTTTCTATTTAATTATACATTGAATTTTGTTAACAAATGTTTCTGCTGCAAATTACATAAATCTTTTTTAACATTTACTAAATGAATTTTGACAACTTTTTAACATACAATGCTAACAATGCAAACATTAACATAAGATACTAACATTTAACCTTAATTTATGTTAAACTATATTGAGCTTGAATATTGAATCAGGAGGAAAGCAAATTTCAATAAATGTAATTTAACTTTGTAAATGTTTTGAAAGTGTTGCCAAAAAATATTCCTTCCTGACTCCATTAACTGGATCAATAATCTATATATAATGCACCATTTTAATTTTTTAAGAAATGATGATGCTGCTACTAACATTAAACCTTAATTACAAAGGGCCTCATTAAATTGCGATTTGGTCAATTGAATAGGGCTCTAAATAAGCACATAGCATACTTTTTTTAAAGAAGTTTTTAGTTAGTGAAAACCTTGCTTTTGGATAGATTATTACTAACTAAAAACTTTTTTCAAAAAAATATGTTATGTGCTTATTTAGGGCCCTATTCAATTGGCCAAAGTGCAATTGAATGAGGGCCAAAGAATGCATCAACTTATCAGTCCTTTTCAAACATATTTTTAAGTTTACAAACCTGTATGAAACATTACATTTTAAACAATTTCTAAAATGCAAATGTATTGTTTTGTGGAGCCAATCATGTCTAAACTGACTTCCAAGACATTCCATTTTTTTAATTTTCTTTGAAACTGTTTTCCTTTGAAAGAGCACAGCAGCCTTTTATTTCTGTATATGAGATGTCAGTCCTTTTTTTTTTTTTTTTTCCTTTCTTCCTTTTGTATTTAAAAATAGTGGATTTTCCAAATCCCAAGAGTTTTTCACTCTAGTGGTTATAACCATAGATTACATATAGTATAATTGGGAATAATAGTAAGTTATTGTGTGGAATATAAATGTTTATTAAGGTACTTGTACCTCACAACGGCGATTAAAAGGTTAAAAACAAGGATAGAAAGGGTTTAATAAAAGCAGAGCCTTCCATGAGGCCAAGATGGCCCAAATATTTAGGATAATCAATATCTCAAGAAGCTTAAATAGCTAGTATAGGTAGTATATAAAAGTGAAGTTACAGCTGGCTTTAATTGGAGTTCTATACGCTGAATACTGTCTTCTAAAAGTGCTATATGGTAATGCAAAAACACTCGAAGAGACTCCTTTAGAATGAATCCCTATCTTGTTACAATGAGTCTAAATCTCTTGGATACAAAGTAATGGGGATAAAGGAATTCCTATATCATAAGAAGGACTATTATAGGGGTACAAGAAGGGCCTAAAAATGCCACAACCCCCCCACACACATTCCCTCACTGTAACAGAAGTACTACATAGGGACAGGAAGATAGTATGTGTAAAATAAAGTAACAATGTACACAATCCGAGCGCATGGAGAACTAGCACAGCTAGAACTAACAGCGTCTATATGCGTGTCACAGTGGACCGCATTGGACGCTCCCGCCTGACGCGTTTCGACGCACAACTGACGTCTTTCTCAAAGGGCTCTGCTTTTATTATACCCTTTCTATCCTTGTTTTTAACCTTTTAATCGCCGTTGTGAGGTACAAGTACCTTAATAAACATTTATATTCCACACAATAACTTACTATTATTCCCAATTTCTTCCTTTTGTGTTAATTATTACTTTACTTTTCTGAAATTGTTGACATATTTTTATAACTGAAATAGTGTTCCACTAAGAAGAGGGCACTTGACCTTTAATTTTTTCCTTCAAATGAAACCACTATTATCTGTGATTTCAAAACCTTGTAGTACACAATATTTTTAGTAAAAATACGGCCATCATGTAGTAGATCACCCTGTCTTGGGTTGTCTTCAACTGAAACTTTAATTGCATCTGGATTTGTCTACCTTGAAAAAGCAACATAGAGTTGTCCATGTGCAAAAACAGGTTCTTTTAAAAAAATACCCACAGACTTAAAAGTTTGTTCTTGGGAGTTATTGATGGTCATGGCAAATGCCATGATAACTGGAAATTGTCTCCTTTGAAGGACAAAAGGCAAACCACTTTCACTTGGAGCTAAATCAATACTTGGAATATAACCTTGTTCATCTTTATGGGTCCCAGTCATAATTTCGGCATGTATAAAATAATCTTTGAACTTGTTCAAAATTAATCTGGTCCCATTACAAAGTCCTTTTTTTGGATTTATATTTCTCAATAACATGACAATTGCCCCTTTTTTCAATTGCAAAACATGTGGTGGCATTACAGATGGGGTTAAAGAAATAATAAATTCGATACTAAAATTCAATTCACTCTTTATCATCAGCCAGAACTAAATCTGCACTGTAATAATTATTTTGTGGTGCATTGATGAATTTTAAAATTTCGTTATTTAGATTCAAGGCATCTATATTTTTGGATGTCACTTTGTTTGCACTGTCAGAGTGTTTAGAAAGATTGCTGATATGAGTGATTCCTTGCACACCATTTGTGATATAATTTCATTGGTATCATTGGGTAAATCATGTATTTGCGGATGTTTTCCTTCTCCAATTTGAATGAGCCAATCATTGAATTCATTTTGGCCTTCATATTTAATTCTGATTTTGAGATGTGTAAATATTTTCCACAGTTTACTTGTCTTGATACATGTTTCAATGATCTCAGTTCTATTTACATGAGGCACAACAGGTAATGTTTGCCTAAAATCTCCTCCTAACAGCATCACCTTTCCACCAAATGACAAATTATTATCCATGACTTCTTTTAAGAATCTATCAATACATTGCAAAGCATGACATGACATCATTGTTGCCTCGTCTATGATAATTAATTGACTTCTTTTTTTGCTTGTAAAGAATTCAGTCGAATATCTGACACTGATGTTTCCAAAATGGGAACTGGTAGCTTAAATCCACTATGCACAGTTCTACCACCGTCTAACAAAAATGCTGCAATTCCAGTTGTTGCAAATGGCATAGCTATCTGACCCTGTGCTCAAATGTAAATCATCAAACAATTGTACAGATAAGTTTTTCCCGATCCACCCGGGCCGTCTAGATAAAAATACCAGTCTTTGACCATTTCATCATCTGAAGCATTTGTGATTGCATTAAATGCTTGTAACTGTAAAGTATTTAAAGTTGCCAGTTTTTTTAGACAGGGTTGGGGGGGCGTTACCGGATATGCACACGTGAGCGGACGCTCGCATAGTCCGATGGAGGAACCCACGCTGGAGTTTGGTTCTCTCTAAACCTTCTGCCTCAGCCCTTCCCAAGGCACAAACCCTCCAAGCCCGATACGGGACCAGCAGCACGGGAACAGCAGTATGGAGAGCAGAGCCATTAAATCATGGGAGATATAGTCCCAGCGCTTGCCCTTGTCTTGAAGCCCCGTGTGCAGTGAGAGTGCACAATCTGCGGTAAGCGACTGGACGGAACATAAGTTGTGCTAAGTGTCTGGAGGGAACAAAGCCAAGTACAGCAGGGAATTGGGGAACACCGGCAGGAGAAAGCCTCGAGGCAGGCCGCCGAAAGGACCTCTCACTACTGAAAGCATTTGACATTCCAGGATTCCCATTGCAGCGGTTGCAGCCAGGATTCCCATTGCAGCGGTTGCAGCTATCAGCCGCAAACAGCATGAAGGCAAGAGGTCCGGTAAGGCTCTAATAGAGCACCTTTATACATATAACATTGACTCTTATTTGCAAGGCCCCAAGACATCAACGGGCAAAATATATATACAGGTCCTATAAGGATATAAGGTCCTGTTCATTAAGTAAGGATCCCCAATTATAATTTAACGGGGTCTATAATCTCTTAAAATATGATATGCATAATTGGTGCTAGGTCTGGGATTAGTGAAGGCAATAAGACAATCTAACTGCTCCCTGACAGTCCTCATGCATTAGCCATATTCCAATGGGGAAAATCGTACTGACCAATATGTCAAAGCTTCAAAGCTGAAATATAAATAAGGTCAAAAGTAATAAAGAAAAAAGGCCTGGAATGGGCTCCATTAATCAACCAGAGGAGTACTAAAGGACCCAATATCTAAAAACAAGGTGACCTGGTTTTCAAATCCTTCTATTACCTACAATTGGGAAATAAGAGCAGAGGGGGGGAAGAAAGGAAGAAAAAAAGGAGAAAAGAAGATACATAAAATAAGTATATACCCCCAATTAAAAGTATTCGATCAGGACCGCACCTACTGAAAAGTGGATCTGGAACTACCTCCTTTTTTTTTCTTTTATTTTTTTTTTTACTATCGTTTCCTTTTTTTCTTTTAATCCCTTTTTCTCAGCTATATAGCAGGAATTCGATTCTAGGTAAAACTTTACACAATGCCTCCGAAAAACAAAAACAAAGATAAAATAAGATCTCCTCCCAAATCCAAACTATTTTTCTCGCCTAAAATGGCGCAAAAATCTATGGAGATATCCCTTTTGGCTTCCCTAATAGGGGATAAATCTACAGAGACATATGTAGATAATACGGTAGACACCTCTTCGGTTATAAATACAGTTAATTTGGAGGATGAAATCCTCACTGTTGGAAAATTGGAAAATATCCTAGAGAAGTTCCAAAATAAATTCTTGGATGAATTTAAAAATCAAATTCTCTTAAATATTAAGGCAACACAAGAAAACACAGCCAAAATTGCAGAATTGGAAAACACTTGTGAAATAATTAAAAAAGAGCAAACTTATTCCAAAGAAATCATAAAAATAATGGATGGGAAATTAAAGGCATTAGAAAATAAGGTGGACTCCCTTGAAGATAGATCAAGAATTAACAACTTAAAAATACGAGGGATTGATGAAAAAATATCCAAAGAGGAATTGGGCTTATATCTCACTAATTTTTTTTATATTTAGTGCCGGACTTTGCGGATATAAAGTTTAAGTTTGATGCAGCCCATAGACTCTCTAAACCGAAAAATATTGATGCAGAGTTCCCAAGAGATGTAATGGTAAAAATCCATCACCTGCCACTGAAAAATCAACTACTAAAAGCTAGCTATGGAACAACAACCTTTGACCCAAGATATTCAAATATTAAAATATTTTCGGACATTTCTACTTCTACGAGAAATAAAAGAAGACAATTTTTTCCCATCACGCAGAAACTGAGAGAAAAAGAAATTCCATATAAGTGGGTTTTTCCCATAGGACTTTCATTTTTAAGAGACTCTAGATGGTATAAAATCACATCACTTAAAGAAGGAGAAGATCTGTTTAGTAAATGGGACTTTTGAGAGTTTTTGCCTTAATGGTACCTGGTGGGATTGCTAGATTTCCATAAATGGGATGGTTATTTCATTAATTCAAATCACTCTCCTTTTTTTTTTCTCTTTTTTTATTTTTTATTTTTTCTTTCATTCCTTATCTTTTCTACCTCCCCTTTTTTTTAGGATATATTTGCTACTCTGCCCCTAAAAATGATGGATTGCTATATTTAAAGGGTTTAAGATTGTATATTGGCTTTTCTCTTAAGAAATTGCACAAGCACTTTTTCGTAATGAATGCACTTTAACCTCACTATGTATTATGGGTAATAATGAAGGAAATAGGATGTTTAGACAGGGGCTTTTATTTTAATATATTTATTGAAGTCACGCAACATTTATTAGATGTTCACCAGCATACGATTGTATTAAAATTACAGGGTGATCCCTAAAAGTCTTTAGAAGCACAAATTTAAAACATTAGATTAAACCAATATATGTTAAGATAAGGAATAATTATACACGTAAATTTATGTTAATTTGCACATGGAAATTGTATATATTAATTGATGATATGATTAAGTTGGTTGTGTAGCACAAGATTGCAATATATGAATAAGGGGGACGAGTAGAACCAATTTAGTTACGTATGAATTATGAAGAGTGATAGAGTAAGGAAATGAAAAGATGTGTGAAGCCAACTCTATTATAGTAAATTTTTGTACAATTACGTTATACAACTTAATTTAAGGAATATTATATGTAGTTAAAAAAATGTAATAACAGAATATAAACACAACATTACAAATTGTAGAATGTTCAAGGAAATGTATGAAGATTATGAAAATTAGGAAAATTATAAAAGTGAATAAAAATAGAAATAGAAATGTAAAAGGATATTGGAAAGGTCGTAGAGAGGGGGGAGGGAGAAGAATGGGAGGAGAGAGGAGAGGGGTACATTTACAATAGGAAATTTTGTTTAGGTAAGTTACAAATCAATAGAAATGATCAGGCAAAGAGAGCTTACCCCAGAATAAAAGGCTTGGAGAGAGTAGGGGAAAAAGCAATATAATTGGGGGGGTAGGGAGAAGGTTGGGAACCAGAAGGAAATTTAGGAATATAAAGAATTACAGGCGTGGGGAAACCTCCATGGAGGACTTAACATATCCCTTCATCGTTTACGTCCATAGGGTACAACTAGGTGGTTGCAGTTGTAATCCCCTCGGAAGGGAAAGGGATTGAATGGTCAGACGGGACCATTATGGTCTCATGAGAGAGTGTGGTATGTTTGGAAGTACGGATGTAGCCAGGGGTTGGGGGATGGAGGGCAGGGGGGAGGGCTCAGAGGAGGGAGGGGAATGCCGGGTTTGAAGATAGTGAGTTACAACGTCAGGGGATTAAATTCTCCATCAAAGAGAGCCTCCATCTCTAGAATGCTGATTAAAACAAACCCAGATATTGTATTAATTCAGGAATCCCATTGGGACAAGGGAAGAACATTTCATATGGCCAAACATAGATTCCCACAAGTATTTAATGCCTGCCACAAAAAAAAACTCAGGAGGAGTTTTAATGATGTTTAATAAAAAAATAAAATTAAAAGAAGAATTAGTGGTCCTGGATGGTAATGGCCGCTATATTATTTGGGTTGGAGAAATAAATGGCGAGCATATGACAATAGTAAACGTATATGCCCCTAACAATAAACAAAATATATTTTGAAGGGCGTATTAAAGAAACTGGATAAGATTGCTAAAGGAGGACGCATTTTGGGGGGTGACTTCAATATGACGCCTGAACCTAAGATGGACAGAAGTTATGAAAAGGTTCCTAAAAACTATAAACTTATAGAAAAAACAGCTCAGGATTTTTCCAAATTATTGGTGAAAAACCATTTATATGATGCATGGCGCCTTATAAATACAAATGAGAGAGATTATACCTACTACTCTGCATCTCATAAAATGTATTCACAAATCGATAATATAATAGTGAATGAGACTTTGTTAAATGCAATTCAATCAGTTAAAATTGGTTCAATAACCATCTCGGACCATGCTCCAGTTACCCTCCAAATACAGGAAAAGGGTGAGGCAAAATCTAGTAGGGTATGGAGAATGGATGATAAAATTTTAGAAAATAAGGAAAGACTAAATGATATCAGAATAGAAATTAAAACATTTTTGGAAATCAACTTGGGGTCAGTTCCATCAAACACAACAATTTGGAACACATTAAAAGCATATATAAGAGGTATATTAATTAAGATGAAAAGCATCTGGGTTAAACAAACGACTTTTACATATAAAATTGTATCAATTGGAACAAGAAAACAAAATAAAAATAAATAACACCCTTACCCAAGAGATAAAAACAATTCAGAAAAAAATTAATAACATTAACCAAAAACGCTATGGCGATTACAACAAAAATCATTTCATTTCAATAATCGAATAGGAAAAGATCTAGCGAACAAAATTAAAAAAACAAAATTATCAAAATTGTAATATCCACTACCTGGTAAAACAGGGAACAAAAATGTTTAAGCCTAAAGAAATTACGGATCAATTTATGAAATTTTATCAAGCTTTGTATAATCTAAACTCGGAAGAAAACTTTATAACACCAAAAAGTAAAAACATATCATCATTTCTAGATCAGATTGACTTTCCAGTTATCTCAAATGAAGAAAAGGAAGCACTAAATAGCCCGATAACGGAAATAGAAATTAGACGTGTTATTAAAAATCAAAAAAATTACACGGCACCAGGCCCAGATGGCTTTTCTACAACATACTATAAAATATTTGAAGAAGAGTTAATGCAAATCATAGTAGCCTCATTTAATGAAATTAAAACCACAGGTACATTTCCACCAGAGATGCTTAGAGCCAACATAATGACTATACCAAAACAAAATAAAGAAGCATACTCTTGTAAAGACTTTAGACCAATTTCGGTTATGAATATAGATACCAAAATATATGCTAAGGTTTTGGCTCTAAGACTTACAGAAATATCTAAATCATTAATAGTGTCCGACCAAACTGGATTTGTTCCAGGGAGGCAGGGTTCCGATAATTCCCATAAACTGATTCACTTAATAACTTATGCGAAGAAAAAAGACATCCCCACCCTATTCCTATCAATGGATGCCGAAAAAGCTTTCGACAGGGTAGGGTGGGATTTTATGATGCAGACCCTCCATAGATATGGTTTGATTTATTTGCATCGAAAGCCATAGCCGCTTTATAAAAGGCTCCTTCGGCATCGGTTCTGGGAAAAGGTGTACAATCAGATTATTTTATGGTAACATGGAACCCGTCAGGGTTGTCCGTTGTCTCCCATTTTATTCGCATTGATCCTAGAACCCCTTGCCATATCTATCAGGGCTTCATCGGAGTTTAAAGGGATTAGAGTAGGCAAAAAGGAATATAAGATCTCCCTCTTTGCGGATGATGTAGTAGTTTATATGGAGCAACCTCATTTATCTATGAAGGCTCTGATGGAAATTATTGCTAATTATAGTAAGGTGTCGAATTATAAATTAAATATAGAGAAATCTGAAGCACTGAGTGTTAATATTTCAGAGAAAGACGAAGAGCGCCTGATTAGTAGGTATCGGTTGGCTCATACAAAGGAATTTACACATTTGGGAATTAAATTTAGTGATGACATAAGAAGTATTCAAACCTCTAACTTGAACAATTTATATAAAACATCTAAAGAGCTTATTGAGAATTGGCCGGTCAATCAAATCTCCTTTTCTGGCAGAATTGCATCAGTCAAGATGTCTCTTCTTCCTAAACTTAATTATGTATTTAGATCTTTCCCTTTTTCAATTTCAAGCCAATGAACAGTTAAATTCCAGAAGATGATTGATAGATATATTAACAAGAACGGTCAGATCAGAGTGAAAAAGGCAATAATGAGTAGAAAATTTATAAAAGGTGGTATTGCATACCCAATAGTTTCTCACTATCAGGAAGCAATCAAACTAGCACAATACATAAAGTGGAGTCAACCTCTTTCCATTCACCCGGAGAATCAGGTGTTAAGTGATATGCTACACAATATCGACCTCAATGCCCTATTGTTCATCCCAAAAATAGCATTATCATACATCGACCCGAAAGCAACTATTTTGACTGTAATGGTAAAAGAGTGGATAAAAATGAATAAAAAAATTAAATTCTTAGAGCAGTACAGTGAACTTACTCCCTTGACAACATTAGCTCGCTTGAATTATATCTATTTAGAACCAGAATGGAAAGACAAAGGAATATATCTACTGGGGCATATTCTAGACAAAGAAAAAGGTAAAATATTGGACTATAACATGCTAAAGAAGAAATATAATATTTCAACTAAACTTTGGTTTACTTCATACCAAATCTCACGAGCTTTGAAGGACACAAATAAAGACATTATCCTGCAAAGCTTAAACAACGTTGAAACTTTAATAAAGTCTCAAAATACTAGACACTTGACTTCAAAGTGTAGTGAGATCATTTACAAGCAAACACAGATGGATACAACTAAACCTATGGACCTCTGGGCTAAAGACATGCAGTTAAGGATATCTAAAGAGTCATGGCAACAAGCCCTAAAATCTTTAAATATGTTTGTTAAAAATTTAAACCAGAGAGAAATCCAATTTAAACTACTTAATAGATGGTACTGGGTTCCCTCCAAAATTTACTTTATAACATTCAACCCAGAAATTAAATTATGCTGGAACTGTGGGAAATCAGCAGACATGTTCCATATATGGTGGAAATGCCCTATATCCCTTCAACTCTGGGAGTGCTTTGAAGATTTATCTAATATAATCAAGACAGATTTAATAGCAAATCCGCAGATGGCCTTTGTGGTAACTTGTCTTCCTTGAATGGTAATTCAGGACTTCCTCAAACAGGCCTTTGTAGGAGGGCTGAGAAACTTTACTTCCCTCCCACAATTGCTCATGGACAGGATGTGATGTAAATTACATCATCTCAACTAAGGATATATCCAGGCAGGAAACTGGTGCTGTTTCCTGTTTTCTTGCTGGATGGTGTTGGTGATGGTTGATGGTGTTGGTGATGGCAATGGTCTAACCGTGGGTAAGATCAAGCGTTTGGGGAAGGGAATTATTATATATATATAGGTAGATAGATTAAAAAAAAAGGGTGTTGCTCCGTGGGTCTGGGCTGTGTGTTTGTGATGCATTTATAGTATTGTGTTATTGCCTTTTAATAAATACCTTTTAATGTAGACGAACCTTGTGTAATATTTATATATATTAATTTGGTGATACACCACAGCCTTGTTTAATATCTTTCCTCCTAAATTGGAAATAAAAAATAAAGCGTTTATGACTCAAATTTTCCAGGTAGGTAAAACCGCAATTGCACGCAATTGGAGGAAAGAAGATCTTCCAAAACTATCTGAAATATTGGTCATGATGGGTTATAATAGGGAATTAGAGAGAGACTGCAACATCGCATTCCAGCTAAAACAAGATCCTGTAAAATGGGCCATTTGGGATTCCATCTCTAACTAACCCCTACGTTGGTACCTCACGAATCCATAATGTTTCCCATTCCAGCTCGCTCCCTTCCTGGCTCTTCCCCCTTTCCCGTCCCAAGCTGGCTAGAATGTTTGCGAAATGAAAGGGTGAGAAAGGATATGAAAGGAATTTAAGAGAGAAGTTAAATTGGTTGATCTCTCCACTAGGGTGAAGATTATTCAACCAAATATTAAAGTTTGAAATCAGTTTACAGTCATATGTAAGTTTAAAACATTGACACACATAAGGTCCATTATTAGCAATAAATAAAACAGATTGGAACGCAAAGGGAACTCTCCCACACATTCCCCCACACAAAGGACCACGGAAGCCCATGTGGAAACTCTGGTTGGGGAAGGCATGAGAATATAGAGGTGTTGGGGCGTACCGGGCAACATGGGGCATATACTGCGAGAGGGGACAAGAGGATATAGAAGGTATCATTTGACCTAGGGAGATTGTCATTTATAAGTAGATTCTCAAGAATTTTGTTGTAATGACAAAAAAAAAAAGAAAAAATTAAAGAAAGTAGAAGGAAAAGGAAGAAAAAAGGGAGAAGGGAAGGAAGAGAAAGGGGAAAAGGGAGAGAAAAGGAAAAGAGAGAAAGGGCACCAAATTTGTGTTTTTAGCTGTGTATATAATGTGCAATGTAATGTATATGTAAAAATGTAGATTTTATACTTGTAAAACAATAAAAAATAAAATAATAAAAAAAAATTAATAAATAAAGTTGCCAGTTTTTCTTCAGTTTTTTGTTTTTGTAGCTCAGTGTCATAATCATCAAAGTTGATGTCATCTATAAGTCCTGGATCAGGCAAATTAAAACTTGCAAACAATATTTCTTGAATTTCCATTAAAGTTTTTAACAGTGCTGTTGGCTCATTGTAACGTTTCAAGAAGTCTTCAGACATATTTATTTTAAATATTTCCCACAAAGTAAATGCATCAGGTACATTGCAAAAGATGCAAATGAATGCAAATTGTTGTCTCATTTGCTTTGGTATTTGACATAGTGCTGCTTCTTCCAGACACCTCTCCCATTCTGTATCATCAGCTATGAAGTTTTGATGTCTTGCAGCTAATAGGAAAGTATCATCAACTATGTCATTCACTGTGCCTAAATGTTCAAAACTTTGTGCACCGGGAACATGTAAAAGAAGTAATCTTAAATAAATATATTTGTAGTATAATTTTATGTGTATCTCTTCTTTGTTGTCGCCATAGACCATTTACAAATACAAAGTGATATGGAATCTCAATGTATAAAAATTGTCTGGCCTGTGTATCCTGGCAGTTTAGTTTAAACCATGCAGTAAGTGTTGTATCTCGGTGTTCACTTTGAGCTAAGGCAGTTCTTTCATTAACTGCAGTAAAGCAAACAAACTGACTTTGAGGCAAATGTACAGCTAAATGATAGACAGCATGTGACCGATCATGCATCTCAAATTTCAGAAGCCGCCATATTGCTTCAGGAGCATTGACATAGCGAGCAACTAAATAATTTGAAAGTTCGCCATGTAAAATTGGATTTTCCTTTTCATTTGCAGCACCTTCCACAACAACAGTTGCTGCATCATATCCTTTGTATATATATTTATACACATATTTGATTGATTTAATAGAAGTGCAAGCTTCCACATTTATGTGTGCATTGTACTTGATGAGCAAATGTGGATTGTATGGAACGACAAATCTATTATCAACCTTTTGTCCACGGATAATAGCTGTTTGTCCTTGTCTTCTTTTATACAAAGGGTATCCATCACAATTCGCATAAGTTTGCATTTGAAATTGTTTAGGAAATTCTCTAGTACATTTTTTATTTTCCATACATGGTGAATTAGGATTCATATCTCCACATGGCCCACGAATCATTCTGTGTGTAACAATCTCCCAAAGTTTTGAATATTTTTCTGGCTCTGGCAATTCAGCAGTAATGACTGAATCAACTCTCTCTGCAGTATTCAACTTATCTTTTTCCTGCAGGATTAAAAGTATTTGAGCATGTGGCAGTTCTCTTTTTTGAAATTCAATGATATAAACAAAAGCCACACATTTTCCAAATAACTGTGCTTTAGTTATAACATGTATTAATGAATTGAGTTTGATTTTGAATACTCTTGCCACTAAATCTGGACGGTCAGAAGTAGTTTGTCCCAGATTCAAATGTTCATTGATCTCTGGCCATTGAGGATTACATGTGAATGTAATGAATAAATCTGGTTTTCCAAATTTTGTGACAATAGCCATGGCATCATTATATCTTTCTCGCATATTGCGAGGAGATCCTTGGAAAGTGGATGGTAAAATTATTGCTCTTCCAGCTGAAATCTCTCTGTTGTTAGCCAATTCAGCAACATAATCCATCAATCCACATTACTGTTCTACTCGTAGCTTATTTTGTTGACATTTTACGAAATTTAGATTATTTACTTCAACTTGTAGATAGGAATCAATAATCCATTGTTGAGTTAGTTTGCTCCCACTTAAAATTGGATTAAAAGAATCCCGAATAGCAGTTTGTGCCACTTTATATTCCAGCATAGAAATATTGCATTTAACACGAACTTTACTATTGGGATAACTTTGCAATTGTAATTTTGGTTCCCATCCAGGTTCACCATTTGGAAAGAAAATGGGATATGTCAGTGGATCTAAATTACAACTTAATATGTTTATGTTTATAAAAGGTTGTTCTTCATTGCGTGGATATATTCTAATATCCCGCTGAAAAGGTGGTTCGCCATCTTCATTTTTAAAAACCATGGCAACCTCATTGACTGTTGGTAAATTATACCGTCTTTGATCAGTGTTGCAATCTCTTTTTAACACCATATTTACTCTTGGCGTTGTCAATTGATGTCTTCGAGCATGTTCCTGTTGTTCTTTTTCAAGTTGTGCTAATTGTTTGTATGCTTGACTGTATGGCTTGTTGGCCATAGTTTTATCCAGCTGTTCAAAGACTATGCGCAAGCACTGTTCATTTTCTGGAAGCGTCATTCTTTTTTCAACAGCTTCCGTTGTATCTAAGACATATAACTGTGCAAATTTCCTTTGCTCTCCTTCTAAACACATTCTCATGCACTTCCTCAACATAGATATCACTACAACTTTCTATATCTAGATTGGTGTCATGTGTCTGAACATTGGTGTAAGTAGGCAATAAAGTATCATTGGGCAATGGTTCACAGGCATGTTTTAGTTTACTTTTTTGTTTCTTTGAAGCCCCAGCAAACTCACTTTGTGCTTTCTTACTCATTTTTCTTTTATTTAAAAGTCTCGGTTGGTCTTTTTCTCTTAAGCGTTGGGAAGTTTCAGGTGACTGTGCATCTCTCCAACTTTGCTTCCTTTCCCTTGCCAATCTTCTTTTGTGTTCAATGTTTTCTTCTCCATTATCTGCCATTGTAATCTGCAATTGTAAATAGAGATGTAATTTGTTTTTTTGTTTTGTTTTCTGTCATATTGTTTGTAGCTGGTTTCAATCTAAAAGTAAATCGAATTAATTAAAGAATGCAAACATTTTAAAATCTTTTCCTTTTTTTCAATGCAAAAAAAAAGAAAGCATTTTTGTAGTTTTTTTATTTGACATACATTAAATAGCAAAGGACTGCACATATATATATTTTGACTACTGAATTATCAATTAATTACTAAATGAATATAGGTTAGTGAATTAATCCAAAAATGAGATCAATGTGAAACCTAAAAAGTTACTTACCATATATACTTGAGTATAAGCCAAGTTTTTCAGCCCTTTTTTTAAGGCTGAAGAGGGGCCCCCTCGGCTCCTACTTGAGTCACTCTCCCCCAGTGTCTCTCTAACCCCCCGGTGTCTCTCTAACACCCCTCTGTCTCTCTAACCCCCGTGTGTCTCTAACCCCCCCGTGTCTCTCTAACCCCCCCTTGTCTCTCTAACCCCCGTGTCTCTCTAACCCCCCCAGGGGTTTGAGGATGAGGATGGAAGTTGAGGATGAGGAGGGAGGTTGAGGATGAGGAGGGGGGTGAGGAGGAGGGTTGAGGAGGGGGGTTGAGGAGGGGGGCTGAGGAGGGGGATTGAGGAGGGGGATTGAGGAGGGGGGCTGAGGAGGGGGATTGTGGGTGGTTTAGGATGAAGATTGGGGTTTTAGGATGAGGATGGGGGGTTTAGGATGAGGATGGGGGTTGAGGATGAGGAGGGGGGTTGAGGAGGGGGTTGAGGATGAGGAGGGGGGTTGAGGAGGGAGGTTGAGGATGAGGAGGGTGGTTGAGGAGGGAGGTTGAGAATGAGGAGGGGGGTTGAGGAGGGTGATAAGGGAGGGGGGAGACACAGGGGAGGGAGAGGGGGGAAGAGACACAGGGGAGGGAGAGGGGAGAAGAGACACAGGGGAGAAAGAGGGGGGACACAAGAAAGGGGCACACAAGAGGGGGACACAGAGGGCAGAAGAGGGACACAGGGGGCAGCAGATTTCCCACCCTCGGCTTATACTCGAGTCATTTATTTTTCCCAGTGTTTTGTGGTAAAATAGGTGCCTCGGCTTATACTCGAGTATATACAGTATATTGTCATAAAGAAAGATGCAATGAATGTAGATATGATGTCTAATTGATGTTCTTGAAAACATAATTACTTAAGCATATATATATCTTTCTTTCTCTTTTTTTTTTCTTGTAATGACCAATTAAAATCTCCAAACCTCCTTCATCTTCCTTTTTGGTTTATTTGTGCAAAATGACATCCTAAAAACCTAATTTATTAGCAAATTGTTCCAATCAATCTGGCACTATATAAACACCTTTTTTTATTATTTTTTTATTCAAACTTTATTTTTTAATAGATGTTCATTCCCTAAAATGTTCATTTGAACTAATATGCTATGTGGTTATATCGCTCCCTATGAATCCCTAATATACATTTCTTAATTAATCATTAAGTGTCATCAATCCCAAACCATAAGGGCATGGTAAAATCATATACCTGGGAACTTGGTGTTCTTTGTGTCCAAATCCTTTCAAATTCACTCTCTGTCTTGAGTCCAGTCCAGAGATGATTACTCTGTCAAATAACATGAAAATAAGTTTTAATCATTGAATTCCATTCCTTCTTGAATGAATGAACTCCATATATTGAAGTGCGTAGTAAAATGTACATTTTTTTCTAAATTCTTCTAACCTCATCTTGTTTTTTATCTTATTATTAATTAATTAATATTTCTCAAACAAATGTACATAAATCAGCTGTAAGACACATATATAAGTGCATGTTAACAATTGTTCTTACTTTTATTGCATTTTTTTTAAAATGATGACTAATTATTAATTAATTTAAATATTATTATACGTTAATTAATCAATAACTGTTATCCATTTTAGCAACATTTAATGTAGCCTTTTTTGTTCCCTAACTCCATAATTAAATGATATACCTGTCAATGTGATCTTTATGGTGGTCAATGGCTGCAAACGTCACTCTCTGTGTTCAATCAGCTGCAGGTACGCTGAAACTGTCCAAGAAGATAAAAATCCTTTGTAATATGTTGCTTCATCCCTATCAGTCAATCAGCATCAACACAGATATATTGGCATAGATTGAAAACATAAAAGCAATACTCATCAATGTATTGTTAAAGAAAAAAAAAATCTTGGTCCTGATTATTAATTATTAATTACTGTAATTAATATATTAATATACATTAATTAATCAATAACTGTCATCAATTCCAACTAAGAAGACTTAAATCCTTTTTTTGTCCCCAAGAACATAATTTAATGATATATCTGTAAAGGTGCTGTTTATGTTGTTGAAAGGCTGCAAACGTCACTCTCTGTGTTGATTCAGCTGCAGCCTCTCTGAAAGTGTAAAAAAAATTGGAAATCATTTGTAATATTTGAATTAATCCCTATTAGTCAATCCACATCATCACAGATATGTCAGTGCATCTTAAAATATACTTTTTTTTAAAACTTTTTTTCAATCTTAATCTTTACAGATTAATAAATTAATGTACATTAATAATACATTAATCATTGACTAAATATATTCTAAAGATGTAAGCATTAATATATTCCTAAACTAAAGTCATTCTATAAATTTTTTGGGGGGTTTATAATGATTACTAATATTTAATTAACTAAATAATGTACATTAATAATTAATGAATCAATGTGTAAATGTCTTTGCATTTTTTTGGCATTAATCATGTATTAATAAACGTTAACCTTTTTTTCGTAATGATTACTAATTAATTAATTAAAGTACATTATTAATTAATTATTCAATGAATTAATATCTTACAAACAGATAAGCATGAAAGTATTGATAAACTAAATCAAGCGTCAATTCTTGTTTCCTTATTTTTTTATATTTTTTAAATTAATAATTAATTAATTCTTTATTAATTATTATTAATATAATGTACCTTTTTGAATTTAATATTCATCAAGCAGTATCCTGAAGAGCTAACAATCTCTTTTGATTTTCCGGCAGCAGAAAATGTCCAGTCAGACTGTCATCACCTGAGGAGAAAGTGTCAGTTCTGTGTCAAGTGTGCCCTGAGACAAAACCTTTGTTTTAGGCGGGAAATCCGCCATTTCACAATGTTAATGTGTAAATGTGTACGTTAGTGTTGTAAAATGGCGCCGTTAGTCTCTGTTTTACGTATGTCGCGGTTATCTTCCGTCCTTCCTATTAGTATTTTTCTACCACATACGTGTCTTGCTGTGTTTTACACGCTTTGTGGTCGTGAAACCTCATTTTCATTTTTTGCGGCGGACATATTTTTTCTTGCTTAGGCGATTTTCGATTTGCGAAAATCGTCTAAATCGAGTTTAATTCGCGTTCCACCTCACTCACAGACATTCTGGATGTTGCCCCATGCTGTCTGTGATGTTTCTCTAGTTTTTTTAGGTGTAGTTAGTGGTTTTTTTTTTCGGGTTTTTAGTTCGTCCGCTAATCTTGTAATTTTTTGCGTCTCGTATCTTTTTTTCCCCAAGTGCTGTGTCTCGTATTTTTTTTGTGTCTCGTATTTTGTTTGGCTAAGTCCCGCTAAAAGTGCTCCGGGTTTAACGGCTCGCCTATTGTAAGGCATTAAGCATCTTCAGTAACTTGAGTGAGAATAGTAAAATGAGATTGGATTGGGCTTTGAGTCAAAAACAATGGAATCGCAGACCGTCACTTGTGAACTGTTGATAAGGCCTAAATCATGTCATCCTGCTGCCTCTGGAAGGCGGTGAGTTCTGCTATACTAGTCATCAATGATTGCCATGGGGTTGAGGATATTTCGATTGCAGATGAGGGGTGCAGAGGTGTTTGTGGTGATAGTGATGGCGGCATGGTGGGGAGGTGCTGTTGTGGTGGTGGCAGAAGTTGGTCTTGTGGATAGACCTGACATTCAGGGTGCTGGGGGAGGTGGTGGTTAAGGAGCAGTGTGGGGTAGTGGGGTTGAGCTCCCCCCCTGGTGGCTGATGGACCTGCAGGTTCCCCCACTAACCAAATAAGTATGTGATCCTTCTGCTCATATGCTGGGTCCTGGTGGTTATTTCTGCTGCTGCTGTTCCTCCTGCTCATACCAGGGATCCTGCTAAGGGTCATTTTGAGGCTCCTCCTACTCAGCTTCTGCCTCTGTCTCTCCCTCAGATGTCCTTGGAGCTGAAGTGAGCTAACAAAAATATATCAGATAACAACACCGGTTAAACATATGGTCTCAGTTTGTTACTGTATAGCTGACTTCATAATGTGTTGATCCTGGATGGTTAAATTAAATGCCACTGTGATGCTGTATTTATTGGTTAGGAAATATCAAATATCATTGATGTCATTTATGTGTATGCTTAGCTGTTTTTGGACTGCCTCATATGAAACCAATATTCCCTGCTGGGGTCTGCCTTCTGCTGCTCATGACAACACAGACTCTGCTCTACTTGCTGTGCTTTGTCTTGTACTAACAAATCAGTGACCATCTCTATGAAAGATTTTGCAATATGGCGCTGAGACATGGCCCCCGATAGACTAGGACACTACATTGCACATCCAGCCCCACAGAAACTGTGTCTGTCTACTCTTCCGTGGGCACACCCATATAAGGATTAATTATCTGATGCTTATTCACTTTAAATAGATGTTTGAATAGCTTCTTTATCAATTATTTATCCCTTTATTTCATGGGCAGCATTTGCATTGGATGTGTGTTATCTATGCGAGTGGTGTACATGTTTGAGTATGTGACGGGATGACAGTGTTGATATTCACCTGTCAGAGTCACTGGCTGCTGAGTGTCCACCAAACTCGGAGTCTGACCACCTTTGCTGGGATGATCCAATCCCTCCGCATCCTCTGCCCCTTGTTGAAGTGCACGGTAGCTGGAGGGCCACCAGCAGTTGCTCTTGCACTTGCAGCCTCCTTGGACATCTTCCTCCTCACCTTGCACCCACAGTCATTGTATTGGTGTTTGACAGAGTGTACATCCTTGACATGCACCACCAGGTCACTGACCTCCCTGGCTACCTCCTTCCACATCTTGGCCCTCACATCCCTGCCCCTGTGGAGGATACATAAACTACTCATGAGTATAATTTGGTGCTTAGGTACAGACTCCTCTTGACTGTGCTTGGGGTTTCTCATCTACCTGGTCTGACCCTGAGGACTACCCCTCCCCAACTCTCACCCAACCACTGGGTTCAGGCCCCTCCCTTCCTTTCCTGGATCTTTTGTTCCTGTCACTGGAGCATCCCTCCCTCCAACCCTACTCCGATGCTACCACTCGTAGCCCTGTCAGATCCTTTGCTGCTCTCTCTCCTCCTCATCTCCCATCCTCTCAGCAGCCATCTGCTTCTCTCTTCACCTCTCACTCTCTCCTCACCTCTCCCTCTCTCCACTCCTTTCCCTTTCTCCCCTTCCCTCCACTCTCTCTTTCTCTCCACAACCCTCCCTCTCTCCGCTCCTCTCACGGCTCAACTCCCCAGGGCACCATCTCTCCTCTTGTCCTCCCCTTCTCTCCCCAAGAACTCCTACCTACTTTCACTGAAAAACTTTCCTCTCTCTCCTACGCAATTTAGTATACTAATCAATGCCTAGACCTGCTTTTATGTTACAACACAGTCAGCATTTTGGCAGGGAACCCGGCCCTTTTATGAACTGTAGCTGCGAATTAATTTGACACTTGGCTTTTCAATTGGTTCTTGCTATTGTGCAGCTTGAAATTCGGCAAACAATGTTAATTTGCCGAAACGTCGCGTAAACCGGACGATATGAAGACTATGCTAGGCCTTTTTTCTAATGGAGAGAACATGAATTTGGATATTATGAATATACTGCGTTCAACATGCCTAGTTGTGACTGAAATAGATACCTAGCTTTTCACAAAAAAAAAAAAGAGGTCTTTTTTTTGCACAGCTAGGTTTTGGAATGGAATGGTGACCACATAAACTGTTCTTATTATAAATGTGGAAAAATAGAGATTAGAACAATAATATACAAAAAAGTTTTAAAGTGTTAGAAAAAGAAGGACGGTTAAGATAAATTACACATGTTACTGTATAAGTGAAATACACATATGATACAATAACGATACTAGTTTGCCTCAATGGCATAAATAAATAAATAAATAGCCAAATAATCAATTGGACCATCTACAGGACAGTGTACCTGAGTTGCATTATAGAGTATCACAGACCAGTATCAGTGCAGCATAACAGATATAATAAAATACAGACACTGGTTGGTCTCAGTAGTATAAATAAATAACTGAATAGATAATGTCTAACTACAGTAAAGTAGAGGCGACAATTATGCTCTTAAAGCACAACAGAAATTATTGGTAGACTGGGAATTAACTAAATGATGAGAAGGTGAAGCCATTTGGTGACTTAAGGCCATATTCAATTCACTAATTCATAAAGCTACCCACATAACATTATCGCAAAGGACCTTCATGGCTAATTAGGCGGTTGATTCCAAGAAGGTACTTATAGGACCCCCTTGGCATATGTGCTAATTGTTTATGCCACATGGGTCTGTATTTTACTGACAAGGCTGAATTGCGGATAAGCTAAGTAATATTATATGTGAGGGCAATTGAATACATGTGTAACATTGCTGAAAAAAGCTCCCGCATTTGAAATTACATAATTTTAAGTGTTACAAGTCTGGAATGTTTCAATTGAAGATCCATTGGACTTCACAACAAAGTAGTTTTTCTTCCAGTCACCTTGGTGAATAGCTTATTGAGTCTTCTCAATGCCAATGAATGAAAGGCATCAAAGATTGTTCCCATGTACTGATTTCACATGCCATGCCACTGGAGTGTCATTTTGATTAAGGGCATAATTGATCTGTTTAAGGACACAGCAGCACAGTTGTCTGTCATTTTTTGCCCACAAATACAGAATATCTGATATAGAACTCCATATGTGAGGTTTAATTATATATTTATCAGTACTTTAATAGTTATTAAACTCTGTTGTTTTTTTTATTTGGTGGCAGGCTTTACTTTTCCCATATGTAAAGGAGTGCTCATTGAGGTTGAGTAGCCAACATTGTTTGTTTGTCCTTTGGTAATGATTCTGTATGAGTCTATAACATAAGTGCTTGACTCATCTAAACATGATTAATGGATGTGGTGTCACAATCAGTAACAAGTTGCAATATATGTGTCTAGATATTATGGCTTTGATTCACTCAGATTGATCATCAAACCTGCCAATAAAGCAAACTAGTTGAGTTCACTTGTTGATGGTTTGTCAACTATTAGTCTTCATTTATAGCTCTATGGCGTGATTTTTTTAGGGCTTTTTTAGAATAACCTCTCTCCAGAAATCTGTCATCTAATTTTTTCCCTTAGGTTTAAAGGATAATTTTAGCAATGAACTTTCTAAAACAGTAGCTTTTAATTTGTTCTGTTGATTTTTTTTGATCTTTAGATGAAGAAAAGGCTTTATGATGATGAAAGGTCAATTTAAGGCTGTGAGAGATTGTATTTAGGTTTTGCACAATGGAATCAAGTTTATCAACTGAACATGTCCAAATGATGATGATGTTGTCTATATACCAAAGCCATAAATCAATACAGCTAGACAATTCTAGGTTGCCATTGGAGAATACTACAAAATCCTCCCATCGACCCAGATATAGGTTTGCATAGTTAGGGGCACAAAGTGTCTCCATTGCTGTGTTCTAATCTGTTTAAGCAATTGCTTGTTTAAAATGAAGTAATAATTAGAAAGTACAAATCTCAATAAATAGATAAGGAATTTGTTGTGTGCTTTATATTGATTACCTCTGGTGTCTGAGAAGCTTTTTACAGCTTCAATTCCAACCTCATGGATTATGCTGATATATAGCAATTCAAGATCCATGGTTATTGTGGTGATCTGCTTTCTTCAGTCAGGCTCGATAAGGCTGTTATGGCCAAACATATACAGCAGATCTTATACACACACACACACATATACATATGTATTTGTATATCATATACATATATATATATATATATATATACTAGCGAATTGCTATGTTGTGCCACTTTTTAGGAATATCCGTAGCTGTTTTGCGTGTTTAGGGACCGTGTAGCCTTGTTTTCGTTTTGTTCGGCGGCCATTTTTTCTCTCGCTTAGGTGATTTTCGGGTCTCTAAACTGCAAAATTTGTGCTTAAATGGAGGTGTAACTTCACTTGCAGAGGTCCTGGGTGGTCCCCCTTGCTGTGAGTAACCTTTTCATGTGTTTGTTGTTTGTATTTATTGTGTTTGTAATGTTTTTGGGGTCGCGAGCCCGCAAGTGTGAGCAACGGCTCGTATGCTCACAACTATATATGTGATATATATATATATATATATATACATTATTTTATATATATATATATATATATATATATATATATATATATATATATATAAAGAGTGAGGTAGCCGTGAATGTCCAGTAATCCGGATGAATAATCAGAGTATTGCAGTATATAGTGATACCTTTTTCATTGGACAAACGTATTCATAGGTTTCATGACGAGCTTTCGAGAGTGTTCATCTCTTTGTCGAGTCAGAGTCAATACTGATTATAGATTCACAAATACAGCAAAAAATTCCAGGATTAACAAATAATGTTCTGATCAGCCAGCCGTGCAAGTGTGTGGGGGTGCAGACAAGAGTAAGTAAATTGGGGTCGTAAATAGTTTTTACACCTAAGGAACCATAGAGCTGTATCCAAACTCAGGAGGAAGGCAGAGAACAAAAAATAAAAAAATAAAAAAATGTAAAAATCAATAAACACACATATATATTTACAATCATGAATGTTGGAGGTTACAAGAATTTTTGATAATGAGATAAGAATTCAATGTCTACATTAAGGCCTGAGTTATTACTGTTAAAGAACATAATCATTTTAATTTCAAATGTCTTTCTTTCCTTAGTGTTTTTAAAAAAAACCTTTGAGTATTTTGATTTTGAGATTTTTCATGGAGTGGGTTTTCTGGGTGAAATGGTGTCCAACTGTAGTAAGTCTCTTCATTGTGCTTATTGACGGAATGTCTGTGTAGATTCATCCTCATATGCAATTTCTGTCTGGTTTCTCCAATGTAGCATCCTCTCTCACATGCAGTACATTGTATCATGTAGACTACATTGGATGATGTACAAGACTATGATCCTCTGATGTTATAGTTCTTCTTGTTGTGCATGGCTGTGTCCTCTTTGCAGATGTGTTGACACAATTTACACTGATTTTATTGCAAGGTTTTGTGCCATTTTCTATGTTAAGCTCTTAATTGGCCAATCTACTGTTCACCAATGTTTGTCTGAGATTTGGTGGCTGCCTAAATGCAAGAATGGGGGGTTTGGGGAATATATGTTTTAATTCTGTGTCCTCTGTTAGCAGTGGTTGTAGATCCTTAAATATTTTGCGGATTCCTTCTAGATCCGGATGGTATGTGGTTACCAGAGGTGTACGTGAGGTCATTTCTTTAGTTTTGTATTGCAGCAGGTGTTCCCAGGTGTTTTAATGGCAGAGGTTACTTTCTGTGTTATGACATTAGGTTTGTAGCCCTTTCTCCTGAAGGAGTCAGACAGTGTTTTTTAAATGTTTATCACGGTGCTCATTGTTAGAACATATGTGGTGGTATCGGATGTCTTGACTATAGATAATCTCTTTTTTAATATGTGAGGGATGAAAGCTAGAGCTGTGGAGATAACTGCATCTGTCTGTAGGTTTCCTGTATACAGATGAGTTATGTTTACCATTGGTGATGGATATGGTGGTGTCCAGAAAGTTCACCTGTTCTGCAGAGTAATCTATTTTAAATTTAATAGATGGGTGGAAGGTATTAAAGGCAGTGTGGAAGTCTCTCAGCTTTTTTTCTCCTCGTTCCATATGATGAACAGGTCATCTATATAACGGTAGTATCTGTAAGGTTTGTGAATATATGTGGACAGGAATCTCTGTTCAAGGTCAGCCATAAATAAATTGGCATATTGTGGGGCCATTTTAGTCCCCATTGCGGTCCTTATTATTTTCAGGTAAACCTGTTCATTGAAGGTGAAGTAATTGTGGGTCAGGATATATTCTAGTATTTTGGCAATGGTATCAGGGTTATATCACGGTTCAAAGTGTGTGTTGAGAGGAATTTGAGGCATGCCTCAGTACCATCTTTGTGCGGGAGGTTGCTGTAAAGTGATTCCACATCCATGGTTACGAGTAGTGTGTTAGCAGGTAGTTCTTAAGTCTGACTGAGATTGTTGAGAAAGTCAGTGGTATCTTTTATATAGCTGTCAGTGTTTTTAACTAGTGGCTTCAGGATCTTTTCAACAAGACCAGATAACTGTTCAGTCAGTGTGTCCACACCTGTAACAATAAGTCTCCCTGGGTTGCCTGGTTTGTGGATCTTGGGCAGCAGGTAGAAAGTCCCAGTTGTAGGATGGGTGGGTATGAGCTGACCCAATTCGTGCTGTACATAATTGCTGCAACTTAAAAAAATTACTTTTATTAATACTCCTAAAAAATAATAAATGGGGGAATTTAAAATACACGGTAGAACGGAACCACAACCTCCCATATATACTCTAGAGCAGCAAGTATTACATTGATCATCAGCTAAAGTAAGAAAGTCTTAATAGTGCTTAAATATTGGGGCAGTGTGGATTCGTATTTTTGCTATGCTGATTTATTATTATATGATGCTTTTTGCTTAAAGGGGACCTTGTTATACTGAATTAATTCAAGTGTCACCAAATAAGCATTAAGGCTATATGATATATTGCAACTTCCAACTGAATGTATCTTTTCAAATTGACACATTCTTGTTACATTGCTATTAAGAGTATTCATTTTACAGCTATACTTACTGCAAAGTAGCAATGAATACAAGTCTTTAGCACTAAACTCTGAATTATATAGGAGTGTTAAGCGGTTCCGTTATATTCTGTTTTATTGGACAGTATTTTAAATATCCTCATTTATTATATTTTAGAAGCATTAATGACATTTATTTTTTCAGTTGCAACAATTATAAAATAGAGTCTTATGTGTTTGTATTTGTGTGGGTTGGGTATTCTATCTGGCACATTTATCCACAAGTAGTTTACATATAGTATATATATATATATATATATATATATATATATATATATATATATATATATATATATATATATATATATATATATATATATTTATATATATATATATATATATATATATATATATATATATATATATAAAAATATATATATATACTATATATAATATATATAGCTCCAGTGGCCAAATATTGTAATGCATAACCAAGTTTAATTTTGCTGTTTTTTGTGTCCCCTATTCATTTAATCTGGGGGGGGGGGTATTGTCCCCCCTATACACCCCCCACACACACACACACACACATTTCCTACGCCCCTGGCCAACACTTTCTCCATACATATACATTGTACTGACTATTATAAGCAGAAATAGAATAGAGTAAGTTTTATATTCCTGTAGTTAGAAATTCATAATAACTATGGAATAGTGTCAAAGTTAAATATTGATAAAAAGTATTTCTCTCTTTGCTATATTCAAATAGATCTGCTACATCTAGTACAACACAGCCACAGTTTGATTAAACATAATGATTGTATGGTTAGGATTTTTAGGAATATATTTATTAATCAGTGATAGAAGTTGTGATAAAATAGGGGAGTCAAAATTGTTTTCTTTTTCTTTTTTTTCCCTTTTTTATTTGTTTGAAAAATGCATTACATTGTATCATTTAAACATAAAACACATTTAAAACAATATCAATTTGATTAAAGAAAATTTCCAATTTTCTAATATTTACTAAGACAAATATTTATCTTACAATTTTAATCCTTCTCCAACCAATATCAACATGATGGAAAAAACAGAACCAATCAATAATTTATTTTGCAAGAAGAAGAAGAAAAAAAAAAACAAAAACAAAAAAAAAAAGAGAAATTCCCCCAAAATGCAGATCTAACACCACAAATACTTAATTATATCCCTAAAGGGATTTCTACAATTTATAAAACCACTGGAAAAAGATCTTTTTTTACTTTGCTGATGCGAAGACAAGGTTTACCACCGATATTGCACCATGCATTCAGTAAAAGAAAAGGAAAAGAAACAGGAAGAGAGAAAGAGAAAAAAATAAAGAAAAACAAACAAAAAAAAAAACACATTGAGCTTAGTACTTAAATCTCTTGGCGAGAACGGCGGGAAAACTCAGTCATATGGAAGGGAACAGATCTAAGCCTCAGCAATACGTCGGAGTTAATTAATCACCTTGCTATCCCATAATTTCCATTTATGTTGAGAAATTGAGACAATACCAAAGTCCTCCAGATCTGTCTCAAATAATCGTTTTTTTGTAGCTATTTTATCTAGTATTTCTCGCATGTAAGGAATTTCTTTTTGCCTCCATTTTTTAGTGATATTACGTTTAGCCGCAACAAAGATTTGAATAAGCAGTGCCATTGTGTCTGGGAATATATGGAAAAGTATAATTTCAGGTTCAAGACTAAGTGAAATACCAAAACTGTTATTGATATAAACCAAACACTCCTCTCAGAACTCTTTTATAAACGGACAATTCCACCATATGTGGAGATGAGTCCCTATATGGTTACAGAGTTTTTGAGAGTTTATCTTACTAATCTGAAACATATTATTTGGAACAAGGTACCACCTGTTGGTGATCTTAAAATAATTCTCCTGATAGGAGACATTCTTAAAAATGTTTTCAGTAAGTGCAAATGCTGAGTGCCATGTTTCAATTAACCATTCTTGTTTCAAATCTAATTCCCACAATTTAATTCTCATAGATTTCTTAGGAACTTTTTTTTAAGTATGTTGTGGCCATCTTTTAGCCATTAGATGTGATTTATCATTAGATAGAAGCAGTTTTTCGCATTCAGTTAAGAAGCTCCTTACCTTTATATATTCCAACCAGCATGTTGGTGGTAGAGCAAACTTTATAAGCAAATCTTCAAAGGGATATACAGTAGGAAATAATTTTGAAAATAGTTTACATATGTGCTTCATCCCCTTTTCTATCAATCACTTTAATAAAGGGGAAGAAAAGATTCTGTACAAAAGTGATACAGAAGTAATCTTACTTGGAAGGGTCATAAGAGAGTATTTATGATTGATCTAAGCCAGGCCTTGCTACATTTCTTTATGGTATTATCTAAGACTGATATTTCTCCCCAATCCTTTTGTTGCAAGTAAAGAAGCGAACAAAGCTCTCCGTTTTTCACGTGATCATTTATAATTTGTAACCAGTGATTATCAACCACTCGATTAGCAAATCTCAGGGGATAGGGGATATGCCAGGCCTCCTTTTTAAAAGATGCCATCATCTGCTGAGCTTTAATTCTCATTTTTCTTGCATTGTGAATAAACTTATCCATTAAAGTTTGCAGTTTACTTATCCTAAATCCGAGCAACTGACATGGGATGTACCTCATAAAATAAGTGATTTTTGGTACCAGAAACATCTTAGTTGCTATAATGCGGCTGGATTATGAAATATGGAACTTTTCCCAATTTGAAATTGTCTCTAATACATTTTCATATACTGTTTTAAAATTTTGAGACAAAATTTTCTTAAAGTCTGAATAAAAAGAAATACCCACGTGCTTAATGTATGATTGCCATTTGTATGGAAAATTAGATTTCAGTAGTACATTAACATTATCTTGTATGTTTATCTGCAACGCTTTGAATTTGATCACATTAAGTTTATAGTTTGATATTTTAGCAAAGTCTGAGATGCACTCCTGTAGACCTCTTAAAGACTCAATCGGGTCTACTAGTGATAAAACCACGGCATCAGCGAATAGTGTAAGCTTATATTCACTACTGCCAATTTTTATTCCCCTTATGTCTTTAAATTCTCGGATTGCTATTGCCAACGGCTCAATCATTAATGCGAAAATCAAGGGGGACAGGGGACAGTTGGATATATCAAACCCTTGAGATCTAAACCCTAGGCTGACAACAGAGGCGAATGGGGCCGCATATAACGCCTTAATAGCCTTAGAGCCAAAATCCCCAAAACCAAACCTGGATAGAACCTGGTCCATGTAGCCCCATCCGACCCTGTCAAAGGCTTTTTCCGCGTCAAGTGAAATAAAGGCTGATGACAATTTCCTGTTCTTGGCGACAGAGATCAAGTTTATTTTTTTTACATGATCTGTACCCTGACGGCCAGCCATAAAGCCTCTCTGGTCTTCACCAATCAGAAACCTCATAATCTGATTCATCCTATTCGGCAACACTTTAGCATATATTTCGAGGTCAGAATTTAAAAGCAAAATCGGACAAAAATCGGTACATTCTATCTGACACTTCTCTTTTTTGGGAATGTTAATAATAAATGCCTCAAGCATTTCTTTAGGAGCAGCACCTGTATTCTTGATCTCGTTAAATGCATCTTTTAAGTCTCTACATAACTCCTGTTGGAAAATTTTAAAATACTGATTGGTGAAGCCATCTGGCCCTAACGCTGATGACATTTTAAGTTGTGAAATTGCTTCCTTAATTTTTTTTTCAGAAATTTGCCTGTTTAGTATCTCTAATTCTGCTGTAGGAATTGTAGGAATTTGTATTTTCTTTAAGAACTGTTGAATTTCCTCTATAGTTAGATCCACTACCTCTTTATAATCTGCCAGATTATAGAGTTTACAGTAAAAATGTCCAAAAGTTTTTGCTATTTCAATTGGGTTAGTTATAAGTTTATTTTTAAACATTATCCCATCTGTCCTGTTTCTGTTTTTATTGTTTTTAGCTAGAAATGTATTAGCTTTGTCTCCAAAATGATACATATATTTTTGTAAATTCGAAAGCCTATTATCTATGTTGTTCGATTTTTTTTATCTGTAGTTGGCAGTTCTTTATCAATTCTTGGGTAATTTTGAGAAGAGTTTTTATTTTCTTAATCTAATTTGGCTAGTTCTACATATAGCTCTCTCAGTGGTCTCCCATGCTGTTTTTTAATCTGTGCTTGTAAGCCCATACATACTCCTCTCATTACTGCCTTATTGGCATTCCATAGAGAGGTCCTAGAGGTAATTGAGTTTCTGTTAATTTCAAAACACAGATCCAGCTCTTATTTTATTTTATTTCTAATTCCCTGATCTTTAAGAAATGCGTCCCTCAGTTTCCAATTTGGGGGTGCTGTAAATGTAGACTCATTTTTTAAGTGTATCAAAACTAAACCGTTATTCGATTTAGTTATTAGGTGAATTTCTGCTCCTACTGTTTGTCATTTACTAAGATATAGTCAAGTCTTACATACATATGATATCTGGCTAAGAAGAAAGAATAGTCTCTATAGAATGGAAACATCTCAATGAGTTAAATAACCCATGATTATAGAGCATTTTATTAAACCCATTTGATGTCTGTACAGTTGCCTTGTCAGCTTTAGTTGGTTTGGCAGATTTTGTATCCATTTCTGGATGTGAGCAATAAAATCGCCACACACTAACAGTAGACCAGAAAAATATTTTTTACATTGTTTCAACAATCTATTGATAAACTTTATTTGTCCTTTGTTGGGCGCATATATAATTAAAATTGAAAGCTTATCTTGATTGATGTAACCTACCCAAAGTGCAAAGAGACCTTCAGGGTCAGTCCTAGCTAGTTCCTCTTTGCAATTAATTAAATTTTTACTAAAAAATTTTGCAGTGCCTCTGGTCTTTTTTTTATCATTAGTTGAAAAAAATGTGGGGGAGTTACCGGTCTGCCAATGTGTCTCTTGTAAGCGTATTATCTTAGCTTTTCCTTTATAGTATCCATTAAAAAATAGTGCTCTTTTGAGAGGGTGTGGCTAGCAGCAAACAGAGAGGAAGCAAAACAACATAGCTCCAAGCAATAAGGCTTTAAAAAGCATGAAAATTATATATAAAGTAACTTCTCTATCACCAAATCAACAAATTTGCACACAGGAGGACCCAGCTGGCTTTCAAAATCAAGTTTGGCAACTTTTTTCCTGAGATTTGCAGTTGAACCAGAACAAAGGAGTCTCTGAAACACTGATAAACAACATGCCTACTTAAGGTTGGTAATGACTCATATTGCCTGTCTGTTTCAAACCTATACAATTCTTTGCCTTATACTACTGGAGATCTAGTCTGTGTAATAATCTAAAGATATGGTACACAATAAACTGTATTACTTTTTAAGAGAAGAAGACACAGCAGATTATCTCTCAAAGCTATAATATATGAAAGAGGATGTGTGTTTCTGCTGAAAAAAACATTTAAGACCATATATAAAGTGACTTATCTATCACCAAATTGATATATATGACCAGGATTGTGCACAGGAGGACCCAGCTGGTTTTAAAAATCTAACAAGAAGAGACTGTGTGAGGGGCCCAGAAAAGATTAGGTTTGTAGTGTTTTTAGTAGCAGCAAGGCTGTAGAGGCACTAAAGCGAGGCTTTAATACTCTTGGCTCCCAAAAGCTCAGGGACCTGTACAGTTAAAAACACTCCAAAGGGACACTAAAGGGTGACCTCACTGCTCCCTGACTCAAGTAATATAAGGGCTTGCTCAGGACTTTAAGATTCTAAGGCCTAGATACTGACCCTAAGGGGACAAAGACTTTGCACTGCTTATAAGACTGCAGAAGGGGGCATACAACCTCTTTATTTTCATCTTCATTACTACTGCCTCATTACTAACGGTAACAAGATTTACCTTTCCTTATATAACTGCTTCAGCCGTGGCCTGTACTCAGTATTGGTACAACAATAAACCAAACATCCTATTATCACTGGAGGGAGCAGCACTGCCACCTACTGGTGCTCAGAAAATAGTGCAGTCCAGCACTCAACAAGATACATCACCTGCACCAGACAGAGCATTGACGCCATCCAGTGGGACATTGATGAAAGCAGCTTGGGCCTACTGAGAGCACATGATTGACAGAGCTCAACAATACATTGAGATGTAACTACAGCGGCCCTACATGGTTCTAGCCGGCAAGGACCAAAAAAAAACACCAAGACAACATTACAGGAACTGGGTGTATCCCGACAGCACCAAACACAGCAGATCTAATTACCTGAGAGGATATAGCTGAAGCGGAGGGTTCTCATCAGAGCAACTGGCTAAATGCCTAGGCATCCAACAGCCAACCCAGAGACAATCAGCGGCGCAGAAATGGGGAAAAATAAAAAATCCTTACCGTCAAAAAATTTTACGAGCATTTTAAAACTCTGGAAGCATTGGAAACACCGGCACAAGACCTCGCCTCAGAGCAATCGGTCATCTCAGATTTAGACTCTCAGGAGGTAACCTTACAGCCGGAGGTATCCATCAATAGTGCCTCAATGGCAAGAATTTAAGCGCTCCTGGCCTCCCATATCAACGGAGCAGTCACGGCACTGCAAAAAGACATACAAGAGATCGGACAGAGGACCCATCAACTTGAGGAAACCATGGACCAAGTGGTAGAGGCGCAGGAGAAGGACAGGGCCAACATTTTGGCAATTCCTCCCGTATCTCGGATATAGAAGATAAGTTGGAGGACTTGGAGAATAGATCCAGAAGATTTAATTTGAGGATTAGAGGCGTCCCCACGGCTATAGTCGATCTACCACGCTACCTTAAGGGCACGATAGATGAGATCCTCTCAGGATACCCGGACCACGAGTGGGAGGTAGAGCGAGCGCACAGAGCCCTTGGGGGGAGCCGCAATCAAGACCTCCCTAAAGACATCATTGTCAGGCTTCTGCACCAACAATCCAGAGACCTGATCCTCGCAGCTACCCTCAACAAGACCTCGATCAGTGGTCCTGACGGGGCTAAGCTCCAGTTTTTTGCGGATCTTTCTCCAACTACGCTACAAAGACGGAGGCTGATGAAGCCGGCCCTGGAAGTGCTACTACGCCATGGCATCAGATATCGCTGGGGATTCCCCTTTGCCCTGATCTTTTCTGTGGGAGGTATCCAATATACAACACGCTGCCAAGAGCTTCTTAAGCATCTAGAACTAAATGGGGGGGGGGGGACCCAGCCCCTATGGCATCTGCTTCAGCAACTTTGCCTCTTCCAAAGAGACAATGGTCTGAAGTGACCAGACAAAAGAGGCCTGCTGATCACGTCTCAAAAACTGCCAACAGACGCCCCAGCCAAAACATGGACACGCTGACACACTAGCACAATTGTCTTTATCCTCAGGACTGTTCAAAACGAGGGTTCGACTAAAGAGGCACCATGCTATCAAAAAGTCCTGTTTCCTTTTTGCTTTTTTTTTGTTTGCTTTTTTGCTGCTACCTAGGGGAGACTCTCAGGAAGGTTGCTCAGAACTGAGCTAACTGTTCTGTACTACCTTTCCCCCCTACCTCTTGCCTTTTGGGCTGGCTCCCGGAGGAACTCAGGACTTTTGCTACGAGTTGTACCCAGTTGACAAAAGACTTTTGAACTGTTATTAACCCATGCTTTGCTTTTCCTTCCTACCTAGCAGGTTGTAGTAGATTGTTAAAGAAACACCTACTGTTGCTAATTGAGGGAATAATACTTAGCCTGGCGAGACCCCTCTGGCTGGTCTAGGTTTAGCTGTTTCTACTGTTTATAATTTATGTAAAGAGTTTTGTTATTAATGTTAGCACAAATTATTTATAGATCTGGCTACTCTATTACGGTAACACTCCTTTTTATCTTATTTATAATTGTCCTTGCCGGCAGGACCTGAAGCGGAACCTGCTAGTACTTTAACGGATTGACAGGAATAGGTTAGGGCTAGAGGTCCTAAGAATGCTTGATTTTTCAATAACCACTCTATTTGTTCTTCTCACAACTTTCTGTATTTGTGCTCACCTACCATTTACTTACCAACCGGTGCTCAACCACCCTCTACTGGGTTCGGAACTAAGCAATTCACTCTCTGATTACTGTGTCCCTGCCAAAGCATACATTTTTAGAGTATATCTAAGCTGGGATCAGCTAATTACGCTGCTTACCCGACCTCCTAATGTCAATCACCATCCAGAAAAATTTAAACTACCCACATCCTTTGCCTACTCGCCCCCTGCGCCCCTTTAGCATTCCCGGGGTTTCAGGGCATAAGCGTAATGATCCTTATTTGGTGGAGGCTCTAGTAGCTGCCTGTTTGCAGGTCAACGGGCACAATCTAATCCCATTCATAATTACATTATCCGAGCCAAAATTAAGCCAACTGTTTTTTATGATAAGGCACCAGGGGGTGGCATCTAAACTCACGCACTTTTGCTTTTATATTCTAACTAGAATCAAGCCTGCTAGAACTCGCTCACTCAGGGCTCAGCCACTTCCACACCTCCAGAAGGAGGAGCCGCTCCTCCCTCCCTCCTCGACAGCTCGCCGGAAAGGTAAAGCTTATTCAGCATATCTGACAGACACCTTATTAATTTACCCATGCCCACAACAGTACTCACTCACAACGTGAAGGGCTTTAACTCTCCTTTCAAGCGGAGGAAGGCCTTTTTATACTATAAGACTTACAAACCATCTGTAATATTCCTACAGGAGACCCACTTCGCTAGGCATAAGACCCCTACATATCTTAATAAAGATTACCCTCAATTCTTCCATTCCACCCACACTTCAAAAAAAGAGGGAGTAGCAATATTGCTACATAGGAACCTCCAATTCCAGTTAACATCCAAACTGGTAGACCGTGAAGGGTACTTTATCATTATAAAAGGTACAATCTTGGGAAACACGATTTCTCTGGCTTCCTTTTATGCCCCCACAACGGCACCACATAAAGCCCTAATAAGATTTTTAAGGGCACTGGAAGGGGGGGGACTGGGGGAACTTAGAGGTAGGAGGGGATTTCAATTTAGTCTTAGACCCAAAGGCGGACAAATCTAGGGCTCCAGTGAGTGACCGATTCTCCAACAAAATTAGACAAATTAAGAAACTACTGCACTCTGTTAGCCTGGTAAATGCCTGGAGGGGACTTCACCCGAGAGGGAAAGAGTTTACTTTTTATTCACCCACACATGGCTCCTACTCGCGCATTGACACTATTTACATTAGCAGCTCACTTCTTGACAGCTCACACAGAGCGACTATAGTGCCTTGCACTTGGTCCGACCATTCAGCAGTTTTATTGGAAGTGGACCTGGGAAGTCAATTCAGCATGCCTTACACCTGGAGGCTGAATGAATACCAAATCTCACTGCCTTCAACTCAGGAGCAGATAGAGAGAAAGTTGCTAGACTTCTTTGGGTCCAATGCGGGCAGGGAGACGGGAGTGGGATGGGTTTGGATGGCACATAAAGCCTTTATAAGAGGAGTGTGCATCAAATTGGCTTCTCAGTTCAAAAAACAGAATCTACAAAGGGAGAGAGATCTTGCGAGCAAATTGGCACGACTGGAGCTTCGAAATCAGCTCTCCCCCTCCTCCTCCCTGAGAACAGAGATAGACAAGACGAGGCTGGAGCTAGATAGCGTATTGTCCATAAAAACGGACAAGGCACTGAGACGGACCCAGCATTTGTTTTACAATAAAGCGAATAAACCGGATAAATTGTTAGCCAGAAGCCTGAGAGCAAAGTAGCCAAAATGAAATACAAAAAGTTTTTAGGGAATATTACCAAAATATATACTCCACTAAACAGGTGGCCATGGAAAATAACATTGCTTCTTACTTAAACTCACTGGACCTTCCTCAGATTTCGCCCGCTGACTTACACTCTCTAAATAAGGAAGTTACTATCAAGGAAGTTCTAGAAGCGATTAAGGAACTAAAACTAGGAAAATCCCCGGGCCCGGATGGGTTCACCAATATCTACTATAAGAAATTCTCAACACTTCTGGCTCCTCATCTATGTAATCTCTTTAACTCGATACTGAGAGGGGAGATTACCCCCCCAGAACTAAACCATGCTGACTTAACAATATTCCCTAAAGAGGGTAGAGATCAGAGAGATGCCAAGAACTATAGACCTATCTCACTGCTTAATGGGGATGTCAAGTTGCTTGCCAAGATCTTCTCTCAAAGGATCTCAGTATTGCTTCCCTCCTTGATTCACAAAGACCAGTCAGGGTTCATCCCACATAGACAACCTGGCGACAACATCAGGAGAACTCTAAATGTCATCCATTTGGCTAGGTCTAGGGGGTCCCCGGTCTGCCTGCTTGCATTGGACATAGAGAAAGCGTTTGACACCTTAGAGTGGCCCTTTCTATTTGCCACGTTAGCAAAGTTTGGGTTTGAAGGCAACTTCTTAAACTTATTACACACTTACTACACGCTACCCAAGGCCACTTTAAAATTACCAGGCTCCCAGACGGCTAGTATTAATATAGAGAGAGGCATGAGACAGGGGTGCCCTCTGTCCCCGCTGCTCTTTGCTTTGGCCATAGAGCCCTTGGCCCAGGCTATAAGAGCAAACTCCTCTATAGAGGGGGTGCGGGTGGGACATCAGCATCTAAAATGTTCTTTGTTTGCTGATGACCTACTGTGCACCCTCTCGAATCCTGGCTCCTCCATAGACGCCCTACTGGGCACAATCAATGAATATAGCACTCTCTCTGGACTGAGATTGAATCATAGCAAGACAGAAGCCTTAAGTGTGGGCATTCCTGGGGACATCTTGGACCAACTGAAAAGGGTACACAACTTTCTATGGCCTGCCTCTTACATTAACTATTTAGGGATAAAGTTGACTAACTCACTAGCGGATATTTATAAAACCAATTACCCACTCCTATTTAAGACTCTTCGAAGGGACTTAGACAGCTGGACAAAAAGGCAGATTTCGTGGACGGGCCGAATAGCCACGGTCAAGATGAACATCTTGCCGAGGCTGCTTTATCTGGCCAGGACTCTGCCGATCCAAATTAATAACAGGGAATTGGCACAGTTTCAAACCCAGGTCTTTAGATTTGTTTGGAGGAATAGACCTCCTAGGATCGCCAGACATACTATGTATAAACATAAGTCTAGAGGAGGATTATCCTGCCCTAATTTCAGTACCTACTTTAAGGCAGCTCAAATTGCCTCTATACCGTTAATACATTCTACCACCCTACAGCCCAATTGGGTTTTTATTGAAGAGCTACAAATGGCCCCATTAAAATGGGAAATCATTTTATGGGCTCCGAGTTCCCACACGTTTGACTCCCAAATCCATAACCCTATAACTAAATTTACGCTGAAAATATGGAAATGGGCTAGGAAGGAACATAAACTGATTCACCCCGTATCACCTCTTACTTCAATCTTTACATCAACCTCTCTAGCGACCACCCTCACAGCTGACTCCAAAGCATTCTGGACCACACACAATTTAGACAAACTTGAGGCATGGTTTGAGGGCGACAGAATTATTTCTTGGGCAGAAATGAACAGGAAAATAGGGATACCACACCAAGAAATGTTTAACTACATCAAAATTAGACATTGGGTTCAGGAGATACAAAGGATTCATGGCCCGCCCAAATAATCGTGGATGTCAATAATATGTAAAAACACAAACTTAACTAGAGGAACCTTAGGCTCACTGTACACTATGTTTAATGCCCCAAAGGCTTCGTGGAAGCCTGCTTACACATTGAAATGGGAGATAGACAAGCAACAAAACTGGGAGGGGGACAAATGGGCGGAATCCTTTCTGAGCCTATCTAAAGGCTCATATAACTATAGCTTGCTAGAAACCTTGTTGAAAATCTTACACCGGGCATACATGACTCCTGCCAGGCTAAATAAGCTATCTCCATCAACTTCAGATAGGTGCTTTAGAGGATGCCAGGGAAGGGGAGACTTTATTCATACGTGGTGGAAATGTCCTAGAGTGGCTAATATTTGGATTGAAGCTACCAAATTAGCTTTACGGATTCTTAAATCTCCCCTAGAACCATCAATCTCGACTTGTCTGTTGGGAATTCATTACCAGGGGCTGGGTAATAAGGGGAACAAATTGGCCCAAATGATTTTTTTAGCCGCCAAAAATATAATTGCTAGAAGATGGAAAAGCAGTCATATCCAATTTCAGGAAGTCATAAACAAAATAAATTATCTTTGCATTAACGAAAGAATGACTCACACTTTGTTGGACACTCACCAAATTTACCTAGAAATTTGGGGACCTTGGATTCAGTCTCCAGATAGCACATTGTAAGGTCTGGACAGGAAAGAGCATTACACTTTGGCTAACAGCGGTGGCTTGTCCGGGGAGCGGAGTGTGGAGCGGACTGGAACGGGTAGAGCTGGGAAGCGGAGAGGCAACTCATCTAGACGACAAAAGGTACTGAGGGTGGCAGGGGAGATCATAGGAATGGATGTAGTGAGGAACATTTAGGAGTGGAACTTTAATTGTGTATTTACTTAAAACCATCACCAAAAAAGGAAAAAATGTGAGATATCTGGCTGAATGATTGTTTATTGATATGAATACTATATTTTAATAACAATAGACACAATTATCTCAATAATTTCAGTAAACAGATGTTTGCAATGTAATTGTTTGTTATGTAACATAAAAGCTATTGAATAAAAAATCTTTGAAACAAAAAATAGTGCTCTTTTACCAGGTGAATTAAGACCCTGAACCTTCTGGCTAACTATTTTTAGCGTCATGTTATGCTAAACTTATTAACTGCCATTTGCTGGACACTAAATCCTCCCATCCCAGACCCCATCCCCCAGATCTCGCCGCAAGAAAGGAGCATAAAAAAAAAAAAAAGTTAAAAATGGGAAGAGAAAAAAAAAAGAAAAAACTGACAGATTAATTCATTCTTCAACTCATTTCTTTAGAGAAGAAATTGGCCACTCCTCCAAGCTCACCCCCCATAGGGATGAGGCCAAACAATAACAGACTTTTTTTTATATTTTAAAATAATCCCCTTGAGCGGACTCTTGCAGCGGAGGTCCAAAGCTATTTTACAAGCCAATTTTTACATCATCCATTAAAACAATCTGAGCATGTGATATAATGAATTATTCATATTTTGCAATATCTATATTTCTGACATCCTGTCAAACTATCTTATATTTTTCGGGAAGAACTATCCCAGAGATTTTTAAAATAATCATAGAGAGGCCCTTGATCGCAATCCATACTAGAAAAGTATACAATCTCATTCTCAAAGTGGTTAACAAAATGACATATCTATTTTAAATTTAAAGGTTTATCTTTATTATAAAAATTGTAGCAAAATACCCTTTTATCAAAAAACTTTTTCGTGAAATGTATTTACAAAGTGTATCATATATATAGTGTGCAATCAATAATACCCCTCTCCCCCTTCTTCTCTTATATCAAATTTTCGTGCCAATCTATCTCAACAAAACAAAATGAATCCACTTTGTGAGTATTTAATTACTCCTTCCTTAACAAGGAAAATGAGACTTCAGTGATATCATGAATACAAAGAAACAAAAATAAATTGTGATATTTGAAAAGTCTCCAAACAATTTTCCTGAATAGTCATCAATAATACATATTTATAACAAATCATATCTATAGGCAAAACTTGCTTTTAAGTTTCAAAAATCACAAAAACTTTCTACGTGTGTTCATTATTTACAATCCAATATGATCATTATCAGCAATAAGACCCTTTCAAATATGTAAACTGGGACAAAAATACTTTTTCCTCTGCTGGGCTACTAATACACCTAAATCCCTATATCCTCTTCTAAGCACTGGTGTCTATTAACCTCTATTAAGAATGAGTCTACTTTTCCAATGTTTGGATCAGTTTTTATGCTTCCTCTGAAGAGTTCAAAATGTATTTTTTAGTTTCATTAGTAATTATAAGTTTTGTGGAGAAACCCCACTTGCAATTTTTTTTATTTAATCTTAGGTTCTTTGTCACCGCTCTAAATTCCCTTCTTTTATTAAGAGTTTCTATTGACAGATCCAGGTAAATGTTCAGGGCTTCATATGTGGACTCAACATTTTTCATCTCAAATGATTATCTTAAAATGGCTTCTCTATATGAAGAGAAGTATAGCCTGATTATTACGGAAGGCTAGGATCTTTTTTTTTTTATAACGGGATCTGATGGATTCTCTCTATCATTTGATCAGCAGTGAATTTGGTTTTAATCAAAGAATTCAGAAATCTTACATAAATCTTGATAACCAATGTTTTCAGAAATGCCCCTTACTCCAATATTATTACGCCTTGAGTGATCTTCTAATTTGTTGCATTTCTTCTTTAACTCTACTAATTCACTTTTTAAATCTCTCATATCTGCCTTAATTTCCTTTTGCACAGTAATTGACAGGGTCAAGTATCTGTAAGACCTACAAGATCTGAAATTGCTTTTGTATTTTTTGAAATTTCTACTGATAGTTCGGAAATTAACTTGACTTTAAATTCTGACAGTAGGTCCTTCATCAGATATTTCATTGAAGAAGCAGTAAGCGTTTCTGCCTTTGATTACTGGGCGTTGGACTTTCCATTGGTCCTTTTATTTCTAGCATTCTTGATTGATTTAGAGAGTTATCTAATTTATCAGATATGTTGCTTTCTCTTTGGGATTTATCAAGGTTTTTGTATTTACTTCCTGGGAAGAAGAAATCTTCTGGAGGTTTAATGTTTTTTTTTTCCCTTGATTTAGCTTTAGAAGTTTGAGATTTTTTTTTTCATCATTCTTACAGGCTATATTATCCAGTTAATACTAAACCATCAAACCATAACCTTCCCACAATCTTCCACCAGCTTTCTCTTCACTTCTTCACACCATTCCTCCCCTCTCCTCCCCTCCCCTCTCTTCTCTCTTCCTCTCTTCCCTTCTCCCCCTCTCTATCACCCCAGAAATCTCAAGTCAGGAATACTCCTAGAGCAAATCTGTTAATAATTTCCAGGTTGAACTTTAGGCAAATATTTATGTAACCCTCTCTCAAAAAAATCTTTCTGTGCCAGAGGAATGTTTCACCTACTATAATATGTGTTCTCTAAGCAAACTCTAGGGGCATAGCGTAACACCTTTATCAGGAAAATAAATCAGAGAGAGAGAAAAAAAAAAAGGAAAACAAATCAGTACATTAGTTATTATTCAAGACCAGCCCTCCTTTAAGATAGCTTTCTCTCCTTTTCTCCCTTCCTCTAAGTTTCAACCTCTTTAAGATGTCCCTTCTTGACTCTCAAATTTAGCAAACCGAAATAAATTCTGTGATTATTTCACATTCTTGTTGGCGATAATTCCAATCCTCAAAATTGCATTGATACAGTTAATGCCCTCACCTGTTTGGGTGTGAAATTAAATATTTCACCAATGTGGCCTCATTTTATGAGTAGGTCTTACAGGTCTGTGTAAAAAGAGTGTGTGCTTTGCAGTGTTTTGCGTGCTTAGGGGTCATGTAGCATCGTTTTAATTTTTTCGGCGGCCATTTTTTCTCTTGCTTAGGGAAAATCTTTAAATTCTATTTAAATTGGTGTGTAACCTCATTCCCAGATGTCCTGGCTGTCTCCCCTTGCTGTGTGTGTATTTTTTTTTAATTATTTTATTTTGTATTTAATGTGTTTTTCGTGTTTTTCTGCTGTGTGGGTTGCAGCCGTTAAGTGCGTATTTTTTGCAGCTTGTGTTGGTGTTGACCATTTAGCCTGCTTCCTAATAGTGTATTTAGTAGATCATATGGATCTGTGTAAAAGGCGTATGTGCTTGGTGGGGTTTTCCGTGCTTAGGGGTCGTGTAGCCTCATTTTCGTTTTTTTCAGCGCCCATTTTTTCTCTCGCTTAGGGGATTTTTGAGCGGCAAAAAACTTTAAGTGGCGTGTAACCTCATTCCCATTTGGTGCTCCCTGCCTAAGTACTACGGGGTCGTAGGAATGAACGCCTACGGCGAATATCTCCACCAGAGCAGTGAGCGTCTTTGGCTTTCCTTGCCTGTCGTACGGGGTCGTAGGGCCTTTGCTGCTCCTTGCCTGGCCGCTTTGCGAGGTCTGTGGTTGCGTCCTGCAACTGTGGCTCTCGCTTCGCGAGCCCTCCGTTTTTAACTTTGCGTTACCAACAGATTTTGGCAAGGTCGTACTTCTGAGAACTATATATGTGATGAAAGTCCCATCATAAATTCCATTGTGGACAATATAAGGCTACATAACATTAAGGCAGAGAGACATAACAGAGTTATTGAGTCCACACACTGTTTTCCCTCAGGCACATTGCTCCTGATGCTCTATAAATAATATCAATAATGGATAGTGCTTGTTCTTGAACCAAATTGTCAGATTTTATATCAACTGGTTCCTAGCAACATATTATTCCACATTTCATCTTCTCTAAGGTATGTTCCTAGCACTATGTGCTTCAAGTGAGCCCTGTATCCTTAGGCAGTCTCCGAAATGTAGGTACTGAAGAAGGGTCTTCTCTTCATATGTTAACAGGGATCAAGAGGTGAGGGGGAATGTGGAATAAACATAAATGCAAAAGGGGTCTGCTTAAAAGAGTGTAATACCTCAGTTACCTAGGCTTACTCACTTTGCTTTCCTGGTTCACTTAGCTCTCCGGGTGTGTCAGCCCCACCACTTTTATCTTGCATCGTGCTCGGCGGCAATGCTCCCCCTCTACCTCTCTTACCCTTCTGGGGATTGATGGACGTTTGACTCTTAACCTGCCCTTTAAGTTTGCTCGCTCTGTGTACGCGCTGCATTGTTCTGTGCTGGAGATACCACTTCAGCCAGGCTGCGTGTATCACGAATCTCTGGTCCGCCTCCCACACTCCAAACATCAAGCAAGCGCCACTCTGGAGGACTATGTTGGGAGCAAAAACTTCCAGCAATCTCCCACAGTAGCCTCATTCCTCCCCTTCCTCACTTGATCAGGCCCATCAAGCAGACCCCGCCAGCCAGTGATACTCTCCAGGCGGTCACACACCCAGCTCCGGTATGGGGAAATATCTTCCCTTGGCTTGCTATCCAGCCATTACTATCTGCTGGTGCTCCAATGCTGAACCTCCGCTGCCAATTTGCCGCCAAAGCCCAGCTAGCAGCTCATACTAGCTGCTTCCTTGCCGTCAAAATTGTTTTCTAAATAGGCTATGTATCAGAGTTGACGTTTGTCCCTGATTGATAAATAGACTCCACAGAAAACATAGGAAGGGGGATATTTTATGTTTTAACTCTACTTAACTCATCTTAACTTTGCTTATCTCCATGTACCCCATGTAACCTTAGAAATGAGTAAGTAAACCTTTGAGTGGATTAAAGGGATATTTAAGTGAGCTGGATTATGAATGCATCTGTTAGAGGAGAATTAGTAGTGTATGAAAACATGTGTTATATAGAAAAGTTCAGTTAACTTACAGAGTTACTTGCACAAAAGTCAAATCCAGCTGCTCACACCCACAGGACACTTACATAAGCTGGGTACACACAGGAAATACAGCAGTGTACATATTTTGACATTTCTGGTACAGAGCACAGAAAGTAACCTTTGCAGTTCTCGTAGTAACCACATGCCAGAAGCCACTGAGGTCAAGAATTATACAATGTATTAGCATGATTCTGAATTTGAATGTTATGCTAATTCAGGTGGGATTTTCTAGGGGCGTACTCGATCAAATGCAAATGCCAAAAAACATAGGACATTTTGATAACTTCAAGGTAAGCTAATGTTTATTTGGGGATATTTTCATTCAAAAAATGTTTTCATACATTACAATGTGCCTTAACAATGATTTAAAGATCAAGATACAGAGTAAAAAACAGGCATTTAAATTGTACAAACAAGAGGGGACAGAGACTGCTTTACGAGAATACAAGGAAATCAACAAGGCTTGCAAAAGACTGGCTAAAATAGAAAATGAAAAAATGAATTGCAAAAGAGAGTAAGACTAACCCTAAAGTATTTTTTAAGTATATTAATGGGAAGAAGGCGTGGAAGGAAGCTATAGGAACATTAGAATGGGAAACAGGCCATCTGAAAATTAGTGACCAGGAAAAGGCAGATGAGCTAAATAGGTTTGTTTCTTCTGTATGCGCATGGAGTGGTTGAGACACTGCAAAATAATGTGGATACACTACCTTTGCCAAATAATTGGTTAACACAGGAAGTAATCCAAAAGAGGTTGGAAAAAATAAATGTTAATAAAGCCCTGGGTCCTGATGGAATACATCCAAGGGTACTAAGGGAACTGGGTTCTGTAAAAGCAAAACCATTGTATTTAATTTTTCAAGATTCACTTAACACAGGGTCTCTACCAGATGACTGGAGAAAAGCCGATGTGATACCTATATTTAAAAAGGGAGCAAGAGCAAATTCGGGAAATTATAGACCAGTGAGCCTCACTTCTGTAGTGGGGGCGCTTTTAGAAGGGTTAATAAGGGATAATATACAATAATCTATCTATTTGAACAGGATTATAAGTAGGAGTCAACATGGATTTATGAGGGATAGGTCATGTCAAACAAATCTAATTAGTTTCTATGAGGAGGTTAGTAGGAACCTGGATCAAGGTACCTCAGTGGATGAAGTATTTTTTAGATTTTGTAATGACTTTTGATACAGTGCCACATGGGAGACTATTGTGAAAACTAAGAGATACAGGAATTGCAGTAAATATCTGCTCATGGATTGAGTGCTGGCTAAAAGACAGGAAGCAAAGGGTTGTTGTAAATGGAACATACTCCGATTGGACTAATGTGGTAAGTGGGGTTCCTCAGGGTTCAGTATAAGGTCCTCTCCTTTTTAACATATTTATTAATGACTTAGAGGTAGGACTGGAGTGTGGTGTCTCCATTTTTACTGATGACACGAAGTTGTGCAAGGTAATTAAATCAGATAATGATGTGCTTTCCCTCCAAAGGGATTTACATAACGTTGAGGAATGGGCATCTAAATGACAGATCAGATTTAATATGAATAAATGTAAAGTTATGAAGAAAAAATAGCCATGCAATTTATAATCTTAATGGAGCAAATCTAGGTGTATCAGATATTGAAAGGGATTTGGGAGTGCTTGTGGACAACCACCTAGGTAACAGTGCTCAAAGCGAAGCAGCAGCTGCAAAGGCAAATAAAATATTAGCATATATTAAGAAGGGTATAGAAACAAGGGAAGCAAATATAATTCTGCCACTATACAAATCTCTAGTACGCCCTCATTTTGAATATGGAGTACAATTTTGCGCACCACTTCATAAAAAGGACATTTTAGAGCTGGAAAAGGGACAGAGGAGGGCAACAAAACTAATAAGGGGAATGGAGGGGCTAAGTTATGAAGAAAGACTAATCAAATTAAACTTATTTTCTCTAGAAAAAAGGTGTCTAAGAGGAGATATGATTACCTTATATAAATACATCCAGGGTCAGTATAAAGATTTGTCAAGGGAGCTTTTTGTGCCAAGAGGTTTTCAACTGACAAGAGGACATCCCTTGAGGTTAGAAGTAAAAAGATTCCACCTTAAAGAAAGAAAATGGTTCTTCACAATAAGGGTGGTTAATCTGTGGACTTTTCTACCAGAGGAGGTGGTGACAGCGGATTCGATAGATAACTTTAAAAGGGGACTGGATTTATTTCTAATTAAAAACGGAATTCAGGGTTATCATGGATAATTAGAGAGACAGTATTGATCCAGGGAGAAATTCGATCAGCAGTATCTGGGGTCAGGAAGGAATTCAGGTGGAATCTTTTTACTTCTAACCTCAAAGGATGTCCTCTTGTCAGTTGAAAACATCTTGGCACAAAAAGTTCACTTGATAAAGCCTTGTATTGACCCTGGATATATATAAATATGGTAATCATATACTCTTTTAGATGTCTTTTTTCTAGAGAACAAAAGTTTAACTTGGTTAGTTTTTCTTCATATCTTAGCGCCTCCATTCCCCTTAATAGTTTTGTCGCCCTTCTCTGTACTTTTTCCAGCTCTAAAATGTCCTTTTTATGAAGTGTACTCCATATTCCAAATGAGGGCGTACTAGTGATTTGTACAATGACAGAATTATATCTGCTTCCCTTGCTTCTATACCCTTCTTAATACATGGTAATATTTTATTTGCTTTTGCATCTGCTGCTTGGCATCAAGCATCTAGATCGTTGTCCACAAGTACTCGCAAATCCGTTTCAGTATCTGATACTGTTATGGCCCAGATTTGAGGGGTCCAGGTGCACCTCAATTTTCTCCCTTTTAGGCGGTGCACTGAGCAAAAACACCTCTTAGGAGAACTCAATATCTCAGTTCAAAAGTCATTGAATATTAAAAATAATAACTCTGTTACATCCCATTAATTAGGAATAAATCATAACAGCAGACACAGACAGGCATTCCTTTTGTTAAGATGTTCATCTCAGACATGACTTTATTCTTGCTTCAGATAAAAATACCACATGGCTTTTTCCATCAGCCTGTAACTACATTTTCCAACTTCCCAAATGTCCTTCCCCTAAAATATCTGATCTGATATGTTTTACAACCCCCAGTGGTGCCCACTCTGACACAACCAACATTCCAATAGGTCATAGACTATCCTATGTCCTATAAGTGACTTAAGTAACTTTATAAAATATTAGCATATCCTAGGGCCTGCTTGTAGCACAACTACTTTATTTTATAACATTATACAATAAGTGGTCAAAAAAAGTGGTGCATTAAAGGGGGGGGGGGGTTAGAGCACTGGGCTGACTTCTCACTTTGTTACAATCTCTATAGCAGGGATGGATTGCACCTTAGTGATTAGGGAGCTTGTGTGCTAGGCGAAAGAATATTAGAAAGGCTGGAAGAGTTTTTAAACTAGTAGGTGGGGGGAAGGGACTAGATAGAAGTAATAGGGTATAAAATGTAGAGGGGGTAACAAATGAATTAACTAGACATGGAAGTGGAGTAGGGGTAGGGTTTGTATAGTCAATAGGGAGGTATTTCTGAGTAACTCAAGTATAGTGGCAGGCACTTCAAAACTACAAACTCATAACAACATTAGGTGTGTGCTTGCAAATGCCAGAAGCTTGCCAGAGAAAATGGGAGAGTTAGAATTTAATTTTTAGCAGTTAATGAGAAATGGGTGGGATGATTATTTGGCCAGTGGTAAAAGAGGAGGAGGGGTTTGTTTGTATGTTAAGCCTGAATTTAAGCCTACAGTCAGAGAAGATAAGAGAAGATATTTATGCTGGAACTAGGGATCATTTTGAAGGTTTGTGGGTAGAGTTAAACAGCGGAGCAGCAAATAACAAAAGAATATTAGTAGGAGTATGCTATAAGCCCCCAAATATAAATGAAAGTGAGGAACTGCAATTATTGTTACAGATTGGAAATGCAGCTAAGCTTGGGCAGGTTCTAATAATGGAAGATTGCAACTATCCTGAAAAAAATTGGATGAATGAGACTAGCAGTTCAGCTAAGGGGAACAAGTTCTTGAGTACACTCAGGGATCATTATCTGGCACAGGTTATACAATTACCTACTAGAAATTAAGCTATCTTGGATTTAGTTACCAGAAATAATATTGATATGGTATCAAATGTTAAAATAGGGCAAGCTTTGGGAAACAGTGATCACAACACAGTCTCTTTTGAGATTGAATTTAAAAAAACGAAATTGTAAGGGGCCAATAAAAACACTCAGGCAGATTTTAACGGTCTAAGGGCAGCAATATGACGAATAGTACCTGACAGGTAAAAATACTAAACATAAATGGACAATGTTCAAATCCTTACTAAATATACACACTTATCGCCATATACCATGTAGAAATAAAAGTAGAAGGAGTAAATCACATCCCATGTGGCTTAACAATGATTTAAAGATCAAGATACATGGTAATAAAACAGGCATTTAAATTATACAAACAAGAGGGGACAGAGACTGCTTTACGTAAGTGTAAGGGAATCAACAAGGCTTGCAAAAGGCCTATTAGACAAGGCTAAAATAGAAAATGAAAAGTTAGTTGCCAAAGATGGTAAGACTAACCCTAAAATATTTTTTAAATATATTAATGGAAAGAAGGCCAGGAAGGAAGCTATAGGAACATTACAATTCATAACTGGCCATCTGATAATTAGTGAACAGGAAAAGGCAGAAGAGCTAAATAGGTTCTTTTCTTTAGTATACACAAGGGAGGTACCAGCGGTTGGGGCACCGCAACATAATGAGTTTACCAAATAATTAGTTAACGCAGGAAGAAATCCAAAAGAGGTTGGAAAAAATAAATGTTAATAAAGCTCCAGGTTCCTGATGGAATACATCCAAGGGTACTGAGGGAACTGGGATCTGTAAAAGCCAAACCATTATATATAATTTTCAAGATTCACTCAACACGGGGTCGCTACCAGATGATTGGAGAGAAGCAGATGTGATATCTATATTTAAGAAGGGAGCAAGGGTGGAGAATTATAGACCAGTAAACCTTGCTTCGGTAGTGGGAAAGCTTTTAGAAGGGTTAATAAGGGATCTTATAAAATAATGTGTCTGTTTGAACAGGATTATAAGTAGGAATCCACATGGATTTATGAGGGATAGGTTATGTCAAACAAATCTAATTTCTAGGAGGAGGTTAGTAGAAACTTGTATCAAGGCAGCTCATAGGGTGTAGTCATTTTGAATTTTGCAAAGGCTTTTGATACAGTGCCACATGGGAGACTATTGTGCAAACTAAGAGATACAGGAGTTGCAGTAAATATCTGCTCATGGATTGAGAGCTGGCTAAAAGACAGGAAGCAAAGGGTTGTTGTAAATGGAACATATTCAGATTGGATTAATGTGGTAAGTGGGGTTCGTGAGGGTTCAATATTAGGTCCTCTCTTTTTTAACATATGTATTAATGATTTAGAAGTTGAACTGGGCCAGATAAGGATCTCTGACTGTACTCAAGAAACTGCTATCCTTAGCTGAACTGCTGGTCTCATTCATCTAGTTTATTTCAGGGTAGTTTAAATCCCTCTTTAATAAAACTTTAACCTGCTTAGCTGCATTTCCAATCTGTAATAAAAATTGCATTTCAATTATATTTGGGGGGGGGGGGGGGGTTATAGCATACTCCTATCAATATTCTTTTGGAATTTGCTGCTCCTCTATTTAACTCTACCCACAAACATTCAACATTATTGCTAGTACCAGCATAAATATATTCTCTGTAGGCTTAAATTCAGGCTTAACATACAGACAAATCCCTCCTCCACTTTTACCATTTCCCCTATTTTTCCTAAATAGGTTATAACCATCCAGATTAACAATCCAGCCATGAGAGTCAGCCCACCATGTTTCAGTAATGCCTAATAAATCCAATTTCTCATTAACTGATAGTAATTCTAATTCTCCCATTTTCCTGGCAAGCGTCTAGCTTTAGCAAGCATACACCTTATGTTGAGTTTGTGGTTTTGAAGTTCCTGCCACTATACTTGAGTTACTTAGCAATACCTCCCTATTGACTATACTAATCCTCCTGCTTTCTCCACCCCTATAGTTAATTCATTCCTCACCCCATCTACACTTTCTACCCTATTACTTCTAGCTAGTGCCTCCCTCCAGCTAATAGTTTTAAAACTCCTCCAACCTGCAATCCATCCCTGCTATAGAAATTGTACCCAAGTGCAAAATATATCTTGTTATTTCAGTTTGCATTTTCATGTCTACCACCAGTTTTATTTCATATTTCTTGTATTTGTCATGTGAACTGTCCCCAGATTCTATCTGTCTGCCTTTAATCTGCTCCAATCTTACCTAGGCCCGAACCATTCATGTCTGCTACCAGCCAGTCCCATTATTGATCAGGTTCTGTGGCAGGCTTAACCTCTTGGCTATGGCATACTTTTTGCCTTCTACTGAAGAAAACCCGAATTGCATGAAGCTATCTATTAAAGATTATATATGAATGACTGCCAAAGTATTGATGTTCTTGTGAGGATTTTCTTGGCTGTTGAGTTTTAAGTGGCAGTTGCCTTGATGCAGCAAACCCATCTCATAAGACTGTGGCATGTTAACATTTGCACGCTTTCCTTCCTATGAAAATACAGTAATTCCATCAGTATGCCTTTGACATAGTATGCAAAGCCACATATACACACAATTTTTAATATTGATTATCCATAATTCCTCTATCTAGTGGTTCATTACCATACTTTATTGACTGTGAGGGCTTTGTTTGTAGTGTGCCATACTGAGGCTTCCATTCAGCAAATCATTGGTGGGAATTCACTTTAGAAAACTTTAGATTTTCCTTCACCTACAGCTATGCATTTGCAGTTAGCTAGGTACATTTACAGCCCTATTAAATTCGAAGCCTGTAAGTGCAACGTGAGACCCGCAATGGCTGCAGGCTTGAAATTTGTTACAGAGCTATTAAATTAGACCATGGTGCGAGTTACGGGCTTGAGACGCAAGCCCGTAAATCCTTTTCAACCTGGCAAACCGTTAAGGGGACGGATGAGCAGCGATCGCCCGTAACCATCCAATTGCAGAATAACCAAGTGCGACCCAATCAAAAGCAGTCAAGAGGAATATGATTGACAGTGGGAGCTTATAAATATGATTTCCACATGCCTTTACGTTGACTTTGTTGTCTTTTTCATTTGAAGTAGCACACAGGTTCCGGAGTTGGAGGTTTGGTATTTTTGACTAAGTAAGAGCTAGGTGAGAGAGATAGTTTGTGTTTTTGATTGATTCATATTCTATATCATATGGATTTACACTTAAGACTTACACTTATTTACAGATTACACATATTTGCAATACAAATAGGTTAAAGAACACACACCCCATCCCCCAACAGTTCTTAATAACACATAGCACACACATTTTTTTTCTACACACATATACAGAAAAACTTTTGTTTATATATCCTTATTTTAATTTTGGGATATAATGGAGGAGAAGAGAAGAGAGAAGCGGCAGGTGGTCATGGAGAGTAGAGGTGGGGAGGAGGAGGTTAGGAGTGAGGTGGAGAAGGGAGCGGAGGTGGAGGAGAGCGAGGAGGAGGACGAGGAGGAGAAGGATGAGGAGGGAGAGGAGGAGAGTGCAGAGGTGGGTGGTGGAAGAGGGGCCCGAGCATCAGGCACACATAGAAGAGGAACAGAGGGGAAGGGGCCTGATCCCAGGGGTTTGGTAGGGCAAGAGGCTAAGGGCAAATGCAGATATGATGTCAAACACAGATATGATGACATCAGGGCCAAGTCGAGGAGGAAGATGGCTAAGGAGGACAGAGATTGCTTTGCTACTTATAATGAATGGGAGAGGGTCACAAGGAACCTTCTGAGACAGTCACCCGCCTCTGGAGCTTCAGGCCTGGTGCCCCAGCAGGACCCAGCCTCCATGTTAGGTAAATATCACATGCACCAACAGGCCACCACATGTTCATCACACACACTACACATGTACATGATGACCAACAAGGACGCTGACATGTCAGCTCCATGGAATTAACAAGGGATAGATGGATGCATAATTAAATCCATGAAACTGACAAATCACTCCAGGGCACAACAACAGTAATCAAGCAACAGAGAGTCCACTTATTGGTGTGCCTACTGCAGCCTGTACAGATACAGAACACAGTCAGAATCAAGATAGGGTTAGGAGCCAAGAACGATCAAGACCATAAACCAAAGAATAGATCATATCTAGCATATGATAGCTAATCTGTATTGCAATTAGGAGAATCATCTATGTTCAAGCCTAAATGTCAAATAGTTATGAATGAACACATAACAATGTATTATTCATCATACTAATGACATGAACCTTTCTTTTCTATCTTTTAGCATCCAGGAGGAGGTTGGGGTCCAGTGGAGAGCCAGCGGCGTGGCGTCACCTCCATCCGAGCAGGATCTGGAGGAGCAAGCTCGCACCTAGCAATAACCAGCTCAGGAGGAGGAGGAAGGAAGAGGATCAGAGGGCCCTGGCTTGGAGGAGGGGGAAGTAATTTGGGTGGTTTTGGGGTCACCCACCGGACCTCCGGCCACCCCACCCACATTTGACCCCACTATCCCCATCCTCGAAAGACTGCGGATTTCGCCGGGGCCTTCAGACTTGCCATCCAGCCAGCTATCACCTCCTTCCTCACACAGCACTGCACTGGCCTGGCCACCACCGCATGCATCACCTCTGCCTCCAGCCAGGCCCCAGACCCTCCCCACTCCATCCTCGCCACCTCCTCACTCAGTCCTGCTCAGAGGACCTCCATCCCCACCACCAAGCCAGACTGCGCAGGTGGAGATGCTGGCCCGCATGCACCAGCAACTGGACTATCTCTTGGGGATCCAGGCCAGCATCTCCGCCTGCGCAGCCTGGTAAGGCACTCTAGGGAGGAGAGGAGGCATCATCTTATGACTGAGATCTTCCTGGCCAGGCTGTTGACAAGAGGACTCCTCTAACCCGGAGGCTTCCCCCAGCCCACCAGCAACCCGGCCCCTCCTCTCCTCCTCCCACCACTCATGGTGCAGCTGCCTCCCCCCCCCCCCCCCCCACCGGGAAGCTGTGGAGGATGTGGGCCCCGTGACGAGGCGGAGGAGGACATAGGGGCTGCGGATATGTTTGTGCCTTCTCAACAGCACTCCTCAGTGACAATCTATTGGTCACAATGTTAACCTAATCTAGCCTGCCTACAGAGTCTTGGATCTTGGCCTATGTGTATGCAGATGGCTACCTCCAATCACATAGTCCATGATACTCTTCTCTTTGGACACGTAGGGTTCTGTTTAGCATGTCACCAATTGATGGTCACTGAGGAATGCTGTTGAGAAGAGATGCTGCAGTCCCTATGATATTTTCAGACCTTATTGTGTAGGTTGTCTTTTTTCTCTTCTCTTTTTTTGTTTTAGGTATGATTAAGGTCCATGAAGGCATCATCAGACATTGTAATGTTCCTATAGCTTCCTTCCTGCCTTCTTTCCATTAATATATTAAAAAAATATTTTAGGGTTAGTCTTACTCTCTTTTGCAAGTAATTTTTCATTTTCTATTTTAGCCAGTTTAATGGCCCTTTTGCTTGTTGATTTCCTTATACTTACATAAAGCAGTCTCCGTCCCCTCTTGTTTGTATTTTTTGTATAATTTAAATTCCTGTTTTTTACTCCGTATTTTGATCTTTAAATCATTGTTAAGTCACATTGGATCTAATTTACTTCTTTTACTTGTATTCCCACATGGTATATGTTGATGTGTATGCATATTTAGTAGGGCTTTAATGTTGTCCATTTATGTCCAGTATTTTTACCCGTCAGTTCTTTGACCCAGTGTATACATTGTATTGCTGCCCTTAGACCGTTAAATATCTGCCCTTTTAAAATTAAGAGTTTTTGTTGGCTCCTTACAGTTTTGTTTTTTTACTTCAATCTCAAATGAGACTGTGTTGTGATCACTGTTTCCCAAAGGTTGCCTTATTTCAACATTTGATACCATATCAATATTATTTGTGATGATTAAATCCAAGATAGCTTCATTTCTAGTAGGTTCTTGTATAACCTGGGCCAGATAATGATCGACGAGTGTACTGAAGAACCTGCTCCCCTTAGCTGAACTAATGGTCGCATTTATCCAGTTTATTTTTAGGGTAATTAAAATCTCCCATTATTAGAACTTGCCCAGGCTTAGCTGTGTTTCCAATCTGCAACAATAATTGTATTTCCTCGCTTTCAGTTATATTTGGGGGTTTATAGCACACTCCAACTAATATTCTGTTTGAATTTGCTGCTCCGCTATTTAACTCTACCTACAAACATTCAATATTACCGCTAGTTTCACCATAAATATCTTCTCTGACTATAGGCTTAAATTCAGGCTTAACATACAGACAAATCCATCCTCCTCTTTTACCATTGCCCCTATCTTTCCTAAATAGGTTATAACCATTCTGATTAACAGCCCAGTCATGAGATTCATCCCACCATGTTTTGGTAATGCCTATTAAATCCCATTTTTCGTTAATTGCCAATAATTCTAGCTCTCACATTTTTCCTGGCAAGCTTCTGGCATTAGTAAGCATACATCTTATGTTATGAGTTTGTAGTTTTGAGGTGCCTGCCTCTGTACTTGAGTTACTTAGTATTTCCTCCCCATTGACTATAATAACCCTCCCACCATCTCCTCCCCCATGAGTAGTTAATTAATCCCTTATCCCCTCTACACTTTCTACCCCATTGCATTCATCTAGTCCCCCCCACCTACTAGTGTGAAAATTCCTTCATTCTTTCTACCATCCTATCCCCTAGCACAAAAGCTCCCTCATCATTAAGGTGCAATCCATCCCTGCTACAGAGATTGGACCAAAGTGAGAAGTCAGTCCAGTGCTCTAAAAACCCAAATCACTCCTTGGTGCATTACATTTTTAGACACACATTAACCGCCCTAAGCTCCTTCTGTCTCCCTGGGCTAGCACGTGGCACAGGTAGTATCTAAAAAAATACTACCTTAGCATATGTTGGAATGGTCATGCTTATGCCAATATGAAAAGCCATACTGCAACATGCAGAAAGCAATTAAAGACACACTACCTGATTAAATAGCAACACATATACATGAAACTGGCTTTATTGTGGCCCCTAAAATATCAATATAATTGCATATACATCTCGATCATCACATCTACATTTGGGAACACAAATAGTGGCCATATTTCACCACCACATCTTATAATTTGTTGTTCAGTCCTTCAGTCATGTCCGACTCTCTGTGTAATTGTCTGGGGTTTGCTGTTTCTCCTGTTCAGAGTAGAATTGCCTGGTATTTCGGGGCTGAGAGAGAAAGAGAGACTGACTTGTGGCCAGAAGGCGTTACTCTGAGGTATTTTGAGGCAAAAGCTACTCTTTGATTCTTATAAACACATTCCAGCCCCACAGCTCTAGATATCAGTGGGATGTGTTTAACTTGTGTGTCCTTATCCTAATTAGAAGCTCTTTTTGCGATAGCTTTTATCACTGTGTTAGTGCAAACAGGAAACAGGTCTACTGTTCTGCTAAAAGGATAACTTGCAGACACTCCCCTTATTCAATCTGCAGGTCAACAATTTTTAATTAATTCCATAGCGCTGTAATATTATTATTGTTATTATCAATTTTCTGTAATGCGTCAACATATTCCGTAGTACTATACATAAGTTAATTTCCATGCAAAGAAATACTCAATATTAACACATTTGCAAATAATGGAGGGCCCTCTCTTTGAGCTTAGAATCTGGTGTCCATAGTGCTTTCCCCAAACTGCCATGCAACATTGAAAACTCACAGACTAACAGTCTATGTGTTGAGCTATCTATGTTTATTTGAATACCTTAAAAACATTGTCTTATATGTATAAACATACATGTTGATGTGTCAATTGTTTAAGAATGGCAAAATATGTTTTTATTTCAAATTCATATAATAAACACTAATTGTGTATTTTTTTTTATATTACACATTAACAGAAAAAAGTAAGTTTACTAAAATATTTTCATTACAATGACATTGAGAAATAGACTGAAAATGTATTGGCAAAAAAATGCTTTAAAGTGTAGTTAGGGTTGCAGTTAAGGTTGCAACACAGGATATGGCAATGTAAGGCTGGACAATGCAGTAAATTGGGAAGTTAAGGTCAGATCCCTCCCCCTGCAAAGGTTTTTCTGATGACATCTACTATGACATTTTTTATATTTTAAGAGATACAACTGCAAATTCTTTAAACTTTCTATCCTTGGTTATATTATGGCAAATTATGAGTTGTGCATTATATGTTTTTCTTATATAATCTTTAAATTATGTGTTTAAGTCAAAGGTCAGCAGTTTGATCCAATTATATGCTTTAATGACTGGTACAGTTTATCATTAAAATGTACCATTTTTATCAAAATAATTTATTTTTTTCCATGACTAATGTAGTACCATGGTGATATTTTGTATGCAGATGGCTACCTCCCATCACATGGTCCATGATCCTCTTCTCTTTGGACATGGGTTCTGTTTCACCAATTGATGTTCACTGAGGAATGCTGTTGAGAAGAGATGCTGCAGCCCCTATGATTTTTTCAGGCCTTATTGTGTAGGTTGTCTTTTCTTTCTTCTCTTTTTTTGTTTTAGGTACGATTCAGGTCCACGAAGACATCTTCTGCATCTGCAAGCATTGTGGAGGAAATGTCAACACTGTTATATTTATTTTTAAAATGTATTTTCAGTCATGTATATTATCACTATAGTGATTAATTAGTGATGTCATAGATTATGCCAATATTTATACCATACATGATGCCATGAATGATGTAATCTAATGTTGTATGTTTCCTGCTTTGTTCCAGCCTATAGTTGCTCCATTCTTTACTGCAACCTTAACTATATTTTAATGCAGTTTTGTTGCCAATTAATATTTGCCAAAGATATTTATACCCTATTTTATAGAAAGAAATATGGCTTTTCCATGTTTTTGAAGAAAAGATCCCTACACGTCATTGTGACTCACTGATTGCTACATCCTCATGCTTTCACTTCCAGAAACTCTGAATGAAGTCTTGTCAATAGCTCTACATGTTGTAAACCTAATCTTTGCCAGGACATTGAGCTATTGCTTGTCCAAATACCTTTGCCAGGAAATGAAGGCAGAACATAAAGTTCATGCAGAAGTCTGCTTACTTGGCAGAATTTTGTACTAAATTTTCAGACTTATTGAAGACAAAAATTGTGCTTCCAATTTTTAAAAAAGCAAGCATTTCTTTATTGTGCAGAACACAACCCTTTACCCTTGGAGAAAATGTGCATAATGTTTACGCATAATGATTTTAATATCTGTATCTGCTTATTAAAATAGATATAATATAACTAGCGACTTGCCCGTCAAAAAATGACGGCAATGAGATGTGTATGTTTGGAAAGTTGTTTAGTTATTAATATACATATTTGACACTTGTAAGTATTGTGATATTAAACATGTTTAGTTTTGTAAAATGTTCTCTTGGTGAACAATAAGTCTTAAAGCATTTTGTATTCAAAGTATTAACATTTGAATGTAAGAACAGCTGAACTTTAAATTAATCAGTATTGTAAACTTTTGGTAATGTTTTTTTAACATGCAATTTGTATCTGAAGAATTGTTAACTTCAATATACATTGAATCCAGAGGAAAGCAAACAGTAAAAACCCTTGTTCAAACGTACACAATTTTAACATGAACTTTGTAATATATGTAAGAAACTTGAAAGTATATTTTTTGAAACTTGAACTTTATTATCTGTGTAACTTTGGAACTTGAAAAAACATTTTTTGAACTTGGAACATTATAAACAGTAACATAGTGAATACATTTTGTAACATAATTTTGTATTAAAAGTATTAACAGTTGAATGTAAAAACAGTTGAACTTTAAACTAATCAGTATTGTAAACTTGAGGTAATGGTTTTTTAACATGCAATTTCTATCTGAAGAATTGTTAACTTCAATATACATTTAATCCAGAGGAAGACCAACAGTAAAAACCCTCCTTGAAACGTACCCAATTTTAACATGAACTCTGTAATATATTTAAGTAAAGAACTTGACATAATATTTTTTGACACTTGAACTTTCCTTTCTGTGTAACTAAAGAACTTGACAAAACATTTTTCCAACTTGGAACATTATGAACAGTAACATAGTGAATTAATATATTAACATAATTTTGTATTAAAAGTATTAACATTTGAATGTAAAAACAGTTGAACTTTAAACTAATCAGTATTGTAAACTTGAGGCAATGGTTTTTTAACATGCATTTTTTATCTGAATAATTGTTAACTTCAATATACATTGAATGCAGAGGAAGGCAAACAGTAAAAACCCTCCTTTAAACGTACCAAATTAAATTAATTCCTTCCTGACCACATGAACTGGCGATAAACATTAATTCAGGGAGTAATCTTAACATAACAGACAATATTTATATTGTGACTTAAAACGTGGTTGAGCTGTTAACATGAACTTTGTAATATGTTGAAGTAAAGAACTTGAAATTATATTTTTTTAAACTTGAACTTTCTTATCAGTCTAAGTAATGACCTTGAAAATATTGTTTTAAACTTGTAACATTAGAAACAGTAACATAGTTAATGAACATTTTAACATAATTTGTAAAAATAATGCAAGGCAACTGTTTTGTGAGGCGAATCATCCATAAACAGTACTTCCATTAATTATGACTGAATTGTTTATTGTTTTGTATTTTTCAATGCTTTTAAATTTGTTTTGCATGTGTTTTATTTCTTTATAATGAAAATTTATAGTACTTCATAGTAGACAATGTTTTTAGTAAAAATACGTCCATCTTCTAATAAATCACCTTGACTTTCATTCTTTTCAATGTAAACTTTAATAGCCTGTGGATTTTTGCACCGTGATAATGCAACATACAATTGACCATGTGCAAATACTGGTTCTTATAGGAAAATACCAACAGATTTGAATGTTTGACCTTGTGATTTACTAATGGTCATGGCAAATGCCATAATAATGGGAAGTTGTCTTCTTTGAAGTATAAAAGGGAGACTACTTTTTTTTTTATTTTGCTAAATCTATTCTTGACTAAACTCTCTCTCCTTTATGGGTACCTTAAATCGTTGAACAATTAATCTTGTCCCATTGCATAGGCCTTTTTTGGGGTTCATATTTCGCAGTAACATGATAATTGCCCCTTTCTTTAGCTGCAAAATATGTGGTGGCATACCAGAAGGAGTTAGTGAGTTTATGAATTCAGTAGAAAAGTTAGCCTGACTTTCATTGTCATCAGCAACTACAGAATCAGCACTGTGATAATTTCTTTGTGGTGCATTAATTTATTTTAAGATTTCATTATTGAGGATTAATGCATCCTTATTTTTACACGTTAGTATGACTTGGTTGGCAAGCTCGGAATATTCCTGGTTATTTATGCTACCTTCAAATATAGCCAATATAATATCTTGGTGAAAAATCATATGAGGTGGGATCTCTACAGTGTCGTTAGGTAAATGTGGTATTTTTTCTGTTCTGCCTTCTCCAATTTTAATAAGCCAATCATTGAAATCAGTTTGGCCTTCTGATCTCATGTTTTGTTGCAGTTGAAGATGGGTAAAATGTTTCCATAGTGTGCTTGACTTTATACAGGTTTCGATAATGTCAGTTCGATTTCCATGTACAACGACAGGTAATGTTTGTCTAAAATCGCCACCTAACAACATTACCTTTCCACCAAATGGAAAAGTATTATCCATGACTTCACGAAGCAAAAGGTCAATACATTGGAGGGCATAGCATGACATCATTGTGGCCTCATCTATTATAATTAATTTAAATTTTTTCAATTTCTTTGCTTGTAATGATGTCATGCGAATATCTGACACAGAAGTTTCTAAAATAGGCACTGGCAGTTTAAAGCCACTATGTACAGTTCTTCCACCTTCTAACAAAAGTGCAGCAATTGCAGTAGTGGCAAACGCCATTGCTATTTGCCCTTGTGCTCGTACCGAACTCATTAATAAATTATATAGATTGGTTTTTCCTGATCCGCCAGGTCCATCAAGATAGAAATAACGATCTGTCACCATGTCATCATCTATTGCATTTTTAATGGCATTAAATGCTTGCAATTGTAAGGTATTTAAAGTTGCAAGTCTTTTTTTCTGTTCTTTCTACTTGTAGTTGAATGTCATAGTCTTCAAAGTATATGTCATCTATAAGACCTGGATCAGGCAAATTAAAACTTGCACAACTTAATCCATGAGTTAAAAATACTTCTTGGATTTCCATTAACGCTTTTAAGTGTACAATCGGTTCATTGTATCGTCGCATAAAGTCTTCAGCCATATTACTTTTAAATGTTTCCCACAAAGCTAATGCATTTGGAGCATTTGAGAAGATACAAATAAATGCAAATTGTTATTATTATTATTTATTATTATCTTTATTTATATCGCACCAACATATTCCGTAGCGCTGTACAGGGGTTTAGTACATGGCAAAAAACAAACTTAACACCTTAAAGAATGGAGGGCCCTGTTTTTGAGCATATAATCAAATGTACATAGTGCTTGTTTCCAAGACATGGACACACAATTGAAAACTTGCAAACTTACAATCTAAGGGTTAAGGTGTGATACAAGAGGGTAACAAATACAAAATGTCAACGTGAATGCAATTTGTTTAGTCAATTGGAGGGGTATGTGAGTTGTACTGTAGATTGTGGGTGGGAGTGTTATTAAGCTGTGGAGTGTGCAGTTGTAATTATAAAGGCTGAAGGTGATTTGATTTTTTAAATAGGTGTGTTTTTAGTAATTTTTTAAAGGTTTTGAGGCAGGAAGTTAATCTAATGGAGTGAGGCAAGGAGTTCCAAATAGTAGGGGCTGCACGAGAAAAGTCCTGAAGACGGGAGTGAGAGGAGGTTATGAGAGAGGAGGAAAGAAGAAGGTCGTTAGCAGAACGAAGGGGGCGGTTGGGAGAGTAATTTGAAACAAGAGCAGAGATATAAGGGGGTGCACTGTTGTTGAGGGCTTTATGTGTTAGGGTCATGATTTTAAATGTGATTCGGGAAGCTATGGGAAGCCAGTGGAGTGATTGACAGAGAGGAGCTGCAGACACTGAGAGTTTGGTATTGAAGATGAGTCTAGCGGAGGCGTTCATTATGGATTGGAGGGGAGAAAGACGAGAGATGGGGAGGCTAGCAAGAAGGGAATTGCAGTAGTCGAGTCGAGATATGATGAGAGAGTGTATTAGAATTTTAGCTGTGTCTTGTGTAAGATAATGACGAATTTTGGAGATGTTTTTTAGCGGAAACTGACAAGATTTAGTTATCGATTGGATGTGAGGAATAAAAGAGAGGGCGGGATCCAGTAGAACCCCAAGACAACGGGCCTGGGAGGTGGGAGTGATGATGGTGTTGTCAACAGTGAGAGATATTTGAGGAGTGGAAGCTGTAGTAGAGGGTGGAAAGATTAGTAGTTCATTCTTAGACATGTTGAGTTTGAGTTGATGGGTAGACATCCAGGAGGATATGCTACAGAGGCAGTTGGAAACTTGAGCTAAAAGAGAGGAGGATAGATCGGGTGCAGAGAGGTAGATTTGAGTATCATCTGCATAGAGATGATACTGAAATCCAAAGGATTTTATGAGTGTGCCAAGGGAGGAGGTGTAGATGGAGAAGAGGAGTGGGCCTAGGACAGAACCTTGGGGAACGCCAACAGACAGAGGGAGAGGTGAAGAAGAGGTGCCAGAGAAGGAGACGCTAAATGTACGATCTTTTAGATAGGATGTGAACCATGAAAGAGCTGTGCCCTGGATGCCAAATAAGCGGAGAGTTTGGATTAGAAGAGGGTGGTCGACTGTGTCGAAGGCAGCAGAGAGATCCAGGAAAATTAGAATGGAGAAGTGACCCTTTGATTTGGCAGTTAGCAAGTCATTGGTGACTTTTGTGAGGGCTGTTTCTGTTGAGTGTTGGGCACGGAAACCAGATTGGAAGGGGTCAAGAAAGGAATTGAAAGAAATAAATTGAGTGAGGCAATTGTAAACAAGACGCTCAAGCAGTTTAGAAGCCAGGGGAAGTAGTAAGATAGGGCGGTAGTTGGAGGCAGAAGCTGGGTCAGATGAGGGCTTCTTGAGAATGGGTGTAATTAAGGCGTGTTCTCTCATCTGCCGTGGCATTTGACATTGTGCTGCTTCTTCTAAACATCTTCCCCATTCTGTATCATCAGCTAGTAAGTTTCTATGTCTTGCAGCTAAATGGAAGGATTCATATACTATGGCCCTCATTCAATTGCAATTTGGCCAATTGAATAGGGGTCTAAATAAGCACATAACATATTTTTTTTAAAGATTTTTTTAGTTAGTAAACATCTATCCAAAAGCAAGTTTTTCACTAACTAAAAACTTATTTTAAAAAAATATGTTATGTGCTTATTTAGACCCCTATTCAATTGGCCAAATTGCAATTGAATGAGGGCCTATGTCATTAACAGTTCTTAAGTGTTCAAAACTTTGTGCTCCAGGAACATTTAAAAGTAATATCCGTAAGCAAAAACGTTCAACATCTCTTGGACTGACTGTGTAAATTCTTGGAATTATTTTATTGCCTCTGCTTTTTCTTGTTCTCCATAATCCATTCACAAAAACATAGTGATATGGAATTTCAATATATAAGTATTGTGTTGCTTCAGAATCAGTGGAATTTAATTCAAACCATGCAGTTAGTGTAGTGTGACAAAGTTCACTTTGAGCGAATGCATTCATTTCATTTCCAGCATGGAAATACACTAAATTACTTTGTGGCAAATGTACTGCTAATCTATATACTGCATGTGATCTAATATGCATTTCAAATTTTTAAAGCCGCCACATAGCTTCTGGCGCACTGACATAGCGAGCATCTACATGAGATGCAAGTTCATCATGTACTAACTCACTACTTTCAGGGTTGTCTGCACTTTTGACAACTACAGTAGCTGCATCATAGCCTTTGTAAATATATTTGTAGACATATTTAATGGATTTGATGGAAGTGCAGGCTTCTACATTGAAGTGGGCGTGGTACTTCATGAGTAAATGTGGGTTGTAGGGTACTACATATCTATTGTCAACTTTTTTTCCACGAATAATGGCACTATCTCCTTCTCTTCTTTTATAAAGTGGATAGCAATCACAATTGGCATAGGTTTTGTCTCTATAATCTTTTGGAAATTCTTTGGAACATTTATTATTTTCCATACATGGTGATTGTGGATTAAGCTCACCACAGGGTCCATCAATCATGCGATGAGTAACAATCTCATATAGTCTACCATATAGTTCTGGATCTGGTAGTTCAGCAACAATGACTGCATCCACTTTGTCAGAAGTATATAATTTATCTTTTTCTTGAAGTATTATCAGAAGATGTGCATGTGGAAGGCCTCTTTTTTTAAATTCAATGGTATATACATAAGTAAGACCTTTGCCAAATAACTGACTTATAGTGATGTCACGTATTAATTAATTTAATTTAATCTTAAAAACTCTGGCTACTAAATCTGGTCTATCAGAAGCACTTTGTCCAAGAAGTACATTTTGTGTAATTTCTGGCCATTGTGGATTACATGTAAATGTAAGAAATAAATCAGGTTTGCCAAATTTGGTGACAATAGCCATAGCATCATTGTATCTTTCTCTCATATTTCGAGGAGATCCTTGAAAGGAAGATGGTAAAATGATGTCTTTGCCAGCTGTCATGTCTCTGCTTGTAGCCACGTCAGCAACATAGTCCATTAGTCCCGAATATTGTTCTACACGTAGTTTATCTTGTTTATATTTGATAAAGTTTCAATTATTGGCCTCAACTTGCAAATAGGAATCCATAATCCATTGTTGTGTTAGTTTTCCACCACATAAAATTGGATTAAATGCATTTCGAATGGCAATTTGAGCTACTTTAAATTCAAGCATAGAAACATTATTTCGGATTCTGGCTTTAGCATTTGGGTAACTGGGAAGTGTTAATTTTGGTTGCCAACCTGCTTCTCCGTGTGGGGAAAAAATGGGATATGTCATTGGATCTAAATTTGGACTTAAGATACTCATATTAATGAATGGTTGCTCCTCATTTCTGGGATATATTCTAATGTCTCTTTGAAATGGTGGTTCTCCTTCATCATTTTGAAACACCATTGCAACCTCATTTGATGTTGGCAAGTTATAACGACGTTTATCAGTATGTCTGTCTCTTTTAAGCACCATATTAACCTTTGGCATTGGTAATTGATGTCTTTGTGCATGAAGTAGTTGTTCATTTTCTACTTCTGCCAATTTTTTATAAGCTTTACTGTAGGGATTATTGTCCATAATGTTATTTAGCTCTATAAAAACACTGGGTAAGCATTTTTTATTTTCTTCCAGCTGCATACGTTGGTCAACAGCTTCCATTGAATCTAGGACATATAGTTGAGCGAATTTTCTTTGCTCTCCTTCCTCTGGATGTAAATGGGAAGTCCGATGATAAATGTGTCCTTGGACTTTAAAACAGTAAGGACCATGTCCAGGTACATTAGCAGCTAATGTTGCCCCCATAGATGCAAAGGATATGGCACTATTGTAGAATCTTATGTTTGTCTTAAAATTTTTGTAGTTTGGAAAAGTAGGTTCAGTCATAATGTTTTGTAAATAGATTGGAAATTATTTTCTTTGTGGAAGTTTGAACTTGCCTTTTTGACAGCAACTAATAAATTGGCCATCTCTGGGTCTCTCCTGTTTAAAATAATAAGACTCACAAAACTGACATTGAGTAGTCATGTCCCCACAACTATGAACCTCTACTGCTAAAGACTTGAGTAAAGGACAACTTGCAAAGCATATAGCAGTTTGACTTTCATATTCATCAGGTGAAATGTCATGTAATGTTTTAACAACAGGTTCTAAATGCTTAGTTTTTTTTGTGGCTTTTCTTGGTATATCTTGTATTGGTTTAGGTAAAATGTCATGTAATGTTTCAGGAACAGGTTCTAAATGCTTTGTTTTTTTCGTGGCTTTTTTTGGCATCTCTTTTATTTTTTCTGGTAAAATGTTATCTGATGTTTGAGTAACAGGTTGTAAATGCTTTATTTGCTTGATAGCTTTTTTTGGCGTATCTTTAATTTTTGCAGCTGATAGTCTTTTGCATGCAAGTCTTTTGCGTTCTTTTTCTCTTCTAATTTCTTTCTCCTCTGGTGTCTGCTGGTCGGCCCATCTCTCTTGTCTTTCTCTAGTATGACGTCTTTTCTTCTCTTGTTTGCTCTCGTTAGTAGCCATGTTAATCTGTAAAAGAAAATAATTAAATTTAATTGGGTATATTGAAATTTGGATTTACTGTTAAACATTATTGTCCATAACAGACAAATAAGAGGTAAATCAGAAATATGTCAGTTATATTTTGTTAAAAGTTAAAGGCCCTCATTAAATTGCGATTTGGCCAATTCAATAGTGCTGTAAATAAGCAGATAACATTTTTGTTTTCAAATAAGTTTTTAGTTAGTGAAAACCTTGTTTGTGGATAGATGTTTACCAACTAAAAACTTCTTTAAAAAAATATGTGATGTGGTTATTTAGACCTGTATCGAATTGGTCAAATTGCAATTGAATGAGGGCCATAGTTAGGGCTTGTTCTTGTTTTTTTTTTCTGTTGACATGGATGCAGAGCAAACATGTTTATTTAGTTTTCTAATTTTTTACTTATTATACTGTACCTTGGTTGAAGTGTGATTTCAATCAGAATGTTTGTTGGTCCACTGTTGAAAGTCTTCCTCCGATGGTCTGGTCCTCTGTTGAAAGTCCTCGTCCGATGGTCTTCACGCAGTATCTGTTGTAAAAGAAAAATGAAAATGTTATTTGATTTGAATGTATTTGTAATAAAGCAAAAATGTCATTATTTTGGTGTATTGTATCTGTTATGGTGAATTTTTTTGTGCAACCTTTTAAAAATAATTTAAATGTATTTGTATATTCCAGTTATTCTTTTTTTATTCTGTAAATATTATTTTGGATATGATTGCAATGTTTTTAGCATTATCCTGTTTTGTGTCCACCACTTTTGGTATACAAATGTAGACTTGTTTGTAAGGCTTATAGCTTGGTAAACAGTAAATAAGAATATTAATTTACTTTGCTATTTGTTTGTGTGATTTTTGGTACAATCCTATTTGTGTCTACCACTTTTGGTATGCTTATTTAGGCTTCTTTGTAAGGCTTATAGGTTCTTAAACATTAAAGAAGAATATTAATTTACTTTGCTATTTGTTTGTGTGATTTTTGGTACAATCCTATTTTGTGTCTACCACTTTTGGTATGCTTATTTAGGCTTCTTTGTAAGGCTTATAGGTTCTTAAACATTAAAGAAGAATATTAATTTACTTTGCTATTTATTTGTGGGATTTTTGGTACAATCCTATTTTGTGTCTAACATAAGTTGCATACTTGATTTGCTTAATTAGGCCCTCATTCAATTGGGATTTGGCCAATTGAATAGGGCTCTAAATAAGCACATAGCATATTTTTTAAATACGTTTTTAGTTAGTAAAAACCTTGCTTTTGGATAGATGCTTACTAACTAAAAACTTCTTTAAAAAAAATATGCTATGTGCTTATTTAAACCCTTTTCAATTGTCCAAATGACAATTGAATGAGGGCGCTAGTCTTTTTTACGAAGCTTTAATATTTTTCTACAGTGCAAATGAATGTTTTTTCTATTTCTGATATTCTGGCTATATTTTTAGCATTATCCTATTTTGTGTTCACCACTTTTTGGTTGCTGCATTTGTTATATCGGCGGCCATTAAACATATATAGTTCCTTTATTTTTTGTACTTGTTATACTTTACCTTGATTGAAGTGTCGAATGACAGAGGGTCCCCTCCTGCCAATCTTAATCCGCCGGTTTTCTTGTAGTGTCTGTTTGAAAAAGAAAGTGAAATGGTTAATTGTATATTTCCTCTTTTTGATTTAGGAAAGCATGGTCTTTTTCAGCATGTAATGTATTTTTCTATCTTACCTCTTCTTTCTTGGTGTTCTTTAAAAGGGATTGTGGTTCACAATACACGGTGCAAATTCTTGAGTGACGCTGTTGATGCAGATTCTGTTTGAATAGTAAAAAAAAGGAGAAAGATTGAGCTTTAGGTGATACATTGAATTACAATAAATTAATGTCATTTAAATATACTTGTTTAATTGCTTTCAATTAACATTAGTTTGTTTTTGGGCCTACACACATAAATGTGCATGTCAGATGTCACTATACATGATACACATAAATGTGCGTGTCACATATCACTATACATGAATCATATTTTAATAGTTAATAATTTTTTTTGTAATGTCATTTAAATATACTTGTTTAATTAGTTTGGATTAAGATTAGTTTGTTGCAGGGGCTATACACATAAGTGTGCGTGCCACATGTCACTATACATAAATCACATTTTCATACTTAAAGTTTTTTTTTTTTTTTGTCCTGTCTTGATAATAAAATGTAATTTATTATAGCTTACCTCTCAGTTCTAATTTGCACAATGTAAAGTAGGAAATTAGGAAACAATTCTCTTCTCAAGTAACAGCAGCAGTTACGTATCCAGTCACTCCGTTCATCACCTGAGTAGAAATGTAGAATTTTCTGGAAAGTAGGCAGTATTTATAAACTTTCAAGTGCCTGAGACTGTTATAACGCAATACGCATGCGCTATTTGCGTTCCAGCTTACCATTTGCGTTCCATCCGCCATTTTGTGCGTAGTAGTTTTCAAAATGGTGGTTAATATCAGTGTGGTACGTTCCGCATAGTATGTATTTCAGTCTTGCGAGTCACTGTAGTATAGTTACGTCTGAAGCCTCGTTTTCGTTTTGTTCGGCGGCCATTTTTTCTGCCGCTTAGGTAATTTTCGGCAGTTTAAACTCGTTTTTTTGGACTTAAATGGACGTGTAAATTAACTTTTCGAGGTGCCGAATGCCCCCCCTTGCTGTAAGTAATCTTTTTATGTGTTCGTTGTGTTTATTTCTTGTGTTTCTGATGTTTTCATGCTCGCCGTTTTCGGCTGGTTTTGCGTGTTGGGAATGGGTCGTGTCACTGTCGTATTTTTTTGCAAGGCGGCCGTAATTTTTTGCGATGGACGCAGTTGGTTTTTACGTGTACGACGCAGTGTATATTTTTCTAAGTCGTGCGTATGTGTGTTAACAGCGTGTGAGGCGCCTTTGAAGTTTTTTTTTTTTTTAAAGTTGTGCGTGTGTGTGTTAACACAGCCGACGTTTGGACCTTCCATCACCGCAAATGCAGCCCCTCGCTTTGCGAGGGTCCGCATTTGCGGACAAACAACACAGCCGCGTTGGATCGTCCACCACCGCAAATGCGGCCCCCTCGCTTCGCGAGGGTCCGCATTTGCGGACAAACACAGCCGACGTGGGATGCTCCACCACCGCAAATGCGGCCCCTCGCTTCGCGAGGACCCGCATTTGCGGAGACGTTGGGATGCTCCACCACCGCAAATACGACCCCTCACTTCGCCAGGACCCGCATTTGCGGGGAACTGCGTCCCTCGCTGTGCGAGCCCGCAAGCGTTAGCAACAACTCGTATGCTCACAACTATATATGTGATATAAAATAATATATTATAAATTAAGATAATTTACTTGCTAGCTGTAAGTACTTGCCATTATGATGGAAATAATTATATTTTCAGTGGCACTTTTAGACTTGACAAGTTGGGCAATATATCTACCATTTTAAAATTCACTTTAATCCCAATTTTATGTATTTTATTTGGATCCTTGTTTTCTCTCTATATGAGATTTTTTTAAGACATCTACTGTAATCAGACCTACTAATTTATAGTCACCAGGAAGAAGCAGATGAGCTAAATAAAGCATTTTTTCTACATGCACACTTCAACAAATAGGGACCAAATATTTGGTGTTACCATGCAGGTGTGTCACCACCTAATTTACAGTCAAAAAATTACAGCAATTAAATTGTAAGTGAGCTAATGCTGTTTGGTGTATGGTAATCAAATAAATAATACATTAATAAAGGAATATACTTTACCTATTGTGAAGTAATATATGCAGGAAGCATTGTGTTGAAGAGCTGGCAATCTGTTTTCATGTTGCTTCAGCATCAGTGCTGTGGAGCTGCTGTGTAAGTGTCAGCAATGTGTGCAGTGTGTAGTGTAAATAGTGTGCATGCGCGAGGAAAATCTGTTAGGGTAGCTGTGTACTTCCGGATTGTGTAAGTTAGTTTTGTAAAATGGCGCCTAATGAGTGGTACGCGGCTGTGGCTGATTTTGCTTCCTTGTTCTTGGACCTCGTCCGGCTTTTTCGGATGTCTAAGCTCTGTAATTTGGACTTAAATGGAGGTGTAACTTCACTTGCAGAGGTCCTGGGTGCCCCCCTTGCTGTAAGCTTTTTATGTGTTTGTTGTGTGTATTTATTGTGTTTCTAATGTTTTCAAGTTTGCGCGGGTCGGCCGTTAAAGTCGTATCTTTGCAAGGTCGTAGTGTTTTTTTTTCTAAGTCCTGCATCTCGTATTTGTTGGTCGTAAGGCCGTAAATGTTGCGAGGTCTGCAGTTGCTGGCAAGGAGCGCCTTTGGCGCTCCATGCCAGCAACTGAGGCCCTAGCTTTGCGAGGACCGCAGGCTCGCTATGCGAGCCTGCAGCGTTAGCAACGACCCGCATGCTCACAACTATATATGTGATATATATATATATATAAAATTGTAAATGTGTTATATGTGTTATATATGTTACACAAATCATCCTTGAAAAATACAACCTTCTGGCACAGTAAAGAGTTATCACTCCAGAGATCTAGGCTCCTCTATCCTTTCAGCACAGCACAAGCATTTGCATGTGCAGTAAAACATATCTACATCAATTCATCATTAAACTGACACACCCAGCCCCCAAAGTTATTGTGCATTCTAATTTATTTGGTAAACAGCCAATGAAACTTTAATTCATTTAAGCTACCTGTAAGTTAGTATCCCAGAATGCACCGCAGCAGCCAGATTCAAAGTTGCTTTACTTAGTACAGTGATTATGCCCTTGGGCAGCACATTTAGGGTTCAAAATGAAAACTAATATGTTTAATAAACAGAATAACACAAGATGCCAACTGCCTCTCAAGTAAATCCTACTGGATGTCCACCTGTCAGCTCAAATTCAACATAATTTTTGAAATGGTAACTGGACTTTGATGAACGTCTGACCCAAGGGCTATTATAATAGACATAAGAGCATGTTTGTGTTACTTTGTAATATTTTCCCCAAAACCCTGGTTACATGTCTTGGGCCCCTGATACCCCATTCTTACCAGGGTGTTTGTGGCTAGAGGTCTTTGGGTCATATTTGCAATTTTTGAACAGTTTTTTTATGTGCAGAGTGTGTTTGGAGGTGTACCTGTTATATTGGGCTAAAAACAATATTTTAGGGTTCATACCACTTTAAGCCCAACCAGTAGACCAAGGCCAGGATAGGGTCATGGCCGGATTCAAACTCACGTTAAGCTGTAGATTAGTGCCCACATTGATTGCTCATATTCCAGGAGATCCCAGAGTCCTGCTTTATAGAGATGGTGACATTTTTTGTAGGATTCTAATATTTGAGACTGTACCACTGACAACAGGGTCTTGGAAAACAGCCCAGTGGGATACTTTGTCACAAACACCATGCTCCAGGCTTTAGGGGTTAGCTTGTACAATGCAGGCAAGTCACCCAAATCTCTCTGGCTTGATGAGAAACAATTGATGAACATATCTCATGTTACAAACTGGATTTAGAAACTGGAAGTCAGTGCACACTATTGAAGAGAAAGGTCTACATACAAAAGTCTTAGCAGGATTCCTAAAGACTCGGGACACCTATTAGCAGCAGGTATTCAGTCTCTCTTCCAGCTGAACTATTTAAGGGGGTCAGCTCAGTTCTTCAGTGTCTGTTTTTGGAATCCTAATATTCTGTATGAGCTCCTGTTTGCTCCAGTGTTTCCATACAGCTTATGTTGGCAGATGATCACTTCTACTGTATTCCTGTTTGAAAAGGCTCTGCGGGGGCCTACTCTCACTGGCTCTGTGCTTCAATACTCTGTTCCTGTCAGTACCAGTAATATCAGTCTGTGTACAAATCCAGTACCTGCTTATTATAAGACACTGTTCCTGTCAGCTCCAAATTGATTTGAGTTCCTACCATCTAGACATGCAGGTAAATCCTAACCATGATAGTACAGCAAGCCTGACATGAACCCTGCAGAAGTTTCAAAAGAGCACTGGCACCCCACAGGCAATACCTAGGGAATTTCTACACACTCTTAGGCCAGCAATCCCAAAAATATGTTTTGTATTTTTTCTATTAATTGACAAGGCCCTAGCCTGGGCGTCTCTGATCTGAGAGATACAAGGCACCCTTACCAGTAACATTATTAAAGAATTCAAGGATATTTTCAATGTGCTTGCCCATCCAATCTCCTTTTAATCATCACTCATGCATATCAAGCAGGGCAACTGTAGGTGGGACACTATGCCATCTGGAATACTGGACACAGAAACTTACTGGAACTTACTTCACTTACCTCAGCTTTTCTGGTGGGCCTATCAGAGACAGGTGAAGATGAACTCACTTATCAGGAACTACCTGTCTCCCTTCATGAGCTAATCTTCATATGCAAAATCTGAAGGAATGTGAAAATAGAATACAAAACCTCATAGTGATCCGTGCCACAAGGTCTATTAGTCTCAAGGCAAGTGAAGATATCATGCAGCTGGTCTCTTCTAAACTTTATAGTGAAGAGATACAAAGAAGGATCAGCATGGGCCTATGTCTGTATTGCGGCTTAAATGGTCACCGTCCAAAAAATTACCCTACCTGGCAGGGAAACTTCTGTACCTAGACCAGAAGGAGGTCCTAGCTCTAGCTGCAAATACTGCACCTCCACCTGGAAATCATCTGATGCTTCCTGCATTCTTAGAATGGAGTCCTTCATCTGCCTCAGCTAAAGTCTTTTTTTAATCAAAAGCAGGAGGAAATGGTATTGATGATAGCTATGCTCACAGCTTTGGTATACATGTCAAAAGACTTTCTGATAAGTTACACAACCCCACAATCGATTGACAGGAATCCAAAATCAGTAATTGGAATGCTAATTGTAATCAAGAGTGTCTAGTGCCATTGGTCCTTGGTACTGTGGATTCTTACTATCCTGTACACTTTGATATTGTCCTTGCTTGCTATCATTGGTTTCTGGATGTGTTTCATAAGCAGAAATCTGAAATCATACCTCCTCATCGATCTTATGATTTTGCCATTGATCTCCTATTTGGAACCATACCACCTAGAGGTTGTATGTACCCCTTGTTTCTTCCAGAAAGCAAAGCAATAGAGAAATATATCCAACAAAAGTTTAAAATAGGATTCATCCACAAGTCTTCTTTCCCTGCAAAAACAGGTTTATTTTTTGTTCAGAAAAAATTTAGTGACATTAGCCTCTGCACTGATTAGGACTAGGATTGCAGTTAAACATCCTTATTATTTACCTTTGTTAATCAAACTGTTTGACTGTCACCGTGGGTCCACCCTATTAACTTTACATGATCAATTAATTGAATAAAAGAAGGGGACAAATGGAAAATAGCCTTGAACACCTATTCAGGAAATAATGAGTACTAAATAATATCTTTCGGTCCTTGTAATGCATCTGCAGTCTTCCAGGCATTTGTTCACAACATCTTCTAAGACCTCCAAGATCATGTTATCATATACTTAGACAATATACTCATCTTTACTTCCTCTAGATTAGAAGATAATTAGTAGTTCATTAGAACTATCATCCAACACCTTGGGCACAATCATCTTGTGGCTATAACTGAGAAATATGCTTTTCACCACAGTGACATTTTGTTCTGAGGGTATGTAATGTCCATCAAGGGTTTTTTCCATGGGTCCTTCCAAAGTGACAGAAATCAGTGAAATGCCTCTGCCATCCAGTTTGAGAGCTACTCAGAGATTTCTTGAATTCTGTAAGAATTAGTAAAGATTCATCAAAACTTCTCAAGACATATGGCCACTATAGGGACTCTTACCATAAAGAACCAGTTTCCTACCCAGTGGCCACCTGAAGCTATTCAGTAATTTGATACATTAAATAAGAAGTTCACTTCAGAACCACTTATGGCCTATCCTGACCCTACTCAAACTTTCATAATTGTTTTGGATGCCTCAGATATTGGTGCCGGTGCTATCCTCTCTCAATACTCTATTGAAGTATGTTGTTTGCTAGACATGTGCATATATGTCATGGAAATTCTCCCCTGCCAAAGCCAACTACTTGTTTGGTACAGTTTTTGATTTAGTGTGTTCCTGTTTACAAGGCTTCCTGTTCCTACTTTCTGAGCTCAATCTGCTCCAATCATCTGTTCCTGTCAGTTATAGTGAAACCTGTCTATGTACAAATCTAGTACCTGCTTGTTTCGGTCCACTGAAATACAGTACTTACTTACTTCAGTGTGCTGTTCCTGTCAAGTCATTTCCTGCCTGTGGATCCTACTTACCTGTGGAGTTCTCTACCAAGGGAGGTGGTGACAGTGGGTTCAATAGATAACTTTAAAAAGGGATTGGATATATTTTTAAATAAAAAGGACATTCGGGACTATCCTAGATAATTACAGACGGAGAATTGATCCAGGGAGGAATCCGATCACCAGTATCTCAATTATTATGTAACTATGTAACTACCATACACACATGCAGGTAAATCCTTAAGTCCCTTTCTCAGTATCCCCAAACTTTTGGAGAATACCCACTTATTTTATTAGAAATATAAATGTATAACAAACTGAGCATCATTCAATTAGAGACTTGTTACTAAAAAAAAAAAAAATTTCAACTGTGTATATTTTTTCTTCAGTAATGTTACACATGTATCCAATACTCTCCAGACGTAATATTACTGATCCCACTCACAACTCATAAAATCTTGCCTTGTCAGTAAGCACAGGGCATATGATTACATAAAATACGGATATTGATCAAAACTACGTTGCTAAAACTCCACCTCCACCACTGAGAAACCCCAGGCATTCCCTTCCCCGCTCACAACCGATCCCCTCATTCCCTGATGTCTCCTGGTCCCCGATTGGCATAATCATGGGAGCCCATTGAATGTAGTTGAGAGAGAAATTCACTGCAACTTATTTGTTGTTGGTTGTGAGCATGTAGAGTACTGTAGCAATATTTAAATGGTGAGTTGTTTTATTATTTTTCGTCTTTTTTTCCCATTTCTTTAAAGTGACACAGCAGAGGTCCCAAATGTTATAAAGTTTTAAACTATATGTAATAACAAGCAGGTTATCCCTTAATCTGAGTGTGCACAGTCTTTTTTGGCTTACATTGAAGTCCTAGGCTTTAGTAAGCCCTTATTAGTAAGTAAATGTGGCCATATGCAATGCTAGTTTACTGTAGGAAAATTCATTTCAATAACCTCATTTTAATAAATAAATTCAACTTAATAAACTATTTTATTTTTACCTATGTTTTTAAATTATACCTTATTTCAAACCTTCACTGTGTCACTTTAACTGCTTCCCTATCTCCCAAAACTAAATAGATCAGAACCTAAAGCAACCTATCACACCAAACACAAATAAAATGTGTTCTATAACACAAAACAATATATGTATGACATACAAAAGAGAAACTGGTCTTGATAGTGCAGGGGAGGCTGTTGGAGACTAATATCCACAATCAGGTGTGGATAATCATGTGATATCTTTCCCAGCACCTTCAGCCCAAGTCATGGCTAGCCTCAACATCCCAGCAGTCATACTCGTTCTCAATGCCTAATTGAACCCTGTCAGTCTCTTCTCCACAGGCCTATGCCCCACAAGAATTTGTCCCTTTGCTAGGATCCCCTACACCCTGAGCATAAGCCTCATGTCCTCAGTTTCTCACTTCTTGCTGTTAATGTGCTTATCTATGTGTTATCTGTACATTGCATAGGATTAAGATAAGGAGACCAGAGTTGTCGACGCCACCACAGCCCTATTGATTTTCCCATTGAGAGCAGGCCCACTCCTAATTGGTCCAACTGAATCCTCCAAAAAGGACTCTCTACATAATTGGATACTTGACTTCCCAAGAACCCAATCCTGGAATAGCAAACATCAGAAGGTCTCTGATTAAAGGAGATTCAAGGGAGAAAAATTTAAGTTGGGCATTAAATTGTGCAATGTTGATTTTCAAATAATTGTTTAACTTATGTATTGTGCCTTGCCCTATAAAATGGGCACCTATCACCCTAATAAAGTGTTGTTGTTCTGATTAACAAATACAAGCATGAGAGCTCTATCTTATTATTACAAACAGCTTCTGTGGAACTAGAATTCCTATACTTACGTGGGTGAAAACCTACACTCTACCACACAGTCGCTAAGAATATAGTTTCCTGTCCAATGTGCAGACCTTATTTTTGAGTGGAGTTTCAGCTGGTCCTGGTGTGACAGTAATATTGTGGTTACTTCTAATAGTAGCATAGTAACAGGCAATGATATATATGGAAAAGCTGAAAAGTGTACTTGTATTATGCTCATATTTTCATTTAGAAGGGAATCTGTGGAATCCCTGGCGGTGTGAGGTCCAGTATTGTCTAATGTGCCCTGTTACCTGCCAGACCCTTTTATTTGTTTCGATCTGCAATTACTAAGCAAAATAAAACCCCAAAATCAAGATCTAAGGTACAGGGCAGCACGAGAAAAGTCCTAAAGTCAGGAAAGGAGGTGCAGATGATAAGAGAGGAGGGAAGAAGAAGGTAATTAGCTGAGCGAAGAGGGCAGGTGGGAGAGTATTTTGCGATGAGAGCAGAGATATAAGAGGTTGCATTATTGTCAAGTGCTTTATACGTTAGGGTCATGTAACCAATGGGAAGCCAGTGGAGTGACTGACAGAGAGTTGCTGCAGATAATGATTGTTAGGTATGGTATATGTGTTTAGTGGATGCATTCAATATGGATTGGAGTGGAGACAGATAGATGATGGGCAAGTCAGCAAAGAGAGAGTTGCAGTAGTCAAGGCATGATATGATGAGAGAGTTAATTTGAATTTTAGTTGTGCCATATGTAAGGAAGTAACATATTTTTATTTAAAATTGACAAGATTTTATGATTGATTAAATGTGAGGAATGAAAAATAGGGCATGATCCATTAGAACCCCAAGAAAGCGGGCCTGGGGGTGGGAGTGACTGTCAACAGTGAGATATATGTGAGGAGTGGAAGCTGAGGAAGAAGGTGGGAAGATAAGGAGCTAAGTCTTTGACATATTGAGTTTGACTTGACAGGTGGACATCCAGGAGTATATGCTAGAGAAGCAGTTGATAACTTGAGCTAGAAGAAAGGGGAATAGTTCAGGTGCTGAGTGGTACATTCGAGTGTCATCTGCATATAGATTATCCTGAAATTTAAATTATTTTATTAGAGTACCAAGAGAGGATGTATAGATATAAAAAAGGAGGGGGCTAGGACTGATCTTTATGGTATGCCGACAATCAGGGGGAGAGGTGAATTTCTAGATAAGTTGTGGCCCAAAAGAGAGCAGTGTCACGGATGTGAAGAGAGAGGAGAGTTTATTTTAAGAAGAGGGTGGTCAACTGTGTCAAAGGCAGTAGAGAGATTCAAAATAATTAGAAAAGAGAAATGACTTAGTGACTTTATTAGTAATTAGTGACTTTAGTGGGAGCTGTCTCTGTGGAGTGTTGGGTTGGAAGCCAGATTAGAAGGGGTGAAGGAGGGAGTTGGAGAAAATAAATTGAGTAAGGTGATTGTAGACGACATGCTGATGGAATGCATCAAAGGGTACTGAAGAAACTGGGTTCTGTAATAGCCAAACCATTTTATCAAATGTTTTACTCAACACAGGGTCACTACGTAATGACTGGAGAAAAGCAGATGTGATACCTATATTTAGGAAGGGAGCAGGAGCAAATCTGGGAAGTTATAGACCAGTGAGCCTCACTTCTGTAGTGGGAAAGTTTTTACAAGGGTTATTAAGGGGTAATATACACAAATTTGTCTATTTGAACAGGGTTATAAGTAGGAGCCAAGAAGTATAGGTCATGTCAAAAAATCTAATTAGTTTCTATGAGGAGGTTAGTAAGAACTTGGATCAAGGCAACTCATTGGATGTAGTCTTTTTGGATTTTGCAAAGGCTTTTGATGCAGTGCCACATGGAAGACTATTGTGCAAATAAAGGGGTACCGGAATTGCAGTAAATATATCTGGATTGAAGCTGGCTAAAAGACAGAAAGCAAAGGTTTGTTGTAAATGGAACATACTCAGATTGGACTAATTTTGTTAGTGGGGCTCCTCAGGGTTCAGTATTAGGTCCTCTCCTTTTTAACATATTTTAATGACTTGGAAAGTATTGTCCCCATTTTTGCTGATGACACAAAGTTGTCTAAGGTAATTAAATCAGAAAAGGATATAGTTTCGCTCGAAAGGGATTGGCATAAATTAGAGAAATGGGCAACTAAATGGCAAATGAGATTTAATGCAAATAATTGTAAAATGCATTTAGGAAGGAAAATAGCCATGCGATTTATAAACTTAATGAAGCAATCTAGATGTATCAGATATGCTGAAGTACTTGTGGACAACCACTTAGGTAACAGTGTTCAATGCCAAGCAGCAGCTGCAAAGTCAAAAAAAATATTAGCTTGTATTAAGAAGGGAATAGTAGCAAGGGAAGCAAATATAATTCTGCCACAATACAAAAGCCTAGAAAGAAAAAGAAAAGAGCCACTGTTATATTAATAACCAAAACTTGGGTTCAGAGGTGTTTAGGCTTGGAAGACTAGGATGTACATAAATTGACCGAAACAAAAATATAGTGGAAATTCCATAGTAAGCACAATTAATGTAGAGTAAAAAATAACAATATTTATAAAAGCATATATATAGAAGCATATTCAATGCGAAATGTGTGTTAGAGACCCATTTCTGTCCAGCTAAACTTGCCGTAGCTGCCCAGTCGCGTTCTAGTGATGTTATAGATGCACGCAGCAGCATACAGGAAGGCCCGATACTGCTAATGTGCGATATAGTGCGGGGAGAAATAGCTAACCCTGCACTATGCTTGTAGATGTATGTGGTACATAGTCAATATAAGTCTGGATGACAAGTGCAATATTATATTAGATCTTGACAGGAGGAGAGACAGAAGAGGGGAGTGTGAGTCAGACACAGGCAGAGATAGATCAGAGTGTAATAGGAAAGACATTATGAGTAAATATCTACAAAATTGAAATAGGCTATTATAGCACTTATTATAAAAGCTTGAAGTCTGAATTTATTATTGGGACATGAATGCCTGTCAGTATTGATTATCAATAGAATAAATTCCCTATTTAGGGCAAACTGATCTATTATTAAGAACTGAATATTCTAATGTACCAATAAGGGGACTCCCTGTGTTGCTACATAAGTGCATACAAGAAGGATAAGAGTCCATTTGTACTGGTGTGAGGATTTCTCTCCATAGGTGGATAATATATCATCCAAACAGTGTAAAAGGTCATTGAGAGTATAATAACTCTTGGTGGTGTTTTATATTTAAAATATGTGACCACATTCACTATTAGGGCTTATATATCAATCGGCAGTATGAATTGGGTATCACTTTTTTATTAATGTAGTTGCTGTTTATAAATATTATCTAATAAAGGTTATTTTTTACTCTACAATAATTGTGTTAAATATGGAATTTCCACTATATTTTTATGTGGGTTGATTTATGTACATCCTAGTCTTCTAAGCCTAAACACCTCTGAACCCAAGTTTTGGTATTAATATAATAGTGGCTCTTTTATTTTTCTTTCTTTAATAAATTATTATATCTGCCATTGAATATCCTCTAGACCACTGAGTTCACATTTTGGACTGAGTATAAACAATGAGTATATAATATGGGATTTGGTGGATAATGTCCTATGTATCAGCAATTAAAGTAGTTTGTCTGACATAACTCTTTGGATCAGCAAATCCTTTCTTGCTGGATAATTACATATGGGTTCATATGAATGTATCTAATTAATGTATCTAATTAGTATAATTTCCTTTCTAAAATCCATAGTTTGCCCTAGTTTGGAATATGGAGTACATGATAAGGACATTTTAGAGCTAGACAAAGTACAGAGAAGGGCAAAAAAAATAATAAGGGGAATGGAGGGGCTAAGTAATGAAGAAAGACTAACAAAATTAAACATATTTTCTCTAGAAAAAAGGCATCTAAGAGGGGATATGATTACCTTATATAAATACATCCAGGGTCAAAATAAAGCTGCGTCAAGTGAACTTTTTGTGCCAAGAGGTTTTCAACTGAGAAGAGGACATCCTTTGAGGTTAGAAGTAAAAAGATTCCACCTTAAAGAAAGAAAAGGGTTCTTCAGCGTAAGGGTGGTTAATCTATGGAATTCTCTACCAAAGGAGGTGGTGACAGCAGATTAAATAGATAACATGGTGGTTGTGTTGGCATATTACTTTCCTCTCTATGCACATTTCACACCATACCCACTATTCCTTCCCTCCAATTTTCATTGTTTGAAGTTCACACCATCTGCTTTTTCTCACCGATCTCTTTACGTGTTGCTGTGATCTATCACCCTCCTGGACCAGCCTCTCAATTTCTTGATCACTTCGCCGCCTGGCTCCCTCACTTTCTCTCCTCCCACGATCCTTCACTTGTTCTCTGCGACTTCAACATTGTCATTGACACTCCCATCTCCCCTACTGCTGCTAAACTACTTTCACTCATCTCTTTCCTAGGCCTCTCACAATTGACAGATTCCCTAACTCTCCATGATGGACACTCCCTAGACCTTATTTTCACCCATCTCTGCACAACCTCTATCCTCGCCATCTGCCTACTTCCTCTATCTGACCCCCGCTTTCTATCCTTCAGCCTCACTACATATTTCTCTCACTGCCCTTCTTCTATCCTGGTCACCATTACCCACAAACACCTTCAAGCACTTGACCCACAACACCTTTCCACTGTGTTACAGCCCCTTCATAGTCCCCTTACTGTTCTCACTTGTCCTGACACTATCACCTCACAGTACAACATGACTCTTACATCCACCCTTGACACTCTGGCCCCCAAAACCACACTCAGACACCCTTGCTCTCATCCACAACCATGGCACATTATACAAACCAATACATTCAGAGGTGCTCCCGCACTGAATGACTATGGAGGAAGTCATGCACTACAGCAGATTTCCTCCACTACAAGATTATGTTGCGCTCCTACATCTCTGCCCTCAACCTTGCCAAACAGCACTATTTTACATCTTTAATATCTACACCCAAAAACATTTGTTTGCTATGCTCAACATTTTCTTCCACCCCTCCACCACCTCCCGTCCCTTCCTGTTTAACAGCTGAAGACTTTGTCAGCCATTTTAAGCATAAAATTGAAAACATTTGTAATGTCAGAACTTTTGATGAATACAATCCAATTTTATATGGGTATTATAATCTAATATATCATCCTATTATTAACCTTTCTTTTATAACCAATGTACTAACATTTTATATGTTAGATTTTTACATGCATTTCCATTGTGGAGAACATTCTATGTAAAATATATTTTCTATTTTTAATTCTCACTTAAAGAAATTTCTAAAATGCTTCTTTGTTCTGTAAAGACAAAAATTCCTAAGTGAATTTTTAAGCTAATCGAAAAGATAAGGTTTGAAACAACAGAATACTCCTTTAAATTCCCATACATATACACACTTTACACCTACAAAGATTAGTTCTCAAGACAATAAACTCCTTGATGTATACATAAATTACACCAACTTGTTAAGCATGTCAGGTTTATAGCTTGGTTTATAGTTTTAATGTCAAAGTTCTTTAGTTATTTATGGAAATTCTCATGATGATTTGAAGGTCCAAGAGCCCCATCTTGAGATTCAAGGAATAAAATGTTTATATGTAAATATATATTCACTATTAAGATTTAAATATGTAGTGACATCATGAGGATATTTGATTGGCTGACAAATACATAGCGAGATTGGAATGTCTGATAGGCAAATGAGGTTGTAGGTATAACTGAGGGTAGAGAGGAGACTGAGAGATAAGGGGGAAGCTGAGGAACAAAGGAAAGGAACACTCACATACCAAGAAATTCTCAAAAGAATTCCAGTCATTTGATGAAACCAAACAAAAGAACCAGGTATGATCTAAAGTATAACATTTCTTCATAAGTTATTTCTTTTTCAATACAATCATTGAAATATTTTAACAATATGATATAGAATAAATAGCTATATCAATATTCTCTAAAATATATAAATATACCATATAACTTATAAGTCGACATATAATTTGCTAGTTCATTTTATAAATACTACAAACATATCAGCTTTTATAGCAATTTAATATATCTGACAACTAATTGTAATGAAAAACATTTTCTCTTTTTAATTAGAGATAATACTACAATTTGAATATAAAATCATATGATACAAAAGGGTATGATAGCTTAATAAATAGGTATGTGTAACATACCAAAATAATTAAAACCATATCTGATATTATAATTTACCATATATAATTATAGTAAGCATATTGTGCATGTCTTATTATACGATTATGTGGATAATGTAATAATAACTAACACTTATAATTGATGTTACCTTGATATATCTGTTACAAATGTTTATACCATCTTGTTATTAAAATATACTAAATTATTATTTGTATTCATTTATAATAAATATATTCTCACATAACATACTTCTGTTTATTTCATGAGGCCAATGCTCTTAATATATTGTGTAATAAGAATTCGGAAATTAGTCAAAATTGGCAAATATGTGAAACATGTAATTTTTTAATCAATATTAATAAAGGTAATTGATATTAATAATTTCACCATATACATTGCCAAAACCCACAACATATTAAGGAAGCATGGGCTCGAGATATTACATTTGGTATATTATATTAAGAGGTAAATTGTTGTTATATTTACTAGAATTATGCTTAGTGAAATTTAATTAAACTAAAATCACTTATAGTTGTTTTTTTTTACATTTCCAAGATGGCCAACAGAGCCAAGCCTAACCATAGCCTTCTGACTGAATTAATTTGATCTTATTTGAAATTCATTTGATACATTTATATATATATATATATATATATATATATATATATATATATATATATATAATTAGTTTGTATTTGTTATTATCAATAAATGTTATTTTATAGAGAGGAATATGTGTCTATAAATTGATTCTGAACTCAAAATGTATTATTCTAATTATTTAGAAAATATATGTTGTTTTAATAATGGACCACACAATCACTCCTCTCAACTAACTGATAACACCCAGCCTTTATCCTTTTCTAATCCCACAGCCATTATGCATTCTTTTGACCTTGTAACAGAGGATGAAGTATCCAGCCTATTATCAACCTTTCACCTTACTACCTGTCCTCTGGATCCTATTCCATCACAGCTTATCCCTCCTCTCTCTACCACACTTACCCCTGCTCTCTCAAATCTCTTCAACCTTTCTCTTTTTTCCATCATCTCTAAAACACGCCATAATTACACCCATTCTTAAAAAAACTCTAATCTGACACTGATTCTGCAACTAACTACCACCCTATCTCTCTACTTCCCCTGGCATCCAAACTGCTTGAGCGGCGTGTCTACAGTCGCCTTACCCAATTTATCTCCTGCAACTCCCTTCTTGACCCCATCCAATACAGCTTCCAACCCCAACACTCCACTAAGACAGCTCTCACAAAAGTCACTAATGACTTGCTCACTGCCAAGTCAAAGAGTCACTTTTCTATTCTAATTCTCCTGGATCTCTCTACTGCCTTTACTACAATTGATCACCCTCTACAAATCCAAATTCTCTGCTCCCTTGGAATTAGATAGACTGCTCTCTCATGGTTCACATCATACTTACAAGATCGAACATTTGGTGTCTCCTCTGGCACCTCTTCTCTTCACCCTTTGTCTGTTGGTGAATCACAAGGTTCAGTCCTAGGCCCCCACAACTAAGACACAACTAAGATTCTAATACATTTCCTCATCATATCCGGTCTTGACTACTGCAACTCACTTCTGTCTGGCCTACCCACCATCCGTCTAGCCCTCTTCAATCCATATTGACTGCCTCCACTAGACTCACCTACCGTACTAAGCGTTCAGTGTCTGCAGCACCTCTGTCAGTCACTCCACTGGCTTCCCGTAGCTTCCAGAATACAATTGTACATCATGACCCTAACTTACAAAGCCCTCAACAACACTGCAACCCTTATATCTCTGCTCTCATCTCCAAATATTCCCCCACCCGCCCTCTTCGCTCTGCTGATGACCTTCATATTTCCTCCTCTCTCATCACCTCCTCTCACTCCTGCCTTTTCTCATGCTGCCCCTATTCTCTGGAACTCCTTGCCTTGCTCCACCAGCTTCAAATCCTTCAAAACCTCACTGAAAATACACCTGTTTAAAGAAGCCTATAACCTGCCTCCTTAACATGCAAACTGCATTTTTCACCCTCCTCTACCACACCCAAAACTTTAGGTTGTAAGTCTGCGAGTTTTTAATCTTGCACAGTGCATTGGGGAAAGCACTACGGACACTGGATCCTAAGCTGAAAGACAGGGCGTTCCCATCTTGTAATGTGTTAATATTGTTTTGCCTTGATCACAACTTATGTATAGCGCTACAGAATATATTGGCGCGTTACAAATAAACAATAATAATAATAACTTTAAAATGGGATTGAAGATATTTTTAAATAAAAAAAGGCATTCAGGGTTATCCTGGTTAATTAGAGAGGGAGTATTGATCCAGGGAGGAATCTGATTGCCAGTATCTGGTGTAAGGAAGGAATTATTTTTTTGGCCTTTTGAGACAATTGGCAAAGTTTCACTTGGGTTTGTTTTTGTTTGCCTTCCTCTGGATCATTTAACAATTAACAATGAATCCGCATAATGCAGATCGGAGGAGATTTTTAAACGTTGAATTGATGGACTAAGGGTATTTTTTCAACCTCAATTACTATGTAACTATTTAACTATGCTCAAGCAGTTTACAAAATAGAGGAAGTAGAGATAAGGAGGTGGTTAGATGCAGAAGCTGGATGAATTTCGGTTTTCTTAAGAATAGGTGTAATTATGGCATGTTTTAAAGGTAATTAAAACTTACCAGTGTTGAGGGAAAGATTGAATAGATATGTCAGAGCTGGGATAAATGTGGTAGAGAGGGGACAGATCAGATGTGATGGAATAGGATCATGTGGCAAGTTGTATGACAAGAGGTTGATAGAAGACTAGAAATGTCATCCTTAGTTACAGGGTCAAAGGAGTTAATAATGCATATACAATTGGTTAAGGGAGAAGGCAGGATGCTATCGGTTTGTTGAGGGGAAGGTGATTTAGGGCCATGTTGAGAGGAGAGTTCATTATGGACAACATTTTCAATTTTATTATCAAATAAAATAAAGTCTTCAGCCATGAGACAGGAAGGGGACTTAGATAGTGGAAGGCAGAGTAGAGTGTTGAAAGTAGCAGACACTATTTGATGTTGGAAGCCAAATGTAATATTAATGTTGAAATGTAGCGTTGTGTGGTAAGATTGAGGGCATAGTGATAGGAGCATAGAATACACTTGTAGTGGAGGAAGTCAGCTTAAGTAAAAGGTTGTAGCTAATTGGAAAGATTTTGTAGGTACATGCACATCACCTCTCGAGCTGACATTCTTAGTTTGAGCATGTCTAATCGCAATCAATACTAACTTTCTATCCTGTAAGAGCACTAAAATTAATCTACTAACAACTCCAGATATATCCATGGGACATGGTATTTGATGGAGTATATTGAGATTGTTCAAGCAGAACCAGCACAGTGTAATATTTATCTCTAAATGCTTTTATAATTCTGCCTTGCATAGTTTCTAATGTTGTTAGTTTGTTACATACTTCGCAAATGTGACATTTTTACAAAACAATGGAGGCCCTTTAATGCCATATTACTTGATGGCCCACCTCTGGGCTAATGAATGACAGATTATATCGGTGCCAGCAGCAACTTCTTTGGTACATCGAGCCAGCTACTACAAAACAATTCAGGTTTATTTACTGTTCATGTACTGTAAAAGAGTGCCTCAAAACTTCTCTGTCACCTTTTTCTTGAATTTTTTTATTTGAGAATTTCACTGCTGCTTAAAGCAATGTTGACTCCTAAATCTTCATGACTTGAATCATACATAATTATTGGTTCTTTTTTTAATCTTTAAAATGTTTGCACAGTTCATCAAAATTGCAAAACATATTAGAGCATTTGATCATCCATATCAATAGACCACTATTACTAGACCTATTGAAAGTGTAAGACATTTTTGGGAAACGTTTCCAAGGGAGTGTAAGTACAATTTAATTTGGCAGCAAATACCGAACACAAAAAGGAATTTGTCACTCTAAAATTAAATACCAGCAAGGAAATGATATCATGTCCTACATTTTAAAATCTGTTAACATGTTCACAGCAAACATTTTACAAACTTAAAATCTTTCTTTTATGTTATTTGTCACCATATAGTTTGTTACAGCTTCAAAATAGGCAAGCATTAGATAATTTATTGATGTTGCTTTAGAGCACATTGAGGTGAATACATTCTATTTGTGTTAAGATGTAATGAGCCATAAATTATTACACATTTGCAACTAATACGTAGCCCGTGTCCATATTCTGCAATGATTTCATGTTAGGTAAATAATATTTTGCTTGGAAAATAATGATTTAACAGATGTTTTGATCAATCTAATTGAATGTATACTTGATCTTGGTTTAAAGCTCTCAAAATTAATTTTTTTCTTGAGAAGAACTAATGTTTTTTTATTATTGTGTGGCAATAATATAGCTTCATGCTATTAAAAAGTAAACTGAAATATGTTTGCATAAAGCTTGAACAGGAAAATGATAATGTTTAATTAGTTTAGTTTTTTTTATAATGACAGAAAAAAAGAAAGGTTCCTTCGAACCAAATTGAGAAACACAATAAACCGGAATCATAGCTACATGTTAATTGAGGTTGAAAAAAAGCTTTAAGTCCATCAAGGTCAACCCTTTTAGATCTCCTCTGATCTTTTTGTAATAAGTGATTTAATTGCAAGATGTGGATTAATTGTTAAATGTTAATTGTTGATTGATCCAGAGGATGGCAAACAGAAAATAAAAAAAAACAATTGGAACATTGTCAATCGTCTCATAAGTGGGAAAAAATAAAATTCCTTCCTGACCACAGATACTGGCAGTTGTATTCCTCCCTGGATCAATACTCATTCTCTAGTTATCCAGGATGACCCTGAAAGCCCTTTTTATTCAAAAATATATCCAATGCCTTTTTACATTTATTTTTGAAATCCTCTGTTACAACCTCCTTTGGTTAGAGACTTCCAGAAATTAACTACCTTTACTGTGAAGAGCCTTTTTCATTCTTTAAGGTGGAATCTTTTCCTTCTAACTCAAGGGATGTCCTCTTGGCACAAAAAGTTCACTTGACAAAACCTTATATTGACCCTGGATAAATTTATATAAGGAAATCATATTCCCTCTTAGGCTCAAGACTATTAATCTAATTAAGAAAAAAAGATATATACTGTATACAATAACAACAAAACATAAAGCAAAAACAATAACAAATTCCAAAATAATTTGGCCCTGAAAATGGATAACACTGTAAAAGTAGTACCAGCATATTGGAAGAAAGTGTCCATAAATCCACAAAAGATTAATCAGATTTTAGATGTTGACATTATATTAGGAAAACAACTGTTTCATTAACGATAAAATTAATTGGTTGTGATTTAGTGTTTCACTTAATCATTAAGACAATACACATTAATGATTAAAGATTAAGGGCAACGTAGGTTCTTTTGATGTGTCTAAATATCATGTTGGAGCAGCTCTTATTGTTAATATTAAAATTATTTTATCTTAATAATTATAAGAGCATTTGTGCTTGTTTATACATTTTATTCTAAATCCACATATGGTTTGTAAAAAAAGCTTCTCGCAACTTTTTTGCACACGTTAGGTAGGGATTAATATCACTGCTATCCAAGTTTTTTTTTTTAAACAATTTGTATTGTTGTCAACACATCATATAATGTAATAATCAGACAAAAACAATTTACAAGTCATACAAAGCGAAAAATATTTGTTAATAAAGATCTATGATTTTTGTATAACAATTTTACTGTTGAAGTCGTTTTTTCTTTTTGTTGTGTTACAACAATCTGTCTATTTTTCTCTTTTTCTTTCACATATGTTAAAAAAACAAGTTATCATATTCAACTAAAACAGCATAGAACATAAACTATGGACTACCTGGGGAAAATGAGGGGGGGTGTTTTCTCTTGGACGAGTCAGGGTTTTTCCCATGTTTCTAAGAATGTTTGTTAAGTATTAGAAATGGTGTGGGACAATCTTTCATTAATCATTATTACATTTAGTATATATATATATGATTTCTCGGAGATGAAGTGTTGTTGACCTCCATTTTGTGGCTCTTCGTGGAGAGCATAAGATATTGTAGCCATGTATTTTGAGTTTTCGTTATTATAGTGGTAGAGACTCCCAGGAGGCATACTTCTATAGTCGGATGGATTGTTGTCTTCACAATAGTAGAAGCCAACTCCATAACTTTAGTCCAAATTATTTTGGTCTCTGGGCATTCCCACCAAGTATGTAGGAAAGTGCCTTTAATTTGACATTGCCTGAAGCAGCCCGGTGATAACTGGGGGTTGTACTTATGTAACCTATCTGGGGTAAGAAAGCTCTGTGTAGTATTTTTATTGTTTCAAGTAGGCTTATTTTGTGAGCCTTGTAATAGGTTCATACAGATGTTCTCCCATTTTTGGGGGTCTCATTGCGTACCCACATCAGTCTCCCATCATTCCATAAATGTACTCTTACAGATTGTTGGTGAAGTGTTCAGTATTGAGTAAACAGATCCAAGGATACCCCTGGTCAATGGGGCCTTGTTGCAAATAAGAGAAACACAGCTGGTCTGCGGTTTTACCCAAGTTTTTGTTAGGGTGTAAACTAAATGAATTATTTTACAATAGTTATAATGTTCTCTTAGTGGGATGTCATATCTTGATCTGAGATGATCAAATGTTAGGGTTCGACCGTCTAATAACCATGACCACAGCCTATCAAGTTTCGACACTGTCCACCAATTTTTAGATTCCTCTCTTAAGTTTTCCCAAACTGGTTGGGAGGTGAGGGTGGGGGTTAAGTCTGATATCTTAGCTACTAGATTCCATTTCAAATGGGCCCATTTCCAATTGGATAACAAAAGTTGTTATATTTCAGTAAACTTGGAGGTATTATAGGAGTTTAAATGACAGAATCCCACTTGTGAGGTTTCATCTGGTAATTTTCTATAAATATCTAAACGGGTTGGTGTTCAGTGGAGTCCTCCAATTTTTTGTTTCTGAATAAGAGTGATTTGGCTATTCACTGTCTTTTATTATCCAAAATAAATCTGATTATATGTTTCTGAAAGTTTTCCAAGTTTTTGGTTATTATTGGGATAGGTAGGGACCTGAAAATGTACAACACTTGTGGTAATAGATTCATTTTGAAAGTGTTTATGCGGCCTGTCCAAGAAAGGGGGGATTTACTTCATTTATTAATATCCTCTGTGAGATTTTTGAAAATAGGTGTGTAGTTGGATTTGTATAGGTCAGACAGTTCAGGGGTAATATTTAGCCCTAAATACTTTTTGTTGTCTTTGGGCCATGAAAAAGAGTATTCTCTTTTAAGAAGATCTAATGTCTGTTGATGAATTAGTAAACTAATATCTTCTGTTTTGTCTAGATTTACTTTTAACCCCGAGATCTGCCTAAAGGAATCTAGGATGTTCATCAAAGCCGGTATTGATTTTACCGGTCCCGCCAGCATACAAAGAATGTCGTCTGCAAATAAGCAGCATTGGAATTGCTGTAGTCCAACTGTGACACCTAGTATTTGTGGTGTTGATCGAATTGCTTGGGCCAAGGGTTCTATTGCCAGTGCAAATAAAAGAGGAGAGAGGGGGCACACCTGCCTAGTTCCTCTTTGTAAAAGAATGTGGTCCCTATTCTCTCCTTGTAATTTTAAGTACACCACTGGGTTCCGGTAATATGTTCTAATCAAATTGATAAAATTATCTTTAATGCCCATCCTAGACAAGACCTTGTGTAAGTAGGGTCATTCTAAGGAGTCAAAAGCTTCCTCTAGTTCTAGGACTATTGTGCATAGCAGGGATGGTATTGGAATTGGCTAAGTGAAAAAGTTTTAATATGCTTCTTATATTATCCCCCGCCTGTCTGTATGGCACAAATCCCACTTGGTATTTATGTACTAATTTGGGCAAAATCTATATCTGGAGCTAGCTTGCTGATTAACTTTTATAATATATGTCGGAGAAGCTGTCTGGCCCTGGAGATTTACCTAATTTTAGATTATTAATAGTTTCTGTGAATTCTTCTATAGTTGTATTGGCATTCAGGTTTTCCAAATCTTGCTTAAGAAGTCTCTGACTGTAAAGTTGCTTACTTTTGAGTAAGATGAGTACATTTTTTGATAGAAGTCTCAAAACGTTTCTTGTATTTTAGGTTAATTCAGGGCTACCTGACCCCCTGGGGTTCTGTTTGTTATATTCTGTTCTGGTTCTTTTTTACATTGAGTTTTCTAGCCACCATATAAAATATCTTGTTTGCACAAATGAAGAATTTATGTTGCATTTTTCTAATTGCTTTTCTGGTTTTTTTTTCTGACAAAATATTGTCTAGTTCTAACTGTTTTTTTAAATTTTTTTGTCTAATTATGTTTGAATAGTTGTTCTGGTTTTGTCTTTTTAACAAGTGTAGTTCTTTAAGTAATTTTGTTTCTTTAAGGTAGTTATTTTTTGTGTGGGTGTGGCTAGTCTGATAAAGGTTCCTCTAAAAGTTTCTTCACAGTAATGGTGCTTAATCTGTTTAATTCTTTAAAAAGGGGTTTGAAATATGTTTAAATAAAAAAGGCATTCAGGATTATCCTGGATAATTAGTATTAGTGGAGAGGTAGTATTGATCCAGGGAGGAATCTGATCGCCAGTATCTGGGGAAGGATTTTTTTCTCCCTTTTATGACAATTGGCAAAGTTTCACTGGGTTTCTTTTTCTTTCTATTTGCCTTCATCTGGATCAATTATCAATTAACAATTAATCTGCACATTGCAGATCAGAGGAGATCTAAACAGGTTGAACTTGAGGGACTAAAAGTATTTTTTCAACCGCAATTACTATTTAACTATGTAACTATAATAAAGGCCATGTGAGTTAGCCAAAGTCCCACAATTTTTGTTTCTGTGATGTCATTGTATGTGAAGTAAATCTCCAAAACTTTGATGACTTGATTTTGTATTTCAGGGTTCGTTATTAATGATTCAAATAATCTCCAGCTATAGTGTTTTTTTCAGGCTCAGGCCTAAATTAGTGTTAATTAGTACTACTGCATGATCTGACCATGGGCAGTGAAGTATCTGTGTGTTGTTTAAGTGGTCAAATAACCCTGAGTCAATTAGTATTGCATCTATTCTTGAATAAGAGCTGTGTTATGTGGGGAGTTAGTGGGAGCGTATACATTTACTAATGAGATTTATCTATTTAGAATTGTCCCTGTGATGGTTATATAATTCCCCTCTTTGTCTGTTTTCCAATTTGAATGGGAATTCCCTATGGATCAAAATTGCTGCTCCCGCTTTTTTGTTTTTTTGATTAATAGTGTAAAATGTTGGATAGTCTCTGTGGAGGTAAATGGCCATTTTATTGTTTGTAAAATGTGTTTCTTGCAGGAAAATTATTGAGGGTTTGTGTTTTTTGTAAAACATGAAGGCCTTACTTCTTTTAAACTGGGAGTTGAACCCCCGTACATTGTGTATTATAAAGTTATAAGTTCTGTCTGCAATCTAATTCGAGGGTAACATGTTTTGTATTTGTTCTGGGAATAATTATTGTAGGAGTTAATTTGTCCCTAGACCTAAGGTCTTGTTTTGTCTAAATGTAGCATAAACTCAACAAATTAACCAGTTCTTATCAGTCAAATATGAATGAAGCAGCTCAAAATCTCCAAACTTGATTCCTAGAAGTGGATGCAATACTATTACTAAGGTTATAATGTCACTTGTAAAGTGTTTCTAGATTGCATTAAGCCCCCCCCAAAAAAGAAAAGAAAAAATATAAATTTTCATGTGGGATTTTTTTGAATTAGTGTCTCTGAGTCTTGCGAAGATAGGGGCCGGAGTTTAGAAGTCAATGGTCGTCTATGTTTGAAGTTCGAAGATGATTTCATCTTGGTATTATGAGACATCTCTGTCCATTGTTTGGTTGGAATAGAAAAGTCAGACCATTTACACTCGCCTTCTGCCCTTTCAGTGACTAGGTCGAGAAGTTTAAGAATGGACCAGCATTCCTCCAATGAGAGAGCTGAGTAAGATTTGTCTCTGTGTTTGAACAAGAGAGCAAAAGGGAAACTCTACCTATATAGTATACTGTGCTTAATCAAAATCTACAGAGCTGGCTTCCTTATCCCTGCGCCTCGCCAGAGTGGTAGGGGAAAGATCTGCAAAAATGAGTATCACTGAATTATCAGGACACTTAATTGTTTGTGATTTCTTGGCGGCCGCCAGTATTAAGTCTCTTGCCTGTTACCTAAGGAACCTTATGATGACATCTTTAAGTATTTCAGAATTCCATGTGGCCACCAAGGCCCTATGGGCTCTCTCCATCTCCCCCGCTGACTCAGGCAGATCAGGGAGAAGGTTGTTAATCATCGCTTTCAGGTACTGATTAAGGTCCTGCACCGATCTTGGTATTCCTCTAATCCTCAAGTTATGCCTTCACTATCTGTTCTCTAGATCATCCAGTTTCACTTATAGAGCCGATATTCGAGAGGAGTGCTGGGTAACCTCCATCCTATCTCTTTCCTGGGCCTCAACAATTTGATCTGAGGTTTCCTCCAGCAGTTGAGTTATTTGTCCCAAGTCGTCAATATCTTTCTTAATGGCTTCTACTGCTTTAGCCATGTAGGCCTGAAACATTTCTTTGATCTGTGCCATAGATTTCTTGGAAAGATTCATATCGCGATGTGGTAAAGTAGGGCTCTGAATTATCTGTTAGTCCTGACTCAATCTCCTGAGCTGCTCTTGAGGGTCCATAATGATCCTTGATTCTTCTGGCTGGTAAGTTTTTTTGTTTTTCCTCATGCTAATCAGTTGCAGTAGTTAAACTCTGAGAAGTTGAATATGAGTTTGGGGATGTTGATATATCTGGAGGATAAGCCTGTCTCTCTCAATAGTTAGTACTTTAACTCAGTCTCTGTCATTGGCTGTGGCATGTGATATGTTGTGCTAGCGGTCTGCATGGAACAATGCCCTCATTGTTCTTTTTTAAGCCATACTAGACATCTTTTGTCGTTAGACCAGGCAAAGCGTCCACTTTTGTTTTGCTCATCATTATCCTGGTTTCCAGAAAGTCAACTACAGATTGAGGAATGATGGTTCGCATTCCCACTAATAAAGAGTATATGTAGCAAAGCGCTGTTGGCACAGACCTTAAACAGTAGCTGTGAAGCAAACCGTTTGGACACAAGGAGGCAGTGTTGTATTGCTTTCAATGCTAGGTTTATTTACAAATAACTAATGGATAGAAGGGTGGTGTCATCCAGAAGGTAATAGGACTCTATATTAAAGTTAATGCGATAATGATATCGCTCCCCTGAAGAATCAGTTTCCTAGAACGGAGAAACTTGCGTCAGAAAATGATTTTATCCTGATTCAGACATTACACCATTAAGAGGAGCCACTGATGATCCTTACGCCTTGGAAGTCCATAAATATGGCGAATTGTTGACTCTTAAAAGCTGTTCGTTGTAGCATAATAGGTTACAAATATTAATGATGTGCAGCAAACTATATGCATATATGTGCTAATGACACTGCAGCACAGATAAGCAAGCACTGTACTCTCTGTATGAACCTTCTAAGGATTATAACAAAATTATATAATTGCACTGAGTGTGCTAGATTTACAAGGTGTAATAGAGCCTTGCAAAAATATTCAGCCCCTTGACTTTTTACCTATTTTGTTACATTACAGCCTTAAGTTCAATGTTTATGTGATGGATCCGAACACAATAATATAAGTTGGTGAAGTGAAATGAGAAAAATATATCCATAAAACTATTTTTTAGTAATAGAAAACAGAAAATTGGCATGTGCGTATGTATTCACCCCCTTTGCTATGAAGCCCATAAAAAGCTTTGGTGCAACCAATTACTTTTAGAAGTCCCATAATTAGTGAAATGGTGTCCACCTGTGTGCAATCTAAGTGTCACATGATTTGTCATTACATATACATATAACACCTAAGCAAGAGGCACCACTAACCAAACACTACCATGAAGACCAAGGAACTCTCCAAACAAGTAAGGGACAATGTTGTTGAGAAGTAAAAGTCAGGGTTAGGTTAAAACAAAATATCCAAATATTTGATGATCCTCAGGAGAACCATCAAATCTATCATAAGCAAATGGAAAGAACATGGCACGACAGCAAACCTACCAAGAGACGGCCGCCCACCAAAACTCACGGACCGGGCAAGGAGGGCATTAATCAGAGAGGCAGCACAAAGACCTAAGGTAACCCTGAAGGAGCTGCAGAGTTCCACAGCAGAGACTGGAGTATATGTACATAGGATTACAATAAGCAGTACGCTCCATAAAGTTGGGCTTTATGGCAGAGTGGCCAGAAGAAAGCCATTACTTTCAGCAAAAAACAAAATGGCACGTTTTGAGTTTGCGAAAAGGCATGTGGGAGTTTCCCAAAATATATGGAGGTAGGTGCTCTGGTCTGATGAGACTAAAATTTAAGTTTTCGTCCATCAAAGAAAACGCTATGTCTGATGCAAACCCAACCCATCACATCACCCAAAGAACACCATCCCCACAGTGAAACATGGTGGTGGCAGCATCATGCTGTGTCGATGTTTTTCAGCAGCCAGGACTGGAAACTGGACAGAGTTGAGGGAAAGATGGATGCTGCTAAATACAGGGATATTCTTGAGCAAAACCTGTACCACTCTGTGTGGGATTTGAGGCTAGGATGGAGGTTCACCTTCCAGCAGGACAATGACCCCAAACACACTGCTAAAGCAACACTTGAGGGGTTTAAGGGGAAACATGTAAATGTGTTGGAATGGCCTAGTCAAAGGCCAGACCTAAATCCAATAGAAAATCTGTGGTCAGACTTAAAGATTGCTGATCACAAGCGCAAACCATCCAACTTGAAGGAGCTGGAACAGTTTTGCAAGGAGGAATGGGCAAAAATCCCAGTGGTAAGATGTGGCAAGCTCATAGAGACTTATCAAAATTGACTTGGAGCTGTGATTGCCGCAAAAGGTGGCTCTACAAAGTATTGACTTTAGGGGGGTGAATAGTTATGCACATTGACTTTTTCTGTTATTTTGTCCTATTTGTTGTTTGCTTCACAATAAAAAAAGAAGAAACATCTTCAAAGTTGTGGGCATGTTCTGTAAACTAAATGATTCAAATCCTCAAACAATCCATGTTAATTCCAGTTTGCGAGGCAACAAAACACGAAAAATGCCAAGGGGGGTGAATACTTTTGCAAGATACTGTATATACTTATGCCCTCTAGACTAGTCTGTAGCTAAACTGAATAATCCATGGTAGCTAGCTATGTTAGTGTAGCAAGCACAGACTAGTTGCAAGCTTTATGGGCACCCTTCACCAGGCTCACCCAGAGGGACATCCTTCATTGTAGATTATTCATTCTCACCTACTATTGTTAAATATCTGCCCTCTATTTATCTATTTCAAGTGGTCATTGTGTTATCAGCTATAAATCTAAGGATCCCATCATACAGTCAGTGTTTTTTTCTCTTTTTATTAAAATTGTTATTAAAATTCCCAATTTGCTCTTTTACATTTATTATTAAAAGTTAAATATTAACTATGTCATTATATTTAATATAGAGTCTTATTAACTTCTGGATTACATCCAATAGTTATTTGTAAATATTTGTATTACTCTACATAAATTGAAAGCATTCCTTTACTTACTGCATCAATGCTAGATTTTGCAACAATGTGGTTTCTGTTTTATGTTACTTGCTGATTGTAATGACCTAATAGGTATGCTTAGAGCTATATAATGTTGCTTTATTTATCCAGTAAGTACTGATCATTGTATACTGGGTTTGAGCCAAGAATGTGGTGTTTTTGTAGTTTAAAAAATATCCATTAAGGCTCTCTGTCTTTGTGTGTCAGAAGGCTGCATGTATGGCACTCAATGAAATCAAAATGATGACCAGTCACTTGGTCAGGCCCCGCCCTGGGACGAATAAGGGCACCAAAAGTCTGAAAATGTCCCCTATCACAAGGGTTTGAGGCACTTAGCCTTGACAACGCCTATATTCTTACAAAGTTATGTGTCATAGTCCAATGTCGTTGGCAGACATCAACCTATGTCTCCCTGGAGGTTAAATGCCACATTCATAAATGTCTACAACAAAGACAACTCCTGAACCTCCTCTGTCCCACAAAAAAGGTTTGACGACAAGCCTCTTCTTACACTATGGCTTATTGGGCCTTCTTTGTAAAGTATTTTATTGTATTTTATTGTGGGGGAGGTCTCTATGAGGGCAGTATAGTTTAAGCCCTGTTGGATTGCCAAGACCCCGGTATTGTAAGGATGCGTGCTGTATTATTTTTATGCAAGGTTTTTCTTAGTTGTGCCTCGTGGGAGTGCCAGCTTCTTAGACCTACGCTGGTACCTTGTCTTAGATGCTGCCGCTCCCCTCTATACTTTGTGCCAGAGAGATGGCTATGTATGTGGTTCACCGGCTGCGAGACTGACCTGCCCAGAAATCCCTCCTCAGTTGGCCTTAGACAAGAAGGATCTCACTGCCTCTCCATCTCACAGGAACAGGTCTGGCTACGGGCAGTCACATCCAGCCGTCCTCCGCTTGCAATCTGCAGCTTCCGTCAGCTGCCGCTCCAACGCACCTCTCCTAACCGCTTTCAGATGCGTCTTTAGGGCAGATGAGCCCACGGCTGCTCGTCCCAATGGTCCTTTCATATCGGGTCTTCGTCTTTCGTCACCCCTTTGCTGCTATAGTTCTGGGTCTTAGGAATAGAGGTCCTTGATTTGTTCAACAGTCGATTAGATGCCGTGGTTTGTTCACCTGATTGGGGAAAGATCAGATAGGAGTAGGCCGAATGAAGGTTAGGGCAATGCCTCAGACATGTGTCGTTTGTGTCGAAAGCAATCTGATCATAAAATGTATTAGGTTGATCCGTAGGATTAGATTCAGCTTAATCTGAGGTGAAAATTATAATTTGTATATAGTCTTTGAGTTATTATGTATTGTAAAATATTCTTAAGGCCCGGAGCTCTGCCAACATACGACCGCTCTCTTCCACGGCAAGCCATGCCCCCACTGCTATCCAAGTTTAACGATGTAGACTTGCAACCAGTAAAACTCATGTATGTGTAGGGGCTGGATTACATGATGTATCAGAGAATTACCAATCAGCATTGTTTAATGAATTTCTTACTGCGCAACAGCCCTAGGAACTAATAGAAATGTGAATGTCACGTTAATTATATAGGGTTTGGTCTGTGTGACTGTAGGAAACTGTGTATCCCCACCCTGATTATTAGTGGTCACCAATTTTGAACACAAAAACTATTGGTTTACAGACATTGAAATAAATAAAAATAAAAGAGAGTGAATGGATCAGAGAGCAGAAAATGAACAATATATACTGGGAATGTGAACTGATGAGTACAGAGAATAAATCTGATCTAGATGAGCAACAATATCATAGTGAATAACTACATATAAGAATTTTACAGTTTGTGGTACACATTACTTTCCTCCACACTGAATGAAAAGTTTCTATTGTTCAGTATATAATGTTTTTCTCTTTCATTCCTACTATGTATCTAAGATCAATGGAATATAAATGCATCTGCAGAACTAATATCTAGAATGTGGATATTTTTTCCAATTAGACAATCTTACAGGAATACACCTCTATGTCTTTAGTAGAGATTCACGATTTGAACTTTTATGTTCTATGCCATATGTATTGGTTATGTCAATTAGAAACTCCCATGTAATCTTAGTAGTAACATACAGCATTTAGGGTTGGTCTGTGTGACCATGGGAGACTGTGTGTCCCCACCCTGAATGTCAGCTGTCACTTATCCTTAATATGAAAATCATTGCTTTGAAACTGATACACATATAAATAAATTGAAATCTCTTTGTGCATTGATTTTTTTAGAAAGGTTTATCTGTGTGCACTTGTGTGGTGTTCTGTTTGAATCTGCTCTGTGAATAAGTGCAGGAAGCTAAAGTGTGTTTTCTGTCCTCTGGGCTGTAATCATTGTGCAGGTGAGTAGGCAGGATTTGTTTTAACAGGGGATGGAATGAACTTGGGTGCTTGCAAACCGTTCTAGTGTAAGTGAATTATTGTGTATATAATAATATAATAAAAAAATTAAACGAGGGAGTTCAAAGAAAAGGGGTATAATAAAAAAAATAGAAAACAAAAAATATATATATATATATATTTTTGTTGTTGTTTGGGTTAAGGTGCAGAAAAGCAATCTTTATACAAATACATTGATTTGTTTTCTCACTGTATTTTTGTAACCGGTAATCATGAGTCAGTCCAGTGGCAACCTCACTCAGTGTACATGTATTCACTACTGGAATAGAGGATCCAGGGTCCATACCTCTGTGACAGGTGTGAGCATGTTGCCTCTCTGGAAGCTCAAATTGGGGAACTGGAGAGGAGAATTGCAGCACTGAGTGATATTTCTCCACTGGAAAGGGAGCAAAGTTTAGCTGAGCCTAGCATAGAGGGTGGAGATGCAGCTAGTGAGGATGACTAGGGATGTAGCTGGGTTACTGTTGGGGATGTCCATTCAGGAATGGCAATGCCAGATAGAGATGTTCCCTCTAACTTCCGGGAGAATAGTTCTACTGGAGGAGAGGGAGGGCAGATTAGGCAGAGCAACAGCCAGGTTTTGGTGGTAGGAGACTCTATTATTAGGAAGGTAGGGAGAAGAAGGGTGGGGGGTTACAATAGACAGTAGGGAGGTATTACAAGGTAACTCAAATACATTGGCAAGCACTTCGCAACGGCAGAGCCATAGCAACATAAAGTGTATGCTTGCTAATGCAAGAAGTTTACCTGGGAAAATGGGTGAACTAGAATTATTAGCGGAACAAGAAAAATGTGACTTAATAGGCATTACGGAAACATGGTGGGATGAGTCTTTTGACTGGACTTTTAATTTGGATGGTTATAACTTATTTAGGAAAGAAATGGGTACTGGTAGGCGAGGAGGAGTGATTTGTCTGTATGTTAAGCCTGGTTTTAAACCTGTAGTAAGAAAATATATTTATAGTAGAACTAGCAAAAGCATTGAATCTTTGTGGGTTGACCTATCCCTCATAAATCCATGTTGGCTCCTATTTATAATCCTGTTCAAATAGACATATTCTTGTATATTATCCCTTATTAACGGTTCTAAAAGCTTCTCCACTACAGAAGTGAGGCTCAATGGTCTATAATTCCCCGGATTTGCTCTTGCTCACTGTGTTGAGTGAATCATGAAAAATAAAATATAATGGTTTGGCTATTACAGAACCCAGTTCCCTCAGTACCCGTGGATGTATTCCATCACGACCCGGGATTTTATTAACATTTTTTTTTCCCAACCTCTTTTGAATTACTTCTTGCGTTTATTCGGCAAAGGTAGTGTAGCCCCATTATGTTGCAGTGCCCCAACCACTGGTACCTCCGTTTTGTATACCGAAGAAAGGAACCTATTTAGCTCATCTGCCTTTTCCTGGTCACTATTTTTCAGATGGCATGTGTCACATTGTAATGTTCCTATAGCTTCCTTCCTCGCCATCTTCCCATTAGTATACTTAAAAAATATTTTAGGGTTAGTCTTACTCTCTTTTGCAATACATTTTTTATTTTCTATTTTAGCCAGTCTAATAGCCCTTTTGCAAGCCTTGTTGATTTCCTAGTACTCATGTAAAGCAGTCTCTGTCCCCTCTTGTTTGTATAATTTAAATGCATGTTTTTCACTCCGTATCTTGATCTTTAAATCATTAAGCCACATTGGGTGTTATTTACTCCTTTTACTTTTATTCCCACTTGGTACATGGTGATTAGCATGTATATTTAGTAAGGATTTAAATGTTGTCCATTTAAGTTTAGTGTTTTTACCTATCAGCTCTCTGTCCCAGTCTATACCTTGTATTGCTGCCCTTAAGACCGTTAAAATCGGCCCTTTTAAAATTAAAAGTTTTTGTTGGCCCCTTAAAATTTTGTTTTTTTTTATTCAATCTCAAATGAGACTGTGTTGTGATCCCTGTCTCCCAAAGGTTGCCCTATTTCAACATTTGATACAATATCAATATTATTTGTGATGACTAAATCTAAGATAGCTTCATTTCTAGTAGGCTCTTGTATAACCTGGGCCAGCTAATGATCCCTGAGTGCACTCAAGAACATGCTCCTCTTAGCTGAACTGCTGGTCTCATTTATCCAGTTTATTTCAGGGTAATTAAAATCTCCCATTATTAGAACTTGCCCATGCTTAGCTGCATTTACAATATGTAACAATAATTGTATTTCCTCACTTTCAGCTATATTTGGGGGTTTATAGAATACTCCTACCCGCTATTTAACTCTACCCAAAAACATTCAACTTTATCACTAGTTCTTCCACAAATATCTTCTCTGACTATAGGCTTAAATTCAGGCTTAACCTACAGGCAAAACCCTCCTCCTTGTTTACCATTGCCCCAATCTTTCCTAAATAGGTTATAACCATCCAGATTAACAGTCCAGTCATGAGATTCATCCCACCACATTTCAGTAATGCCTATTAAATCCCATTTTTCATTAATTGCTAATAATTCTAACTCTCCCATTTTTCCTGGCAAGCTTCTGGCATTAGCAAGCATATTCCTGATGTTATGAGTTTGTAGTTCTGAAGTGCCTGCCACTGTACTTGAGTTACTTAGTACTACCTCCTTATTGACTATACTACCCCTCCCCCATCTCCTCCCCTATGAGTTGTTAATTCATCCCTTATACCCTCTACACTTTCTACCCCATTGCTCATATCTAGTCCCTCCCACACCTACTAGTTTAAGAACTCCTCCAGCCTTTCTACCATCCTATCCCCTATCACAAAAGCTTCTTCATCAGAAGGAGCCTGTGGCGGGCTCCGGTACCATCACAATAGTTTTTGTAGGGTTATCAGTATATGATTTTAGTGGTCATAATCTGCACATTTACACTTTTTCTCAGCAGTTTTTTGATAATATTCTGTATTTATATTTAACTATATATATTAAGATATGTGTATGTTTATATTTTACTAGTATTCCAATTTTTCACTATTTAATAATGGTCTTCTAAATTGGCATTATATCAATATTGATTTATTATTTCAGTTCTTTTGTCAGTCCATAGTTTCTTTCATATATTGTATATTTTTGAGTCTCTATCATTGATATCATATTAATGAATTTGATACTTTTAGCGACGGTGTATTAATTTCTATTTTAATTATGTCTTAATGATTGATTTTAATCATTCTAAAAATAAAAGTTATTTTTGATTTGATAGTCTCATTATAGATTCTTCCGTTACTTAAGAGTTACTTTTAATGGCAACAATGGGTGTCTTTTCTTTCCTTTTTTGCTTTTCAATGATATTTTACATTCGCCATTAAGATTGTCCTCAGTTACTTCTAATAGTGGTATACTTAATATTGATTTACTGTTATACATGATGTATATTTGAAACAGTTATTGCAATATATTATAATCCTGAAGATATAATTAGGAGTACTCTCTTTTCAAAGAGGAGTTGATCTTATATTTTCCTTTACAAAATGTGAACATACTCCTGCCTGTCCACAGAGTAGATGGTAAAGGCCTATGTGAAGGTGATATTTAGTAACCATGGGCCTCAATCAATTCGGGCCTGTTACTTGAGAGTAAATACCCGATTTCCTACTTGTGAGATACTTGCTCGAGTAGCTCTTCTGTTACTGAGCTATTTAATTGGCTGGGCCAGCAAGTTAGACCCCTTCCTGATAATCGAAAACCATGCCATTGGAAGTAAAGATTTGCCGGCTTGAACATGCAAGCCCGTAACCCCAGTTAGAACCAGTCAATCAAAATTGAGCCAGTCATTGATTCAGGCTTCATATGCGATCAGACTCGCAAACCAACCCCAAGATGCATATAGTCCCCACATTAACGCCTTTCTGCAGGGGTCCCGATCACGTTAAAATTGTTAAATTCCACGCACACTAAAGGTTAACCCATGCCGCAGCTGAGCCAATCAGAATGGGATAAACCCTGTGGGGTGTATCCCATTTTGATTGGCTGATGGCAATAGCACCTTCTGATTGGATTATAAATGATTGACAGTTAGATCAATTAATCAGAATGGGATATAGGGGTGTATCCCATTCTGATTGGCTCACACCTTTGCGCCTTCGGATTGGCTAAAATATGACTGACAGCGTATTTAGATATTTAAAAGGCCCCATTTCTAAATTATAGCGGAGCATGCGCAAGAACCCTCATTTGCAGCAAAGAGCCCCTCTAGGGAGGGGGTCCATTAATTTATAAAACATTTTAGACGTTTTTTTTTTTGGAGGGGCTCTGTCTGCGATGACTTTGAGGAGAACAGGGGCATCGCTGGATGGCCATTTTGGACAGGTAAGTGGTCTATTTAGAATTTATGTTAATACATGTTGTATGTATTTATGTATTAATTGTACTGTCTCTTTTATTTTAGGTGTGCCGGACCTGGGGACATTTATGGAGGGCCCTTGTCTAGGACGAAGACAAGAAGCCCATAGTCGCTGGAGGGGCATTTGGGCAAGGTAAGTGGTATAGTTTATCCTATTCTAGTTTTATGAAGGGGTGTTGTTTTAGGTGTAATTATAGGGGTTTTATTTTTTGTATTTTCTATAATGTAGGCTTTTTATTTTATGTGATTTTTTTTATTTTCTGTAATGTAAGCTTTTTTATTTTATAATTACATAGTTACATATTAATTTATGTTGAAAAAAGACTTTAGCCCATCATATTCAACCTTGTTTAGATCTCCTCTGATCTGCAATACGCGGATGTATTGTTAATACATACTAACATTTTATTTCTCTTTGCAGATACTGCTTGGCTTTGAGCACTGTTACCTAGGTCGTTGTCCACAAGTACTCCCAAATCCCTTTCAATATCTGATAAACCTAGATTTGCTCCATTAAGAATATAAATTGCATGGCTATTCTTCCTTCCCAGATGCATAACTTTACATTTATTGTTTTACTATGACTCAGTTAGATGGCATGGGGCTGATAAAGGTTGAACTCGTCTTTTTCAATGTCAAGTACTATGCCTGAATGACACTTACTTAAGTTATGTTTTTTATTTTCTGTAATTTTTTCTATTTTCTGTAATGTAGTGTTTCATTATATTTTTTGTAATTAGTGGGGTGCTAGGGATTTTATTAGGGGTTAGGTAGGTAGTGTAGGGTTAATAGGGTAGAGGGGGGTTAATAGAGTAGGAATTAATAGTATAGATGGGGGTTTATAGGGTAAAGGGAGTTAATAGTGCAGAGGGGGGTTAATAGGGTGGAAGGGGGTTAATAGGGTAGGGGGGTTTATAGGGTGGAGGGGGAGTTAATAGGGTGGAGGGGGTTAATAGTGTAGAGGGGGTAAATACGATAGAGGGCGGTAATAGTGTAGAGGTGGTTAATAGGGTAGACAGGGGTTAATAGTGGAGGGGGGTTAATGGGGTAGAGGGGGGTCAACAGGGTGGGGGGAGGTTAATAGTGTAGAGGGGGTTTACATGATGGAAGGGGTTAAAAGGGTAGAGGGGGGTTAATAGGGTGGAGGGGGGTTAATAGTGTTGATGGGGGTGAATATGGTAGAGATTGGTTAATAGTGTAGAGACGGTAATATGGTAAAGGGGAGGTTAATAGGGTAAAGGGGGCTTAATAGTGTAGAGGGTAGTTAATTAGAAATGGGGGGTTAATAGAATGAGATAGGGTAGGAAAGGGTTAATAGTGTAGGGTAGTGCTTAGACTTTGTGTCATAGTGTTAATTGGTAGGGTTAAGTATTGTCCCATAAGGGTCTGTATAGATCCTTATGGGACTGATATGGTTAATTGGAGTCTCATGAGGGGACCCCTGCAGCAAGGATTTAATGTGAGGACCCTGGGGGGTACCGATCAGGACCCTGCATCATGAAAAAAAAAAAAACGAAGTCAGAGGCGCTCATCAGAGAACGAACCAACCTTAATAGATTAGTTCTATGGCCATGATAAGCCACTCTGAGAGCAACCTCTTTTAGCTCACTTATGCCCTTCGCAGGGAGAAATATCCTGTAGTATATCAGTCTGGTCCCACTCAGAAGAGTGACCCAGCCCCGAGATACCAGGCAATTCTACCCTGAACAGGAGAAACAGCAAACCCCAGACGCGTTTCAGCCTTTATGGGCCTCATCAGTGAGGTGCAGCTGAACTTCCTAAGCCACAGTGAGGTCCACGTCTGGAGTCCCCTATTAACCTTAGGGAGACTAAACCCTAAAGGTAATTTGCATAAACAAAAAAAACTAAGTCAGAGGCGCTCAGCAGAGAACAAACCAACCTTAATAGATTAGTTCTATGGCCATGATAAGCCACTCTGAGAGCAACCACAAGTGAGCTAAAAGAGGTTGCTCTCAGAGTGGCTTATCATGGCCATAGAACTAATCTATTAAGGTCTCCTGGTTTATTGGGGTGGGTCACTCTGTTGAGTGTCACCAGACTGATATACTACGGGATATTTCTCCCTGTGAAGGGCACACGTGAGCTAAAAGAGGTTGCTCTCAGAGTGGCTTTTCATGGCCATAGGGCTAACCTATTAAGGTTAGTTCGTTCTCTGATGAGCACCTCTGACTTCGTTTTTTTGTTTATGCAAATTACCCTTAGGATTTAGTCTCCCTAAGGGTGATAGGGGACTCTAGACGTGGACCCCTTGCTCACTGTGCCTTAGGGAGTTCAGCTGCACCTCACTGACAAGGCCCATAAAGGCCGAAACGCATCTGGGGTTTGCTGTTTCTCCTGTTCAGGGTAGGATTGCCTGGTATTTTGGGGTGGGTTACTCTTTTGAGTGTCACCAGACTGATATACAACAAGATATTTCTCCCTGTGAAGGGCACAAGTGAGCTAAAAGAGGTTGCTCTCAGAGTGGCTTATCATGGCCAAAGAACTAACCTATTAAGGTTAGTTCGTTCTCTGATGAGCACCTCTGACTTAGTTTTTTAAAATTTGTCCCAATGCACAAATGGCTGTGGAATTGCATAGTCCTACAATACTACATTCTGGATCGCTACTTTGTCATGGTGAAGGGGTTTGTGTTCCTCAATGAAGCTGTGATCTATACCATGTACGGCATGTCATATTAGACAGGTCAGACAAATCACGGTCCACTGGAGAAGGAACTGGTAACTCACTCCAGTATCTTTGCCAAGAAAACCATAAGGATAAGCACAGACAAATTTGCCTGGGTGCTTTGTCTATATGGTCACTGAGAGTTGGACACCGAAGGAGTGAACAACAACAATATTTTGTTAATCAAAGCCAGGAGCAATACATGTGTTAGTTAAGCATATCATCCTTTTAACAATATGAGACCAGATACTTTCTGATGTAAGTAAGAGACATTAATGTTGATGACCTAGGTTTTACATCAATTTAATTTGTATGCAATGAGACGTCATGATATTACAACAGTCACTTATCATCTGATAACACCTGTACAACCATAACATCTGATATCGATGTGGCTAAACAATATCAAATACAGATGGTGATAGTGTTCTGACCTTACTGATTGTGGTCACATCTAAGCATTCCTTGTGAGATTCCACATCATTGCTAAATATTTGCAACTAGTCATGGCAACTGATTTCTCATGACGGATACAGCATGGTTTGCACTGCTTGTAGATGAACATCAGGTAAGTTTGGTTACGGTAACAGTGTAAAGCACAGTACTATATATACAGATATTGCTAGATTTTTCTCCTACTCTTTTTTTGTATATGACCATACACTAATCATTTTTTCAATGTTTCTTTTTTTCTGATCACACAGTATATGTGTAATAGAATTGGATTACATAATCCAGGAGTTAATACATCTGTTTACAGATGAAGACATGATGTAAGACTGGAATTGCAGTTATTGCTAAAGATTGGAAATGCAGCTAAGCAATGTCAACTTCTAATATTGAGAGATTTTAACAATCTTGAAATAAACTGGGTGAATGGGACCAGCTGTTCAGCTAAAGGAATCAGGTTTTTGATTATACAAGAACCTACTAGAAATGAGGTTATCTTGGATTTAGTCACCACAATTAATATTGATATAATATCAAATGTTGAAGTTGGGGGGTCCTTGGGGAACAGGGATCATAACCCAGTGTCATTTTAAGTTCACAAATAAGTTATAAGGTGCCACAAAACTCAATGTTAAAAGTGCAATATTTAATTGTCTAAGGATAGCAATACAGATTATAGACTGGGACAAAGAACCTTGGGTAAAATACAGAAAATGAATAAACAATATTTAAAGCTTTACTAAATTTACATACATATCATCACGTACCATGATAAAATAAAAGCAAAAGTAGTAAATCAAAACCTGTGTGGCTTAACAATGAATTAAATATCAAAAGTCAGGCATTTAAATTATACAAGAAAGAGGTAACAGAGACAACTGTATTTGTGTATACGAAATAGTAAATAGTAAAAGTAAAATATCAGCATGTTTTAAGAAGGGTATAGAAACAATGGAAGCAAATATAATTCTGCTATATAAATGCCTAGTACAACAAAATTAATAAAGAAAATGGATGGACTGAAGTTCTAAAGAAAGACTAACCGAATTAAAATTATGTTCTCTAGCAAAAAGGAGCTTAAGATGGGACTTGATTACACTAAATAAATACATCTAGGACTAATATAAGGTTTTGGCAGGGGAATGTTTTGTGCCAAGAAGTTTTAAACTGACAAGAGGACATCTCTTGAGGATTGAAAACAAAAAAAGACACAAGATAACACCTTAAGGAAAGAAAATAGTTATTCACAGTAAGGACAGTAAGATTGTGGAACTCTCTACCAAAGGAGGTTGTGACAGCAAAGTTAATAGATCATTTTAAAAAGGTGTTATATATATTTTTCGATAAGCATGGCATACAGAGTTATGTTAATAATTACAGAAGGAGAGGTATTGATCCAGGGAATAATCTTTTACAAGGAACATAGAATAGCTCTGGTACTTGGTTTTTCAAAACTCCTGCTACTGCAAGAAAACCTTCCTAGAATTTCAAGGAAATGGAGGCCATAGTTTGTAGTCTAGTGGAATTATGTGCTTGAATTAGGCTGTCTCTCCATCTCTGGTTCTGAAGGTTATTTCTCCTCTGATTTGGGTTGTTCTGAATGAACTGTGGCTGTTTGAAATAGTTGTGTCACATCTTTCCTCACTTTGCTTGTATGAAGACAAGTGTATAAATGTTTCCAATTCTCAAACAATCTACTCATTGTGGTCCTTTTTACAATATTTTACAGTATTTGACGGTATGCTCTTTGCTCCCACAAAATGTGTAGATGTGAATAATACAATCTTCCTTATTCATCCATAATGCTCATTTTGTCTGAAAAAAAAAAGTGGTATTCAATGTCCTCAATTTAAAAAACGAAGGAGGTCTCCGCACACCAACAACACAATTTGCGTCTTGTTCAGTATGTCTAAACTTCTATCTACTATATCAAGTCCCTTAAATCTATTTTCAACCTCCACTTCATATTCATAGGCAATATTATTTATATTGTATGTGCATGGTCTGATTATTTTACCTCTTTTACTCAGTTTAATTTTGAACTTTGCAATAAGAAACTCATGATATGATCCGCAGTCAGCTCCAGGTCTTGTGTTTGCAGACCGTATAGATCTCCTTCATCTTTGGCTAAAAAGTATATAGTCAATCTGATTTCTATATTGTCCATCTGGTAATGTCCATGTGTGTGTATGTATATATATATAAATATATATCACTATATGGTAATTCCTGAGTGCTTAACACTCCAATATCAATAATTAGATAGTATAAAAAACAGGAATAATTCAAATGGCTGGAGTGGATATGGTTGAAGCTATTGTTTAAACCAATAGTGGTCTCAAAAGGATAAAATGCACTGAACGGAATATATATACTTGTGACACTCTAAATATATATGAGAGAGACATGTAACCGCCCATATATGCGCATAAATGCGTGAATACTATTGTATATAGAGAAATACAAACAATATCCTTTTGGATGTGGTTATAGCTTCCCTCATATGGCAAGTAAATTGCTTAATCCTTATGAAAGTCACTTCTTTCCACACGTTAAGATAAGTGCAATTGCTCTGGTTTGGTTTATTGAATAGAGAGTTTCTGAATTTTTACTTCCTTAGTGTAAATTACCTATTGTGTGTACCTGTTATTTTTGGGTCAATCACCATTTTTGAATTGCATGTTATGCATTAATGAATATGTGGTGAATCTATATGGAAAACACTGGCAATGTTCTTCCATTTACCCTCAATTATACTATATATATTCTCACACTTTCTCCTTTATATTGACCTATAACACCGAAACTTTGTTATTTGGTCTGCTTCATACCATATTATAACTTTTTTTGTTCCCAACCCATGGGTAATTGCACTTACCTTTTTCGTTTTTTGTTGTTTTAGACAACTACTGGTTTTAGCGAAGGTCATAGCTCCCCAAGGATTAAGCAATTTACTTGCCATATGAGGGAAGCTATAACCACATCCAAAAGGATATTGTTTGTATTTCTCTATATACAATAGTATTCACGCATTTATGCACATATATGGGCGGTTACATGTCTCTCTCATATATATTTAGAGTGTCACAAGTATATATATTCCGTTCAGTGCATTTTATCCTTTTGAGACCACTATTGGTTTAAACAATAGCTTCAACCATATCCACTCCAGCCATTTGAATTATTCCTGTTTTTTATACTATCTAATTATGTATATATATATATATATATATATATATATTATATATATATATATATATATATCACATTCACATGTATAGTTGTGGATCTTGCAATGTTCTTGACGTTTGCTATGTTGGTAATGCATTTGCGAGGCAAGCAGTTGACTGCAAGGCCGCGGGACTTAGGCTGCAATTGCAAGCCTATAGGAAATGCATGCTCCACAATATCTCCGCCCTTATGCACGCCCACCTAATAACGCACACCCACCTAATACACAGTACTCAGTCACTGCAGGCTCACTCCTCCAACAATATCTCCACCCTCACGCATGCGCAACTTATACACATTACCCAGTCACAGCCGTCTCACTCCTCCTTGCCTCGTAACTCTACATCATGCACGTTCCCGTGCCTAGCCTCCAATAACCCGTGTCGGTTCTCCTCCTGCTCCGGCCAGTGCGCAGTGGGTGGTGACCCAGGAGAGAGTCCCTGTGTGCGGAGCACAGACAGGACAGGCCCGGCCTTCTATAGCACCACACCCGCCCACCTACAGCACCTGCAGTGCTGCGGGAAGCAAACAAGAGAGAGAGGAGTGAGGCAAAGGTGAGAGACAGAGGGCCTGGGCCAGGAGAGGGGTTGGCAAACAAGGTTAGGTACCTCAGGAGAGAGGAGCTTTAAGGCCACTCATACAGCCGCGGGGGTAGATACCAGGGTAAAGGACTGGGGAAACGATATTGAAGTGAGGAGTCTTGCAGCACACATAGGACCTAAGCACAATGTACAGACCGGGCTAGAGACACACGGGGAGACAGAGAGGGGGCAAAGAGAGACAGGGGAGGGAGGGGACAGAGAGAGACAGGGAGGGAGAGAGGGGGCAAAGAGAGACAGAGGAGGGAGAGAGGGGGCAGAGAGACACAGGGAGGGAGAGAGGGGGCAAAGAGAGACAGGGGAGAGGGGGCAAAAGAGGGGGGCACGCGATGAGCACCGAAAGTGCTCAGAGGAGCAAAAGCCTCACATTGTGTGGCAAACAGCATTGCCAGCCTTACAATTTTATTCACATCATTTTTAACGGTCAATTTCCTAGTATATATATATATATATATATATATATATATATATTAGCGTACAGTTATGCTCTAATAGTCAAGGTTCTCTCAAATGTTCAATTATAAAGTCATTTTTCATGAGCTTATAACTTTGCTATGGTTGGACATAACTGTTTAAAATGTTGTATTTTAGGAAGGATTGGTCTGAATTTTTTTGCCAATGTGAATTAAATTATGTCCAGCCAAAAAATATTGATTTATGTTTAATTTTGAAGTGATGAAATGGATTTTTTTCCAAAGGAATTTTTGCTCGCTGGTAGGAAAATATGGACTGAATTAATTTGTTTGAAATTTGGCAATATAATAGTGATTTACAAAGTGTACATGCCTTCTTTTAAAATTTTTAGAAAGTTTACGTTTTTGAAGTAAAGTTTAAATTTTTAAGGTAATGAGCATGCTCAGCGGAAACTTGTGTACGTGACCTACTATCAGATTGCATTCATTTTGATTGGTCAGTTATGGTCAGGTGATGTTTTTAGTTGTTTTATATTTATGGTTCGCCTGCAAGGGCGGACGTTAGCCACAGAGGGCAAGTGAATTAAATGTGTAATGTTTTATATTGGTTTGCCAGAGGGGGCAAGCAAAGGAAAACTGAAATATTTTCGCACTTCGTTTTTTTGCACCTGGGCCCTCCATTCACTAACTCCGCCACTGATCAATACCATTCCTTTTCTAGCCATCCTACATATCCCTATATGTCCTTAGAATTCAAAAATATATTCACTTAAAACTGATAAATCTTTATGTGTACTTCAGCAAAATATATACTTGTATGGAAACAGGGCCAGTAGAATGCTCGCAAACAAATTAAAAACCAGCCCTTTTAAGGAAAGAATAGAATATTTATATAGTCAAGGGACATGCTTTTCTAGCCCGAAGGATATCACTAATCTTTTTGGAGACTACTACTAAAATCTTTATTATTTGGAAGAACAATTAAATTGTTATAAACCCTCTATAAAATAAATTCAGAACTTCTTAGATAAAGTAAATTTACCTCAGATTTCCGAAGTAGATAGAACCTTACTAAATGAAGAGATAACTGAGGGAGAGATAATGAAGGCTATCTCGAATTTGAAAGTGCGCTCAGCCAATGATGGCTTTATAGCCCCTGATGGGTTTATAAATCAATATTATAGGATTTTTGCCTCTTCCTTAGTTTTCCACTTTTGCATTAATTAAATTAAAAGGGAAGGGAAAGATCCTCTAGAAATGACAGAGGCCTTGATTGTCACTATACCTAAAAAATGTTAAAATCGGCAAGCTGGAAACCTCACACATCTGGGAATTATATTGTTTAGTAATATTCATCAAATTATCTTGGTAAATTATAAAAAAAATACTAAGAACAATATTTGAAATTGTTGCCACATGGAAAGAAACAAATTTGTCTTTATCTGGTAGACTGGCAGCTGTCAAAATGGCATTGTTACCGATATTTAATTACCTAATTAGATGTATCCCTATTCGACTATCGAATTCTTTAAGTAAGCAATTTCAAGCTGTTCTTGACAGGTTAATTCATCAGTGTAAGCAACTGAGGGTTAAAAAAGCTATAATTTCAAGGAGATTCAACAGAGGTGGTTTATCTTACCCTGTTTTAAAAACCTATTTAATGACGCTACGATAATTGCACATTTAATATAATGGTTTGACGGATTCAACTCAATGACTACAAGTAGAAAATAACTTTGTCCAAAAAGGAAATCTTAGTTCTCTTATATTCAGAGATTAGATTAGAAAATATTTATTATTGGAAGGCCTGTTTCACATTTTAAGTTTGCAATATTTTCTTTCCTAGCCTTCTTTCCATTAAATTTTCTAGTTTAGTCAATCTAATAGCTTTTTTTTGAAGCACATGTTATATCTCTACACACGTAAACTTAGCAACCAGTTGGGACTGTGTTATGATCACTGTTCCCCAAGCATTCTCCTACTTCAACATTATATCAGTATAATGACTAGATCCAAGATAGCCTCTTTTCTAGTGGGTTCTTGTATAACTTGAGACATATAATGATTTTTGAGAGTACTTGAAAACCTTTTCCCCTTAGCTGAACAGCTGATCATTAGTGATGTTCCGAACAGTTCGCCGGAGAACTATTCGCGGCGATTTTCGCATGTTCGCGTTCATCACGAACGGCAAACATATGCACTTTTAGGTCCGCCCCCTATTCTTTATCATTGAGGAAACTTTGACCCTGCACATCACAGTCAGCAGACACATTCCAGCCAATCAGCAGCATTCACTCCCTTCCAGAGCCTTCCATCTGTATGACAGCCTCCATTTTGGAATCATTCTGTAGCTGCATTTGGGGAGAGAAGAGATATATTCTACCTGCTCTTGATTTAATAGGGAAATAGATAGCCAGGCTGTGTATTTAGCTTTAACTACACACCTGAAGGACTCCTTTGATATCTGCTGCAAACACAGCAACCCAAAAAGCCCTTTTTAGGGCTAGAACATCATTTATTTTATTTTATTATTTTTTTCTGCTGATTTAATAGGGAAATAGATAGCCAGGCTGTGTATTTAGCTTTAACTACACACCTGAAGGACTCCTTTGATATCTGCTGCAAGGACAGCAACCCAAAAAGCCCTTTTTATTTTATCTTATTACTAGTTTCTGTGTAATCTAATTGCATATGCCAGCCTGCTAGCATGTGTGTGAGGCCTATTGCATCTAGACTGCCAACTTTTGCCAGTGCCCAGTGACACTCATATCTAGTGCCACCGTAGTGTGCAGTGAAATAAAACAACCCTTTTTTTACTGTAACCATATAAATATCAGTTGCCTGCCTAAAGGCGTGTGTGTGAGGCCTATTGCATCTAGTCTGCTAACTTTTGCCAGTGCACAGTGACACTCATATCTAGTGCCACCGTAGTGTGCATTGAAATAAAACAACCCTTTTTTTTACTGTAATCGATTGAATATCAGTAGCCTGCCTAAAGGCGTGTGTGTGAGGCCTATTGCATCTAGTCTGCCAACTTTTGCCAGTGCACAGTGACACTCATATCTAGTGCCACCGTAGTGTGCAGTGAAATAAAACAACCCTTTTTTTTACTGTAATCCATTGAATATCAGTAGCCTGCCTAAAGGCGTGTGTGTGAGGCCTATTGCATCTAGTCTGCCAACTTTTGCCAGTGCACAGTGACACTCATATCTAGTGCCACCGTAGTGTGCAGTGAAATAAAACAACCCTTTTTTTACTGTAATCGATTGAATATCAGTAGCCTGCCTAAAGTCGTGTGTGTGAGGCCTATTGCATCTAGTCTGCCAACTTTTGCCAGTGCACAGTGACACTCATATCTAGTGCAATCGTAGCGTGCAGTGAAATAAAACAACCCTTTTTTTACTGTAATCGATTGAATATCAGTAGCCTGCCTAAAGGCGTGTGTGTGAGGCCTATTGCATCTAGTCGGCCAACTTTTGCCAGTGCGCAGTGACACTCATATCTAGTGCCACCGTAGTGTGCAGTGAAATAAAACAACCCTTTTTTTACTGTAACCATATAAATATCAGTTGCCTGCCTAAAGGCGTGTGTGTGAGGCCTATTGCATCTAGTCTGCTAACTTTTGCCAGTGCCCAGTGACACTCATATCTGGTGTCACAGTAGCTTGCACGCATAGTACCGCTAATCGTAAAAAAAATGACAGGCAGAGGCAGGCCACCCCGCAGGGGCCGTCGTGGTCGTGGTGCTGTGATTCCCTTCGGCCCTAGAATAATGCCCAGTTTTCAGAGGCAACGTACCCTGAACTTGAACAGTTCTGAGGACATGGTTGACTGGCTAACACAGGACACCCAATCTTCTACAGCTTCCGCTCGGAACCTAGACGCACCATCCTCCTCCAGCTTAGCTTTGGGCACCTCTCCAGTTACCACTCGCCCGCCTGCCGCCACCACCAACACTAGCACCACAGTCGCTTCACTTGACTCGTCAGCAGAGTTATTTACAGATCCGTTGGAAGAAATGAGTGATGCACAAACATTATTGCCAGTTGTTGCAAACAACAACAGATTTGCCAGATTGAGTGAAACTGTTGGCGATGTCCATTCAGGAATGGCAATGCCAGATAGAGCTGTTCCCTCTAACAGCCGGGCAAACAGCTCTACTGGAGGAGAGGGAGGGCAGAATAGGCAGAACAACAGACAGGTTTTGGTTGTAGGGGACTCTATTATTAGGAAGGTAGACAGGGTGATTTGTCACCCAGAACCAAGCAATCGAACAGTTTGCTGTCTCCCGGGTGCTCGGGTTCGTCATATTGTGGATCGGGTAGACAAATTATTGTGAGGGACTGGAAATGAACCGACGGTCTTGGTACATATTGGTACCAATGACAAAGTTAGTGGAAGATGGAGTGTCCTAAAGAATGATTTTAGAGAACTAGGTAATAAGCTGAAGGCAAGGACCTCCAAGGTAGTATTTTCTGAGATACTACCAGTGCCACGTGCTAGCCCAGGGAGGCAGAAGGAGATTAGGGAGGTTAATGCGTGGCTAAAGATGTGGTGCACTAAGGAGGGGTTTGGCTTTTTAGAGCACTGGGCTGACTTCTCACTTCGGTACAATCTATACAGTAGGGATGGATTGCACCTTAATGATAAGGGAGCTTTTGTAATAGGGGATAGGATGGTAGAAAGGCTGGAGGAGTTTTTAAACTAGTAGGTAACGGGGAGTGGCTAGATCTAAGTAATGGGGTAGAAAGTGTAGAGGGTATAAGGGATGAATTAACAACTCATAGGAGAGGAGATGGGGGAGGGGTAGTATAGTCAATAGGGAGGTAGTACTAAGTAATTCAAGTTCAGTGGCAGGCACTTCAGAACTACAAACTCATAACATAAGGTGTATGCTTGCTAATGCCAGAAGCTTGCCAGAAAAAAAGGGAAAGATAAAATTATTAGCAATTAATGAAAAATGGGATTTAATAGGCATTACCGAAACGTGGTGGGATGAATCTCATGACTGGACTGTTAATCTGGATGGATATAACCTATTTAGGAAAGATAGAGGCAATGGTAAACGAGGAGGAGGGATTTGTCTGTATGTTAAGCCTGAATTTAAGGCTATAGTCAGAGAAGATATTTATGGTGGACCTAGTGATAAAGTTGAATGTTTGTGGGTAGAGTTAAATAGCGGAGCAGCAAATTCCAAAAGAATATTAGTAGGAGTATGCTATAAACCCCCAAATATAGTTGAAAGTGAGGAAATACAATTATTGTTACAGATTGTAAATGCAGCTAAGCACGGGCAAGTTCTAATAATGGGAGATTGTAATTACCCTGAAATAAACTGGATAAATGAGACCAGCAGTTCAGCTAAGGGGAGCAGGTTCTTGAGTACACTCAGGGATCATTATCTGGCCCAGGTTATACAGGAGCCTACTAGAAATGAAGCTATCTTAGATTTACTCATTACAAATAATATTGATATTGTATCAAATGTTGAAATAGGGCAACCTTTGGGAAACAGTGATCACAACACAGTCTCATTTGAGATTGAATTAAAAAAACAACATTTTAAGGGGCCAACAAAAACTCTTAATTTTAAAAGGGCAGATTTTAACTGTCTAAAGGCAGCAATACAAAGTATAGACTGGGACAGAGAACTGATAGGTAAAAACACTGAACATAAATGGAAAACATTTAAATCCTTACTAAATATACATACACATCGGCATATACCGTGTGGGAATAAAAGTAAAAGGAGTAAATCACAACCCATGTGGCTTAACAATGATTTAAAGATCAAGATACGGAGTAAAAAACAGGCATTTCAATTATACAAACAAGAGGGGACAGACACTGCTTTACGTGAATACAAGGAAATCAACAAGGCTTGCAAAAGCGCGATTAGACTGGCTAAAATAGAAAATGAAAAATTAATTGCAAAAGAGAGTAAGACTAACCCTAAAATATTTTTTAAGTATATTAATGGGAAGAAGGCGAGGAAGGAAGCTATAGGAACATTAGAATGTGAAACAGGCTGTCTGAAAATTAGTGACCAGGAAAAGGCAGATGAGCTAAATAGGTTATTTTCTTCGGTATACATAAGGGAGGTACCAGTGGTTGGGACACTGCAACATAATGGGGCTACACTACCTTTGCCAAATAATTGGTTAACACAGGAAGTAAGCCAAAAGAGGTTGGAAAAAATTAATGTTAATAAAGCCCCGGGTCCTGATGGAATACATCCAACGGTACTAAGGGAACTGGGTTCTGTAATAGCCAAACCATTATATTACATTTTTCAAGATTTACTCAACACAGGGTCTCTACCAGATGACTGGAGAAAAGCTGATGTGATACCTATATTTAAAAAGGGAGCAAGAGCAGATCCGGGGAATTATAGACCAGTGAGCCTCACTTCTGTAGTGGGAAAGCTTTTAGAAGGGTTTAATAAGGGATAATATACAAGAATATGTCTATTTGAACAGGATTATAAGTAGGAGTCAACATGGGTTTATGAGGGATAGGTCATGTCAAACAAATCTAATTAGTTTCTATGAGGAGGTTAGTAGGAACCTGGATCAAGGCAACTCAGTGGATGTAGTCTTTTTGGATTTTGCAAAGGCTTTTGATACAGTGCCACATGGGAGACTATTGGGCAAACTAAGGGATACAGGCATTGCAGTAAATATCTGCTCATGGATTGAGAGCTGGCTAAAAGACAGGAAGCAAAGGGTTGTTGTAAATGGAACATACTCCGATTGGACTAATGTGGTAAGTGGGGTTCCTCAGGGTTCAGTATTAGGTCCTCTCCTTTTTAACATATTTATTAATGACTTAGAGGTAGGATTGGAGTGTGGGGTCTCCATTTTCGCTGATGACACAAAGTTGTGCAAGGTAATTAAATCAGAAAATGATGTGCTTTCCCTCCAAGGGGATTTACATAAAATTGAGGAATGGGCATCTAAATGGCAGATGAGTTTTAATACGAATAAATGTAAGGTTATGCATCTGGGAAGGAAAAATAGCCATGCAATTTATAATCTTAATGGAGCAAATCTAGGTGTATCAGATATTGAAAGGGATTTGGGAGTGCTTGGGGACAACCACCTAGGTAACAGTGCTCAAAGCCAAGCAGCAGCTGCAAAGGCAAATAAAATATTAGCATGTATTAAGAAGGGTATAGAAGCCAGGCAAGCAAATATAATTCTGCCACTATACAAATCTCTAGTACACCCTCATTTGGAATATGGAGTACAATTTTGGGCACCACTTCATAAAAAGGACATTTTAGAGCTGGAAAAGGTACAGAGAAGGGCAACAAAACTAATAAGGGGAATGGAGGGGCTAAGTTATGAAGAAAGACTAACCAAATTAAACTTATTTTCTCTAGAAAAAAGGCATCTAAGAGGAGATATGATTACCTTATATAAATACATCCAGGGTCAGTATAAAGATTTGTCCGGGGAGCTTTTTGTGCCAAGAGGTTTTCAACTGACAAGAGGACATCCCTTGAGGTTAGAAGTAAAAAGATTCCACCTCAAAGAAAGAAAAGGGTTCTTCACAGTAAGGGCGGTTAATCTGTGGAATTCTCTACCAGAGGAGGTGGTGACAGCGGATTCGATAGATAACTTTAAAAGGGGACTAGATTTATTTCTAATTAAAAAGGGTATTCAGGGTTATCATGAATAATTAGAGAGACAGTAATGATCCAAATTTTTTACATTTCCCCTTGAGACAATTGGCTAAGTCTCGCTTGTTTTTTTTTTTTTTTTTTTCTATTTGCCTTCCTCTGGACTAATTAATAATAATAAAAAAATAAAAAAAAAACATTAAATAATTGATTAATAATTAACAACTAATGAATTAATAGTTAATCCGCATATTGCAGATCAGAGGAGATCTTAAAAGGTTGAACTTGATGGACTGAAAGTCTTTTTTCAACCTTAAATACTATTTAACTATGTAACTATGTAGATAACAGGGATATGTCCCAGTCAGGCAGCATTACACACATGGACGTACGGTCTGATGATGATGATGATGATGTTGTACCCGGTGCTGCTTCCTTTGTTGAGTTGTCAGATACAAGTGAAGCGGTTGATGATGACGATGCGTCCGTGGATGTCACGTGGGTGCCCGCTATAAGAGAAGAAGAACAGGAGGAAAGTTCAGATGGGGAGACAGAGAGGAGGAGGAGACGAGTTGGAAGCAGCGGGAGGTCGTCGAAAGTAGCTAGTGGCACAGTCAGACAGCATGCATCGGCACCCGGGGTCAGCCAGACAGCACGCCAATCAACGCATGCTTTTGCCACCACCAGAATGCCGTCATTGCAGAGCTCAGCAGTGTGGCAATTTTTGGTGTGTCTGCCAGTGACAACAGTGATGCCATTTGCAACCTATGCGAAAAGAAACTGAGTCGTGGGAAGTCCAACACCTACCTAGGTACAACTTCTTTACGAAGGCACATGATGTCACATCACAAACGCCTATGGGATGAACACATCAGTACAAGCAGCACACAAAGTCAAAGCCGCCATCCTCCTCCTGGTCCAGCATCTTCAGCCACGTCAACCACTGCTGCCCTGCTTGCCCCCTCTCAACCATCCGCCACTCCGTGTCTCGCCCTGAGCAGTCCCTGCTCATCTGCCCACAGTCAGGTGTCTGTCAAGGACATGTTTGAGCGTAAGAAGCCAATGTCACAAAGTCACCCCCTTGCCCGGCAACTGACAACTGGCTTGTCTGAACTCTTAGCCCGCCAGCTTTTACCTAACAAGCTGGTGGAGTCTGAGGCATTAAAAAAAATTGTAGCTATTGGGACATCGCAGTGGAAGGTACCCGGCCAAAATTTCTTTGCACAAAGGCAATCCCCAACCTGTACTCGATTGTGCAAAAGGAAGTGATGGCATCTCTGGCACACAGTGTTGAGGCAAGGGTCCATCTGACCACGGATACCTGGTCTACAAAGCATGGTCAGGGCAGATATATCACCTACACTGCGCATTGGGTAAACCTGGTGACGGCTGCCAAGCATGGAATACGTGGCTCTGCAGAGGAGTTGGTGACACCGCCACGACTTGCAGGCAGGCCTGCTGCCACCTCCTCTACTCCTCCTACTCCATCATCTTCCATAACCTCCTCGGCTGAGTCCTCTTCTGCTGCTGCTATGTCTTGCTCCACATCAACGGCACCCCCCCAGCACCACAGGTACTATTCCACATCCTGGATACGGCAGTGTCATGCCGTCTTGGGGTTGACTTGCCTGAAAGCAGAGAGTCACACCGGGCCAGCACTCCTGTCCGCCCTGAATGCACAGGTGGATCAATGGCTGACTCCGCACCAACTGGAGATCGGCAAAGTGGTTTGTGACAACGTAAGAAATTTTTTGGCGGCATTGAATTTGGGCAAGTTGACACATGTGCCGTGCATGGCACATGTGTGTATTTTGATTTTACAACGCTTTGTGCATAAGCACCCAGGCTTACAGGACGTCCTGAAGCAGGCCAGGAAGGTGTGTGCCCATTTCAGGCGTTCCTACACGGCCTTGGCGCACTTTACAGATATCCAGCAGTGAAACAACATGCCAGCGAGGCGCTTGATTTTAGACCGCCCGACACGTTGGAATTCAACACTCCTAATGTTCGACCGCCTGCTCCAACAAGAAAAGGCCGTTAACGAGTATTTGTATGACCGGGGTGCTAGGACAGCCTCTGCGGAGCTGGGGATTTTTTTGCCACTTTACTGGACGCGCATGCGCAATGCCTGTAGGCTTATGCGTCCTTTTGAGGAGGTGACAAACCTGGTCAGTCGCACCCAGGGCACCATCAGCGACATCATACCATTTGTTTTCTTCCTGGAGCGTGCCCTGCGAAGAGTGCTGGATAGATGAGCGTGAAGAGGAAGAGGAAGAATTGTGGTCACCATCACCGCCAGAAACAGCCTTATCAGCATCACTTGCTGGACCTGCGTCAACTCTGGAAGAGGATTTTGAGGAAGAGGAGTCAGAGGAGGAATGTGGCTTTGAGGATGAGCAGGAAGACCAACCACAACAGGCATCCCAGGGTGCTCGTTGTCACCTATCTGGTACCAGTGGTGTTGTACGTGGCTGGGGGGAAGAACATACCTTCAGTGAGATCACTGAGGACGAGGAACGGGACATGACTTGCTCGGCATCCAACCTTGTGCAAATAGGGTCTTTCATACTGTTGTGCCTGTTGAGGGACCCTCGTATAAAAAGGATGAAGGAGAACGACCTGTACTGGGTGTCCACGCTACTAGACCCCCGGTATAAGCAGAAAGTGCCTGAAATGTTACCGAATTACCACAAGTCAGAAAGGATGCAGCACTACCAAAATAAATGAAAAAGTATGCTTTACACAGCGTTTAAGAGTGATGTCACAGCACAACGGCAATCTAACAGCAGAAGAGGTGAACATAATCCTCCTCCTCCCACGACCACGCCGGCAAGGAGAGGACGCTGTACAGACGTGTTGTTGATGGAGGACATGCAGAGCTTTTTAAGTCCTATGCATCGCCACAGCCCTTCGGGGTCCACCCTCAGAGAACAACTCGACCGTCAGGTAACAGACTACCTCGCCATAACTACAGATATCGACACTATGAGGAGCGATGAACCCCTTGACTACTGGGTGTGCACGCTTGCCCTGTGGCCTGAGCTATCCCAATTTGCCATAGAACTTCTGTCCTGCCCCGCTTCAAGTGTCCTGTCAGAAAGGACCTTCAGAGCAGCAGGAGGTTTTGTCACTGATAAGAGAAGTCGCCTAGGTCAAAAAAGTCTAGATTACCTCACCTTTATTAAGATGAATGAGGGATGGATCCCGAAGGGACTGACAGTGGGCGATACATTTGATTAAAAAAGGCCTGATAGATGAGCTGCCTTGAGCTAATAATGGTCCACACGCTGCTGTATTTTATCCCTGAATGCCGGATGACTTGCGTGGCTTATCCGCCACCAACTAGGGTTCAAAACGCAATGTTTTAGGGAACTTTCTGCCTGGCAAACTAACATCAATTTTTCTGGTCACTGCAACAATACCTAATAAAGCATTTTTGAACAGTCTTGCATAACAGTTGTGCAAAAATACATATTTACAATAGAGACATTTTGTGAACGTTAGCTGGCTATTCCTTCTTATTTTCACTTTTTAGGTTAATAATTTTTCTTATTTTTTACTGTGATTGCAAATTAAGAGATACCTAAAACCTGGTAAAACAGACAATAGTAAAGAGTATATCTGCAGGAAACACCAAAGTCCTATTAGCTATCATCCCTCCAGCAGTATTAGCTTATTATTTACAATATCTAACCTGGGCAATCACCCTTGGGTTACCCTAGGGCAGGCTTCAGTAAGCGACCTCTCCTTTCCTGGGATGATTTTGCCACCGGTGAAGGGTCTCCAGGGCTCCCCCACTCCGGTCCTTCCCCCAGTGTCGCTTCAACCAGTAACAAATGTTTTATATTTGTAAAGCGACCCAATGATCCCCCTTGATAGAGGTTTATCTTTACAAATTTTGGAGAACCAATTTAAGACCGGTGTCCCATGTTTCTGGGTCAGGGAGTGTGTGAAATGCCTCAGCCTCCAGTAATTGTAATGTTCTGACAGCGGTAGCTCATGCTTGTCCCTCAGTTCCTCATAGGTGAGCATCTGGCCCTTTACTAACCAGTCTCCCAGTCTATATAGTTTCCTTGACCTCCACCAGTGTTGTGATGTTGTGCTCATGTGTTTCGGGGCCTGAGGGTGGTCAAGAATTGGGGTCATTTGGGTGGATCCAGGGAACAAACCTGTGTGTATCTTGGCCCATTTCCAGTATGATAGTGAGTGTCTGATTACAGGGTTTGGCGTGTGTTTAAGGCTCTGAGGCAATTCTGATAGCCAAGCCACCTTGTCCCAGGTTAAGGGCCTTAAAGTGTGGTTCTCTAAATACACACAGGCAGGTTGATGACATATAGAATGTGCTATTGGGAGGAAAGATAGGTAACGTAACAGGTATTACACTGATAGGAATGAGTATTACAACTTAATACAACTCTCCTATCTGGTGGCACCTTAGATTGCACGTGCAGTGCCCCAAATTCGAAGTAGGAGGTCCAACCAAGCATCTTTTTCCATCTCCCTGTTCCAAAAACCCATGCTGTCATAACCTACAATGATGATGGAGTATAGAGAATCCTAGTCCTCTTATCTCCTGTAGGTTTTAGACCTAAGATTTGGGTGACTCAGACCAATAGACAGTCTTTGTAGATGCAAGAGCATAAGTCCCAGCTTTTGGTAGTGTGCCTGGGAAACCTGGAAGAGAGTCAGAAACAATCTCCTCTACCAGCATATGCCCTTGGGTCAATAATACACCTGCACAGAAAGTCTTGATGAAAATTATGAACAACTTAATTTGGAAAACAACATCTTTTAAACAGGCATACAACATTACCAGGAGGGGCTACCTTTAGTCAGCTCCTAACTGCCTCTGGCCAATCAGGCAGGGTGCCTATGTGGGAACCATGAGACTCCTCCCCAGGTCCACCCACTAGGCGGGGCCAACTAATTCATTTGGGCTCTGAATCTCCAGGGCAAAGCATACCTTGGTTCTCCTGTGCCCATGCTATGAAGGCTGAGAAGCCTCTGGCCATCCCATTGTTTCTGGGTGCCTGCCTGTCTGCTCTCCAGCTGTGAGCTCCCCATTGTTAGTACTCTGCTGGACACTTAGCTAATGGGATTAACAGGCCTTTGGGAACAAAGGAGGTTTGGCTGTATTCAACGGCCTTCCCCTCTACAATATAATAACATACTAATAGAATAACATACATTCATATTTACAAATATAACACCCAATGTTTCACCCACATATAACCAATATAATCCATTAGATCCCTCACAGGATACTCATTACAATGAGCCTAAACATAGGAGGTATGGGAATATGCTAAGGGATAAACTTATAATACTTTATCCCCTAGACCACAACATAACAATATATCCATAACAAGTGGGCCCCAAACCTTTTCTTCCACAGCATGAGCCATGAACTTTGTCCAAACACAATATGGCCACTGGCTGATTCATGACAAGCCTTCCCCAAGCGTGGCAGGGAACATCCAAGATTTTCCCAGCTACGCTGATAGTCATGAATCTGCTGGTTTGGCCAGGCCCGCTGCATGCTAGGCAAGTTCATGTCGGTGCGCACACAGTCCCAAGGTGCAGAGTAAAGACCTCCCCCAGCCCTTGGCCTTGCTCCCACGGTATAGAGCAATTGCTCTTCCCATGCAACCCCCACCCAAATAGTCCAGGATCCCATCTCTCTCTTTTTGGCAGCAGCATGGAAGTCACTGGGGACACAGTGGGTTGCACCCATACACTCTTCTGAGGCAAAACAGTATTTTTGGGAGCCCCATAAAACAACCCCTGTCCCATAGCAACCCCTTTCCCTCCAGCAAGTCTCTGGGCCTATGGGATTGCAAGGGGGCAGTCCAGTACCTCTCTGAGCAAAATCATTATTGTTGGGAGACCAATAACACAATAACTGCAGTAAAGTAAATACCGGTCTGCGCTTGACTCCAGCGTCCCTGATGGAGTCCGGACTTGGATGCTCCGTTTGCTCTGGCTCCTGGAAATCTGTATCTTTGGACAGACCCTCCTGGTTTTCTTCCCCTGGGTCTGTCTGTGTTGCAGCCTGGAGAAATACGCTATTCCCACCCAGTCTGTGCTTTGGGGCCCTCAGCTGACCGTCTTCTTCTGTTATCTTTTGCTTGGCAACTTGGGCCTCATCCTTTGTGGATTCCTGGGCCCTCTGAGCTTTGTCTGCTCCAGAGTTTGTATTGGACTCCTGGACACTGGTCATCTCAGGCAAGTCCTCACTACATACACAATCCTTTGGGGTGCCACAATGCACCCATGGCTCTTTCTCCCAGGCAGGCACGGCTATCCCTAGCCCTGGTGCCACTGCCTCCTCCTGTGTGTGGTCCGGTTCCCTGTAGCTAGGAACCAGTTCCTTTCCCTCCCCACAGTCTCTTGAATAGCAATCCTGAGCCCCTGCCTCCATGAGCAGTTCTGGCCCATACACATTGCCTAGAACTTCTGAGGACAGACTTAGTTCATCTGGCCCTACCTGTTGAGCAGTTACTGGGGTTTCTGCCAGGATTTGTGCTGGAAGGTAGTCCTCAGGTGAGACCTTTTCCACATCCGGTACCTCAGGCGTGACCCGTTTGGAGAAACTGTGCTCGGCTACCATTTCCTCTGGGATTAAGTCTCTTGGGGTATCAGGGGACAAACATGGGTTATCTGACCCCACCCAGGGAACATTCCCCTGGGTCTCTGGCTCTTGGAGCTGGTGATTTGGTCCCAAGCTGACTTTACCATCCCTTCTAGGCTCTGACACAGTCTCTGCATTTTTTAGGGGAAAACAGTCTCCATTCCCAGGAGGTGGTACAGGGGCAGGGTTTACACCTTCCCCCTCCTCCTGATCCTCTAACACATCCCACTCAGAGAGCTCCTCTAGGCAACTCTGAGCCAGTTCTGCTTTCTGGGCCTCAGACAGCCCAGGGCACGGCCTTGTATATGTGGTCGCCTCCATTTTGCTTACCCACATGCTCTCTTTCCATATTCTCTGGAACATCTGGTCAAGCACGCAGCCCACATCTTGTGCTGTTAACTTTTCTGGAAAAAGGTGTCTGGCTTCTTTAAACCGTCTTTTTGCTTCTTTCGTAATATCTTCCTCATATTGCTGCTCCATTCTTGGTCTTTCTGTAGAGTCGTTCCCCCTCTGCCAGCCATTTGTCACAACCTACAATGATGATGGAGTATAGAGAATCCTAGTCCTCTTATCTCCTGTAGGTTTTAGACCTAAGATTTGGGTGACTCAGACCAATAGACAGTCTTTGTAGATGCGAGAGCATAAGTCCCAGCTTTTGGTAGTGTGCCTGGGAAACCTGGAAGAGAGTCAGAAACAATCTCCTCTACCAGCATATGTCCTTGGGTCAATAATACACCTGCACAGAAAGTCTTGATGAAAATTATGAACAACTTAATTTGGAAAACAACATCTTTTAAACAGGCATACAACATTACCAGGAGGGGCTACCTTTAGTCAGCCCCTAACTGCCTCTGGCCAATCAGGCAGGGTCCCTATGTGGGAACCATGAGACTCCTCCCCAGGTCCACCCACTAGGCGGGGCCAACTAATTCATTTGGGCTCTGAATCTCCAGGGCAAAGCATACCTTGGTTCTCCTGTGCCCATGCTATGAAGGCTGAGAAGCCTCAGGCCATCCCATTGTTTCTGGGTGCCTGCCTGTCTGCTCTCCAGCTGTGAGCTCCCCATTGTTAGTACTCTGCTGGACACTTAGCTAATGGGATTAACAGGCCTTTGGGAACAAAGGAGGTTTGGCTGTAATTAACGGCCTTCCCCTCTACAATATAATAACATACTAATAGAATAACATACATTCATATTTACAAATATAACACCCAATGTTTCACCCACATATAACCAATATATCCCATTAGATCCCTCACAGGATACTCATTACAATGAGCCTAAACATAGGAGGTATGGGAATATGCTAAGGGATAAACTTATAATACTTTATCCCCTAGACCACAACATAACAATATATCCATAACAAGTGGGCCCCAAACCTTTTCTTCCACAGCATGAGCCATGAACTTTGTCCAAACACAATATGGCCACTGGCTGATTCATGACACATGCCATATACAGGTCCCCTGATAGGTAACGTAACAGGTATTAAACTGATAGGAATGAGTATTACAACTTAATACAACTCTCCTATCTGGTGGCACCTTAGATTGCACGTGCAGTGCCCCAAATTCGAAGTAGAAGGTCCAACCAAGCGTCTTTTTCCATCTCCCTGTTCCAAAAATCCATGCCATATACACATCCCCTTATAGGTAACGTAACAGGTATTAAACTGATAGGAATAAGTATTACAACTTAATACAACTCTCCTATCTGGTGGCACCTTAGATTGCACGTGCAGTGCCCCAAATTCGAAGTAGGAGGTCCAACCAAGCATCTTTTTCCATCTCCCTGTTCCAAAAATCCATGCCATATACACATCCCCTGATAGGTAACGTAACAGGTATTAAACTGATAGGAATGAGTATTACAACTTATTACAACTCTCCTGTCTGGTGGCACCTTAGATTGCACGTGCAGTGCCCCAAATTCAAAGTAGGGGGTCCGACCAAGCATCTTTTTCCATCTCCCTGTTCCAAAAATCCATGCCATATACACGTCCCCTAATAGTGGACGTAACAGGGATTAAACCGATAGGAATAGTACAACTTAACAGTACACACCTTATAATAACGCAGACAGAGGCAACGCGTATAATCTTCCATGCTGTGCAGTGGAAGCCCCCAGACTCTGACCTGTGTATAATATTCCATGCTGGGCAGTGGAAGCCCCCAGACTCTGACCTGTGTATAATCTTCCATGCTGTGCAGTGGAAGCCCCCAGACTCTGACCTGTGTATAATCTTCCATGCTGGGCAGTGGAAGCCCCCAGACTCTGACCTGTGTATAATCTTCCATGCTGGGCAGTGGAAGCCCCCAGACTCTGGGAGTCTGAAGAAGAGGAGTCAGAGGAGGAAGGTGGCTTTGAGGAGGTATCCAACCTTTTGCAAATGGGGAGTTTGCGGTTGTGCAAAGGGACTGTTTGCGGTTGTTTGCGGTGCATTAAACGGGGAGATTGGTCTGTTACTGTGAAGCGGGTGTAACCCTTACACTACCTGATCGATACAACATCATACCTGATGTTTTAAAGCATGTTATTCCAAACAATTTAGGAATGGTAAGTGAGGGGAAAGGGAGAGGGGGAGGTAATTAGAGAGGGCTAAAGTGAGGAGGGGGGTTGAGGAGGGAGGGGGGTGAGGAGGGGCGTTGAGGAGGGAGGATGAGGAGGATGATATGGGAGGGGGAGGGAAAGAGACATGAGGGAGAGGGGGGAAAGAGACACAGTAGAGGGAGAGGGGTAAGAGACACGGGGGTGGAGAGACACGGGGGGAAAGAGACACAGGGTGACTCGAGTATAAGCCGAGGGGGCCTTTTTCAGCCTCAAAAAAAGGGCTGAAAAACTCAGCTTATACTCGAGTATATACTGTAATCTATTTCGTAGTTTCGGATTCAGATGGAGCCAATGGAAAAGGAGATCATGAGCATAACGTCAATGTAAAAGGGGAGGGTAAATTTCGAAGTCCTACGTGCTCCAAATCCAGTTTGCTATTGTTCCCAAAGGACAGAAATAATGCAATAATAATAAAGCCGTAAAGCCCCAGATAAAATGTGCATATATGTGGGAGCTGTGCATATATAGCTGTGCATATATGTGGGAGCATGTGCACTGGGTGAGGTTGTTACTGGATTGACTCATGTTTACAAAGTACAAAAAATACAGTAAAAAAAAGATCAATAGATTTGTATAAAGCATTTTGTGTACCTTAATCTAATAAAAAATACCCTTATTTACTGTACACGTCTTAAGCTCCTTTTTTTAAACTCAAATTTACACTATAATTCCATAGAACTCTCAAGATTGCTTCTTCCCTTTTAAATTAGATTCTGCCTACTTACCTACACACTGAATACTGAACAGCTACAGCAACAAAGAAAATACAAAACACTTTCCCCTTTCCTTCCAGATAGCAACTCACTTAAACCAACTGCAAGCAAATATGTTTGGACTCAATGTTGATAGCATTTTTTAAACAGGAATGTACTGACGCTGAATTTGTTGTTCTCCATGTTGAAAGACATCCTACGGGGGAGTGCAAAATTCTGCCCGGCTCTTTGTGTAGATGGCTACCAACCTTTTCTGGATAGTCTGCCCCCTGCAGTGGCTTTTGCGGGCTTACTCCAGCCACAAAGTGATAAGCGTCCACTGCTTTACCTCACTATAATTTGTCCTTATATGGGTCTCATTAGTCCGAAATTAAATCTGGTAATTGTGAAATTAGTCTTTATTGGCTGGAAGGTTTTAACAACCTCTACTGTATATTCTGTAAAAATGCAAATAAGAGTCTGAAAACTTCTAGATCTCAAACAAAGCAGAAAACTTGAAAGGATGCTCAAAATATACCAACATTTTGCCTTTAGTCCACTGAATATGGTATCCATCTAGTACTATGTGCTTTGCTCTCAGGCAGCTTTCAGAACATAGCCTTGGATTAGGGTAGAGTGCCAGAATCTACTCTTTTGGCCTGCCTGAGACATCTAAGTGTCCTTGGAAAGTTGTTTCATTCCTTATTGCATTTAGAGTGAAGGGTTTCTCCTTTGCCTTTCTATCCATCATAGCAATTGGTGTCTGGTTACAGTAGTCTCTTCAGTCTCATTTCAGTTACCAGAGGCAGCCTCACACAAGTGTGTTGGTGGTTTACTGTATTTAATAATGAAAACCTTTATTTTAAGTAGCTACATGATTTGCTATGATTTGTAAAATAATTCAAGGCAGAAAACCACAATAGATTCAACATTAGGTGTCAGAGATCCCTGGTGTCTGGTGTTAGATGTCAATGTTAAGGGGATAAGCCTCTTTTCAGAATAAGGCATAGTAGAATTGAGAAAAGCTGACCAAGGGTACAAACTGGTAAAAAAAACAAAGACAGCGCAGACTAGGGCGTAGAATGTGGCCAATGATAGCCTGGAGCATCAGCTTTGGGTAGGTGCAGGACTGAACAGTTGAAAATAAATTCTGATGTGACCATTCATGAGTCTAAGGCTGGTCTAGAACCAGTAACTTGACAGTGACAGAACTGAAATTCAGGCAACCTACAGACATTGGTCTCCATCCAATTCGAGCTACGCAAATTACATTGGTACATAATTTCAGCTGAGGGAGCTTGTTTTCAGTAATGTACACACGTATTTACAAGTGGATTTTCCTTTACCGATAAAGACTGATAAATTGCAGAGTGCACTAATTGTGCCCAAGTGAGAGGGATGTGGCTTGACTGTTTAACCAGAATAAAAGGTTTGTGAGCTGTTTTGGGGCCTGTTTACAAGTGGATTTTCCTTTACAGATAAAGACTGATAAATTGCAGAGAGCACTAATTGTGCCCAGGTGAGAGGGGTGTGGCTTGACTGTTTAACTAATATAAAACGTTTGTGAGCTGTTTTGGGGCCTGTTTACAAGTGGATTTTCCTTTACAGATAAAGGCTGATAAATTGCAGAGTGCACTAATTGTGCCCAGGTGAGAAGGCAGAAGTTAGTATAAACGGGAGAAGGGGCAAACTTGTGAGCTTGCGAACATTTTCGGTATCCGGTGCAGTTCTAGGGAAGTGTAGGAGTTTAAATAGGGGTAGGGACTTCAAAGAAAAGAGAGGGCAGATTTATAGTGCAAAGGAGGAAAACTTTATACAAATATATTATTTGATATTCTTTATTTTTCCCACTGAAATTTTTTAGACAATAATAATAATTATTATGAGTCAGTCCAGTAGCAACCTCACTCAGTGTACAGCCTGTCATATGTATGCAATACTGGAACAGATGATCCAGTGTCCATACCTCTGTGACAGGTGTGAGCATGTTGCCTGTCTGGAAACTCAAATTGGAGATCTGGAGCGGAGAATTGCAGCACTTAGTGATATTGCTCCACTGGAAAGGGGGTTGGTGCTCACTGAGCACAGTTTAGCTGGGCCTAGCATGGAGGGCGGAGCTGGGGCTAGTGAGGATGTCCAGGGAGGTAGCTAGGTTACAGTTACAAGGGGAAGCAGGGGGAACATGAGGAGGCAGGCCAGTTCTGAGTTGGCAAACACCAACAGATTTGCCAGATTGAGTGAAACTGTTGGGTATGTCCATTCAGGAATGGCAATGCCAGATAGAGCTGTTCCCTCTCACAGTCGGGAGAACAGTTCTACTGGAGGAGTGGGAGGGCAGAATAGGCAGAGCAAGAGACAGGTTTTGGTGGTAGGGGACTCTATTATTAGGAAGGTAGACGGGGTGATTTGTCACCCAGATCTCAGCAAGCGCCCAATTTGCTGTCTTCTGGGTGTTCAGGTTCGGCATGTTGGGGATCAGGTAGATAAACTATTGGGAGGGGCTGGAAATGAACCGAAGGTCTTGGTACATATTGGTACCTACGACAAAGTTGGTGGAAGATGGAGTGTCCTAAAGGATGATTTTAGAGAACTACCAGTGCCACATGCTAGCCCAGGGAGACAGAAGGTGCTGAGGGATGTTAATGTGTGGCTAAAAAAGTGGTTCACTAAGGAGAGGTTTGGGTTTTAAGACCACTGGGCTGATTTCTTACTTGGGTACAATCTCTATAACAGGGATGGGTTGCACCTTAACGATGAGGGAGCTTTGTTGGGGGCTGGCGGGGAGACATGGATCGGGATTAGGGGCCAAGGGGGGCAGATGTGGGGGATCATGGGGGTGGTTCTGGGGAGGAGTATAGGGTGGGGGGGGGAGATCAGAATGGGGGACCTGAGGGGAGATCACAATGGGGGACCTGGGGGGGGATCAGAATATGGGACTTGGGGGGGGGGGGGGAGATCAGAATGGGGAATCTGGGGGGGATCAGAATGGGGAACCTGAGGGGGGAGGGGATCAGAATGGGGGACCTGATTATGTCAAAAAAGCCAGATAGAGCTGTTCCCTCTAACAGCCGGGAGAACAGTTCTACTGAAGGAGTGGGAGGGCAGCATAGGCAGAGCAACAGACAGGTTTCGGTTGTAGGAGACTCTATTATTAGGAAGGTAGACAGGGTGATTTGTCACCCAGATCCCAGCAATCAAACAGTTTGCTGTCTCCCGGGTGCTCAGGTTCGTCATGTTGTGGACTGGGTAGACCTATTATTAGGGAGGGCCTGGAAATGAACCGGCGGTCTTGGTACATATTGGTACCAATGACAAAGTTAGTGGAAGATGGAGTGTCCTAAAGAATGATTTTAGAGAACTAGGTAATAAGCTGAAGGCAAGGACCTCCAAGGTAGTATTTTCTGAGATACTACCAGTGCCACGTGCTAGCCCAGGGAGGCAGAAGGAGCTTAGGGAGGTTAATGCATGGCTAAAGATGTGGGGCATTAAGGAGGGGTTTCGGTTTTTAGAGCACTGGGCTGACTTCTCACTTCGGTACAATCTCTACAGTAGGGATGGATTGCACCTTAATGATGAGGGAGCTTTTGTACTAGGGGATAGGATGGTAGAAAGGCTGGAGGAGTTTTTAAACTAGAAGGTGGGGGGGAGGGACTAGATATAAATAATGGGGTAGAAAGTGTAGAGGGTATAAGGGATGAATTAACAACTCATAGGGGAGGAGATGGGGGAGGGGTAGTATAGTCAATAAGGAGGTAGTACTAAGTAAGTCAAGTACAGTGGCAGGCACTTCAGAACTACAAACTCATAACATCAGGTATATGCTTGCTAATGTCAGAAGCTTGCCAGGAAAAATGGGAGAGTTAGAATTATTAGCAATTAATGAAAAATGGGATTTAATAGGCATTACCGAAATGTGGTGGGATGAATCTCATGACTGGACTGTTAATCTGGATGGTTATAACCTATTTAGGAAAGATTGGGGCAATGGTAAACAAGGAGGAGGGATTTGTCTGTATGTTAAGCCTGAATTTAAGCCTATAGTCAGAGAAGATATTTCTGGAGGATCTAGTGATAAAGTTTAATGTTTTTGAGTAGAGTTAAATAGCGGAGCAGAAAATTCCAAAAGAATATTAGTAGGAGTATGCTATAAACCCCCAAATATAGCTGAAAGTGAGGAAATACAATTATTGTTACAGATTGTAAATGCAGCTAAGCATGGGCAAGTTCTAATAATGGGAGATTTTAATTACCCTGAAATAAACTGGATAAATGAGACCAGCAGTTTAGCTAAGAGGAGCATGTTCTTGAGTACACTCAGGGATCATTATCTGGCCCAGGTTATACAAGAGCCTACTAGAAATTAAGCTAACTTAGATTTAGTCATCACAAATAATATTGATATAGTATCAAATGTTGAAATAGGGCAACCTTTGGGAAACAGTGATCACAACACAGTCTCATTTGAGATTGAATTAAAAAAACCAAAATTTTAAGGGGCCAACAAAAACTCTTAATTTTAAAAGGGCAGATTTTAAATGTCTTAAGGGCAGCAATACAAGGTATAGACTGGGACAGAGAGCTTAAAAGTAAAAACTCTAAACACTAAATATACATACTTATCACCATTTACCAAGTGGGAATAAAAGTAAAAGGAGTAAATAACACCCAATGTGGCTTAACAATGATTTAAAGATCAAGATACAGAGTGAAAAACATGCATTTAAATTATACAAACAAGAGGGGACAGAGACTGCTTTACATGAGTACTAGGAAATCAACAAGGTTTGCAAAAGGGCTATTAGACTGGCTAAAATAGAAAATGAAAAATTAATTGCAAAAGAGAGTAAGACTAACCCTAAAATATTTTTTAAGTATATTAATGGGAAGAAGGCGAGAAAGGAAGCTATAGGAACATTACAATGTAACACAGGCCGTCTGATAATTAGTGACCAAGAAAAGGCAGATGAGCTAAATAGGTTCTTTTCTTCGGTATACACAAGGGAGGTACCAGTGGTCGAGACACTGCAACATAATGGGGCTACACTACCTTTGCCAAATAATTGGTTAACACAGGAAGTAATCCAAAAGAGGTTGGAAAAAATAAATGTTAATAAAGCCCCAGGTCCTGATGGAATACGTCCAAGGGTACTAAGGGAACTGGGTTCTGTAATAGCCAAACCATTATATTTAATTTTTCAAGATTCACTCAACACAGGCTCTCTACCAGATGAATGGAGAAAAGCAGATGTGATACCTATATTTAAAAAGGGAGAAAGAGCAAATCCGGGGAATTATAGACCAGAGAGCCTCACTTCTGTAGTGTGTAAGCTTTTAGAAGGGTTAATAAGGGATAATATACAAGAATATGTCTATTTGAACAGGATTATAAGTAGGAGTCAACATGGATTTATGAGAGATAGGTCATGTCAAAAAAATCTAATTAGTTTCTATGAGGAGGTTAGTAGGAACCTGGATCAAGGCAACTCAGTGGATGTAGTATTTTTGGATTTTGCAAAGGCTTTTGATACAGTACTATTGGGCAAACTAAGAGATACAGGAATTGCAGTAAATATCTGCTCATGGATTGAGAGCTGTCTAAAAGACAGGAAGCAAAGGGTTGTTGTAAATGGAATATACTCACATTGGGCTAATGTGGTAAGTGGGGTTCCTGGGGGTTCAGTATTTGGTCATCTCCTTTTTAACATAATTATTAATGATATAGTTGTTGGATTGGAAAGTATTGTCTCCATTTTTGCTGACGACATGAAGTTGTGCAAGTTAATTAAATCAGAAAATGTTGATACCCAAACCCGGTAATTATACATGCATTAATGAAGCATTATCTTATCAATCTGAGAGCAGATTCATTTGTCTGATATGATTTACAGACATTAAGGATAACAACCATTGTTTGCCATCAATATTAATGGGTACGTGTTTACATGTCATGATATCATAATAATCAGGTATCATCTCATAACACTTGTATACCCATGAAATGTGATAACACTGCAGCTCCACAATATCATATAGAAATAGTGATAGTACTCTTGCCCTGGTGATTGTGTTCACAGCTAAACATTCCTTTTGATTTTCATGGCAAGTGATTTCTCATGACAGACACAGTATGATTGGCACTGCTTGTAAATGAAGATCAGGTAAGTTGGTTTACTGTTACAGTAACAGCATAAAACACTGTACTGTAATACAGACATTGCTATATTTTTATCTTTTCCTCTTCCCTTTTTTTTAGGTTATGACCATCATTTTTTACATTTTTCATTTTCCATATTTTGGAACACACTGGATGTGTGTGAATGAAATGGATTGCATACTTAATGCATCTGTTCAATTGAGCAGCTGAAGATATGATGTAAGTGCTATCAGCATTAATGGCTAATTCTATTATATGAAGTGATGAATGATGAGATTTATATTAATATAATTATTATTACTGTGGTGTAGAAGCTATGTATCATTATCATTATATAGTTATACCTTTAAGCACACATTACAGCTTGAGAGCTATGGACAAAACTCCCTGGTACGATTCAGTAAAAACATTATTATTATTTTTTTTTGCTTTTATTAAAAGAAACAGGGTTAAAACAGTGTTACATGAACATTATAGGTAAAACATAACCAGTGCGGAAATAACATTTGAAGAATGGAGAAATACACTTATTTCCATTTAAATCTGTTTTGGTTTTTTTCTTATAGCATTTTTCACATCTATGTACGCCATTGTAATAAGAGATAGAATGTAGAACGAAGCAGAAAGGATAGATAAAGGGGAAGGGGGAAGGGGAAAAGCGGTGGTGTATATTGTAGTGGGTTCATTGATAGTTATATCTTTCTTATTGTAATTTCCTGCTGTGTTACCACCAAATGCATAGGATTCTGAAAATAGCCCTTACAATTTGTTTTTAAAAACTTTCATATGTACTAGTCAGTATTACATGAGTTTTTATGGGAGCCATGGAATAGAGGCCTTAGTTCTTTCACTGTTATTTAAAGTGACATAATAGAGGTTCAAATGTGTTGTAATTTGAAACTACTGATATTTTCAAGTACTTTATCAATTTGATGGTTTTCTAAAATGCATTTCCTACAGTAACCTAACATTGAATTTTGCCAGTGTTTTTGATCCACCCACAAAATATCTTGAATATGATTTTTTTAAAGAGGCAACAGAGCAGAGAAGCTTTTACAATTTGAGACATATGGTTATCCCTAATGGTGCCCTTTGTTCTGCTCATCATTATTTTATGGCAATGGCTCAACTCAGTGTGCACCAGTATATCCCTTTGATTAATGCAAACCAGTTTTCTACTTGAATGCATTTATTTATTCATTTATGTTTTTATATATTTTATGTATGTTTCACATTAATGTTCAATAGATTCTCAATCCAGCATATTATATTGTGTGAAAAAACAAATAAAATAAAAAAGTTAAAGTCTGTAGGGAGAAAAAAGTTGGACCAGTTATAACGTTTTAATTATTAGTACTTTATTACACAAATAAATTACTTTTAACAAGTGATTTCACTGGTAATTAGAACAAATATTTCTAAAAGTCTAACCCTATACTGTTTTCACTTTAAAAAATCCAAAGAATTCAAACAAAATATTTATTTTAATTGTATGCCATTTATTATAAAGGCAGAACATAATCATGTCCTCATTAAAAATGTAAAACAAACGATTAAAATATCATATACACAACTGGCTCACTATGTACAGTAGGTCCAACTGGAGCATATAAACAAACTCATTGGAATGCATATAACATTGTCATAGCCATGCCCATCATCAATGTTCTTGAGAGCTCTTTCTGAAGAGATCTAGAGACAAAGGAGGGGCAGGAAAAAACAATATATTGTGAATTCACTACAAAATGTAATAAAAAATTATGCAAAAGAAAATAACACCCACAGGACAAAAACATAATTAAAATGCTCTTAATGCATTCAGTTAATTAATTCTCTAACACTGTATTACAGAAGAACCTAAATTTGTTTTTCCCTCACATACATACCATGTATAGTACAATAACTTGTATTAATAACAACTATATATATATATATATATATATATATATATATATATATATATATATATATATATAATGAATAATCACAGATCATGAAATTATGCAAACATAAAGAAGGAAATTATTTACCAAAAATGTATGAGGGAAATTAATAAATTTATAGTTTTGATGGTGGTATGTAATTTTTTTACTAAACAATTGATTTCTACTGAACGTTATTAATGAAAACAAACAGTACCATTCCATTTTGAAGCATTATGAACCATTTAGTAATTGAACCACAGATATCAAAAATGTCTCCAATAAAAAATTTAAAAACTAAATTCAATGTATTATAAAAATATATATAACACACACAATGGCTCTACGGCTGTGCAGATAATTTATTACTCTTATTACATGTCTATGATGGAAACAAGGAAGTAATACAATTCATGTGATATTACATCAGATTCTTGTAATAGGATGGATGCACAATCATAAGTTTTTAAATTGTTTATGTACTTAATATTATTTTGTAATAAATTAACTTACAGCCCGATTTGAGCTCTCGCTCGATCCAGTAGCTCGTAAATGAGGTTGCAAGTTAATTTGCTATTCAATTGGTGTCTTTTTGCGGGCTCCAAATGGGTTACGAGTTACGGCCTTGAAAAAATTGCGATGGTTAAACCCATAACTTACAGCCTCCCGAAGCCTTTGATATTTCACTTTCGTAAGAGTTCCGATGGCAAAAATTGATAAATTTCTCCAAGCCCGCAAATGTTTTCACACCTGTAAATGGCAAAAGAAGGAGAAACTCCTGCGAGTGTTAGAGAGGACCCGCAAGGGGGTTAAACACCTGTTCGTAGCTCTGTAAATGCAAATAAAAAATCAATACTGCACTGTAAATTATGGAGGGAGCGATGATAGACATTAGAATTATTTGCACAACAGTCTAAAGCTCGCAAATGGTCAGGAAATTTAATGTATTAGTATGTTTCATTTTGGGGTTAAATTAATCTCAGATATCAATCAGTTAATACATATCAGGCCACCCATATGAACTAGAACAGTATTGGCATACATTTTCATTATTCTTTCTTTTGCAGGTTTGAGTGTCTAATCCTCGAACCTAATTGATTGACATGTAACCTCCTTGTTTTACTGCCGTAATAATGACAGTCTCATTTTCTATTGGCTGATTCGAAATGGGAAGTTACAGGCTTGCTTAATTGATTATGGTCCCGCCCTAAACTGCATGGTTTACGCCTTGGGACAGTAACTTGCAGGCTTGGGCAATTAAATAGCTTTGCATTCGGAGATGAACGGGAGCCCGCAACACACCCGCAGAATCAGACCTTTTGTTTTTACATTGTTTGAGAGATATTTTGAATGTCAAAGGTTTACTTAATAAGCTATTTTAGTGCTATTTTAAGGGGTGTTTTCCTTTCATTAATAAAGGTTGCACTTCATGGGTGCACAGATTGCTTCAATAGAAGAATATATTAGGTAGAAGCCGGATTTATCTTTTTATATTTCTATTGAAACATGGTAATTCACAGTTATGCAGTACAATTTGCTGCTTATATCCACTAACTCAGATATAATAATTCCCCAATGTATTATGCCTATCATTTCACTAACCATGGGCTTTTATCGAGACAATAAACAGGTGCAGAAATTGTCATTATATCTGTATTGCCATTTAACAAAAATGCTCCATCTCCAACCCTGTGATGCTACAAATCACAACTCAGATCAGAGTTTAAAGGTTCCCCATATGGTTATGAGATAACCCAGTGGTAAAAAAATGGTTCTCAGGCAATATATCCTCTGGCTGTTCATAGATACTGATGGGTACTCAGAGGTATGCAGACCTTCTCCAAGTGAAAAACATTCCCTTAGCAGAGTAAAAGTAAGAACACTAGATCCTGGGGGGAAAATCCATCAGCCTCTATTCTGGATCTGCTTGAGGCTTGAATATCCACTGCAAGACTGGATTTTAAATAGTGAAAGCCAACCTCACCTGAGTCTCATTATTTTATGGCGGTCTTTCACTATTCAAGTTGAATATACTGTAGTAATTCACTTCACTGACTGTATTCTGAGATATAAAAAAGGTTATTTTTATGGTGTGCATTCCTACTCTTTTGCATGAATTTACAAATATTCTATACAGAATATGCTACAGAAGATTATTTTGCAGCAATGTATGAACTTTAAATTTAGATCAACCACTTCTTTTCAGTGGCCATACAATAGATTAACATAAATAGTAGGTAAAATAGGAAACAATTTGAGTATTTGACATTCAAATATCAAGCCAGGGCCTGACCAGTGATGTAATTTAACACAGTAAAAATGTCTTTTATATGCAACATTTCAGGCACTGATAAAAAAACATACATTTTATAAAAAGAGTTTATGTCAACACATTCTAACAATTCTACAACTCCTAAACAAATGTCCATAATGTGTGTCTAGACAATTAACAATTACTTTAAGGGATACGGGATTAAGGGATACTGTCACCATAACATCACATGTATTTCTTCTTAAAAAGTAATAAAAACTGGTTGTATATTTTACTACCAGTCTCTCTACAGTGAACCATTCACAAGATGTTCAGAACTGTTTGTGCAGCATTCTTATGATAAGGTGCTGATCATTCATCTGCTAATCTACAGTTTATTAGCTTGCTAAGTGTAGGGGGGTATTTAGTGCATAATAACACTGAAATAGATCCTGCATGTTTGATTACGTGTTTGTATCTCCTACTAGCTCATCAATGCAGCTAAAGATTTGCATATTAACATCAATGCTGAATACCTCTACAGTGACTTACTTTAAGCAAAAACATATCAATATACTTTTGTAAATCATAAAATACTCTGTAAACTGTGGAATATGTTTTTTCAACTATTTGAATTTTTATCAGACATCAGAAGTACGGATTGTTGTATCATCTAGACTGAATGGAAATGGATTTTCTTTGGCCCTCTGAGGTTCAGACATGTGCCTTGTACGTACTCCTTCTTCCTCTCCAATTTGAGAGTCTTCAAAAGTCACTTTTCCAGAGAGCTCTGTTTCACACTTTGGGACTGGGGTCCATGGCTGCCAGGATGATTTTAGAGAAGATGATTTTCCAAAGGTATATTTGTCTTCAGAGGAACCGCAAGAATGAGCAGTCGGTGCGTTTGAAATGCTGGCACGGTTTAAGGACATAGTACGTGAAAAAGAAACCTCCTATAGAGAAAAGGGGTAAAGCTATGTTAATTTGCATATAATTTCCAGGGAACCATGGCAAAACATTATGCTACCTAAATGACAAGCCAACAAATAGTTACATTTCTGGCTGAATTATCATAACATCAGGTTCTTGAGTGCACTCAGGGATCATTATCTGGCCCAGGTTATAAAATAACCTACTAGTAATGAGGCTATCTTGGATTTAGTCATCACAAATAATATTGATATAGTATCAAATGTTGAAATAGGGCAACCTTTGGGAAACAGTGATCACAATATGCATTTAAATTTTACAAAAAAGAGGGGGAAGAGACTGCTTTACGTGAGTGTAAGGAAATCAACAAGGCTTGCAAAAGTGCTATTAGACTGGCTAAAATAGAAAATGAAAAGTTAGTTGCAAAAGAGAGTAAGACTAACCCTAAAATATTTTTAAAATATATTAATGGGAAAAAAGTCAGGAAGGAAGCATAGGAACATTACAATGTGACACAGGCTGTCTGACAATCAGTGACCAGGAAAAGGCAGATAAATAGGTTATTTTCTTCGGGACACAAGGGAGGTACCAGTGGCTGGGATACAGCAACATAATGGGGCTATACTACCTTCACCAAATAATTGGTTAACACAGGAAAAAATCCAAAAGAGATTTGAAAAAATACATGTTAATAAAGCCCCAGGTCCTGATGGAATACATCCAAGGGTACTGAGGGAACTGGGCTCTGTAATAACCAAACCATTATATGTAATTTTTCAAGATTCACTCAACACAGGGTCTCTACCAGATGACTGGAGAAAAGCAGAGGTGATACCTATATTTAAGAAGGGAGCAAGAACAAATCTGGGAAATGATAAGCTTTTAGAAGGGTTAATACGGAATATTATACAAGAATATGTCTATTTAAACAATATTATAAGTAGGAATCAACATGGATTTATGAGAGATAGGTCATGTCAAACAAACCTAATTCGTTTCTATGAAGAGGTTAGTAGGAACTTGGATCAGGGCAACTCAGTGGATGTAGTCTTTTTGGATTTTGCAAAGGCTTTTGATACAGTGCCACAAGAGAGACTATTGAAGAAACTAAGGGATACAGGATTTGCAGTAAACATCTGCCCCTGGATTGAGAGCTGGCTAAAAGATAGGAAGCAAAGGGTTGTTGTAAATGGAACATACTCAGATTGGACTAATGTGGTAATGTGGTTCCTCAGTGTTCAATATTAGTTTTTTTCCTTTTTTTAAATTATAAATGACTTAGAAGTAGGATTGGAAAGTATTGCCTCCATTTTTGCTGATGGCACTAAGTTGTGCAAGGTAATGATATCAGATAATGATGTACTTTCCCTCCAAAGGCACTTGTATAAATTAGAGAAAAGGGCAACTACATGGCAGATGAGATTTAATACAAATAAATGTAAAATTATGCATCTGGGAAAGAAAAATAGCTATGCAATTTATATTCTTAATGGATCAAATATATCTCCAGGGTGTTAGAGTCTGATTATCAATGTATTATCCAGAAAAGTTTAATACAAAAGGAGCAAATGATATTACACCAATATTTATATACAGTATGTACATTTATGCCACTTAGAACTATGCTGCAATTGTTATTGCTAGTTAATTTGCCACAGATCTGAAACAATATGAATAGTCCAATATAATGTGTATTTGTAAACAATGTATCACTTAGGCTCCAAGGGGATTTGAAATGCTAATTACATTTATTTTATTGGGTATGTTCCATACACAGAAGTCCCAATAATATAGTTAATACGATAGTCCAATGTGGTCAAATTCCAATCATTATCATATATCCTTGAATAGTAAATGGATAAAAATGCAAAATAAATTATTATATGTGGTTCCAAGAGAGTTGTCCTTCTGAGTCCTCACTGAGAATAAGATAGTGTTCTCATACTATAGGACTATTCATTATATATTTGGACCAATATATATTACCTAAAGGAACCTATAACACCTAATATTCCCTATTTAATTGTTGTTTCATTGAACTAGATTAAATCTAGCTGGAGCAGACCTAGACATAACCTAAACAATTGGGGTATTCCTGAATCAGTAAATGATGTATACTTGACAAGTTTTGTTGGGGTCTGAAATTCTACAGGAAACATTATAGACAGAACGCACAAAAATGTAAAAAAAAAACTCTTTGAAAGAAGGACAGTTTATTTTTATACTCACAAGGAAGCTATTGTCAAAGTAATAAGATCTAAGCCAATCTTCAATCATATGAAGAAATTATGTTTTCAGGCTTATCTGGTGCAATATTACAGAAAAGTAAAGTGTTTAGTCCTGTAACAGCATGGTAGAGAGAATGTAACATGCAATATGAATGGAGCTTTCCAATGAGATTGTTGGTTATAAAACAAAAAAATTGATTAATGCTCCAAAGATGGAATATGTTCAGGACATTGAAGATCTACAGTCACTGAAGCCCATTAACTTAAACAAATATTTGACTGGTTCTGAATGGACTCTAGTATCTAAAAAGAAATAGGCACATTGATTGTTATGCATTATGTTTATGTTTAAATAATTGGGAAATAATGTCTTCTCATTATAGTATTAATTCAACTTCACTCTTAATAGTGATTGAGTACATTTTAATATTTGTACCTTTCTTTCTTCCTATTAGAAAAGTATTTGAGAGGACTATCCTTCTGCACAAATTCATGTCTCTTTCTTTCACAATAGGAAGTAATTGCACTTTAAACATAAAATAATTAAGACTGTATGAGGACTTGTAACAGTTTTAAAATCTAAAATGTACTCTTGCACTTTATTTACATTTTATGGGATTTTGTCCAATTAAATTGTAATCACATAATGAGAAGATTAGGACTTGGAGCGGGGAAGTTTGGTTTGTATTTGTTAACGTATTCTGGGGAACCAAGTAGTTAACAGTTCAAGTTTGTATTACAGAAATGTTGAACAATAAAAGTAACATGATAATAATTGTCACACAATGTCCAGGGATTTATTTTCCCTCAGGAAGGAGAAAGAAGCACTGACTGAACATAAAAAAATACATTATAAATAGTTGGGTTACCGGAGACTCATTGGTTGTTTAATGAGAAACTTAAATTGGACAGTCATTTTTTGAATATATAATTTCCTCTTCATGTAACAAAAAGGAGAGGAGTTTCAATCTTATTTAGCAAATAAATTACTTATGAACCAATATATGTTGATAAATATGGCAATGAAAAGTAAATTTTCATTGACTTTTAATTAAATGGAGTGATCTCTATACATTAATAAATATGTATGTCCCTATTAAGTGCCAAATACCATTTTTACCTAAAACAATAAACACATTTATGAAATATGTACAAGGCAAGTTAATATTGAGAGATTGTAATATGGTTATGAGCAATGATAAGTGGTGTGGTCTGACCATGTATGGACAGCTATTACATTGGATAATTATAGACCAGTTAAAACTTACAATAGAATTTGGAAATGTAAATAATTTATCCTAAATATGCTAGAGTATAAAGACCAGACAAAAAATGCTTTGAAAGAATACTTCCTGAATAATTCAATGGAAGAAGTTCATAAGTTGTTGTTATGGATGGTTCAAAACCAGTAATTTCTGAGGCATTTGAAAAAAGTAAGGCTCAACATTAACAACCTTATTAAATTGCGATTCGGCCAATTGAAAAGAGCTCTATATAAGCACAGAGCATTTTTTGGATAGAAGTTCACTAACTAAAAACTTCTGTAAAAAAATATGATCTGTGCTTATATAGAGCTCTTTTCAATTGACCGAATCACAATTTAATAAGGATGTAAATGAGCTATATATAAAATTCTATTGGAATAAGAATACAATTAATAAACTAATGACTATTAAATATTGTTTTTTATTTAAATAAATGAGGTAAAAAATATAATTAAATGTATTTTACAAAAACATGCTGAATTGATGTTAGGAAAACTAAAAAAAATCTAATAGATTACTAGTAAATAAGTTAAGGTGTAAGAACAACAGGTTATCAATAAGTAAAGGGAAAATTCCCTATGAGGAAAAAGAAAGCCCTATTTATTTTAATTTAGATATTGCAATTTAGATAGTGGAAGTGTTCAATGAGACAAGAAGTTCCCTTCTGATTTATTAGAAGCTAACATAATTAATATTCCAAAGGAGGGGGAAATAATCTGTGTGGCGATCTGCTTTCTTCAGTTAAACTTGATAAGGCTACTATGGCCAAATCTAGCCATCAGATCTTTCAGGTTATTTTTGGGCCCTTTACCAAGGCAGTGAATGTCTCTAAAACCCCCTTCTTTGGATGCAGCATTTAAAAATATGAACACAGGATCAGAACATAAAAAAGAATCAGGAACTGCTTTTATTGCCATTGAACTTTATAACAGGTTAAATAGATGTATATTTAAATTTAAACTGAAAACATTCTGTAATAGTTGTGTGGGTCTTATGACTTTTGTATAAAATACAAACATTTTCAAATATTTCTTCTGCAAGGCATCATAACATCCTAATATCCAGCTCAATACATACTAAATTTTTGCCTCTTGCCTTCTTAACATTGTATGCTTTCTTTCAAGACTATTTAGTTTTACAGAGATCTTTTACATTATACATACTCTCAAGCGTATCCTCATGGTTTGGACTGCTGCAGTTATTGCCTTAATCCAGTTGTGCATTTCCTGAGGGCTGTCAGCCTGTAAAATACAAACAGAAATAATGAATCTATTAGTTCTTTGATTGGCACAAGAAATTCTCTGACTATTTACCATATTACTATTGTGGTCAAGAATGAATTGACAAGGTTAAACATTGATATCCTGGGAATTGTTGAACTTAAATAGACTGGAATTGGACATGTCACATCAGACAACCACCAGATCTTCAACTGTGGTTAAGAATCCCACAGAAGAAATGGAGAAGCCATCCTAGTCAATCAAAGAGTGGCCAAAACAGTGCTTGATTACAACCCAATAAATGATAGAATTATTTCAATTCAAATTCAAGACAAGCCATTTAATATCACGTGGATCCAAGCCTATGCTCCAACCACAGATGATGAAGAGATTGAAGTTGGCCAGTACTATGAAGACATTTAGCACGTCATAGATATAACACCAAGAAAAGATGTTACTTTCATCATAGGAGATTGGAATGCTAAAGTAGGGAACCAAAAGACACCTGGAATCATTGGCAAATTTGGCCTTGGAGTACAAGCATGTCAGAGATTAGTAGAATGTTGTCAAGATAATTCTCTGGTCGTAGCAGACACCCTCTTCCAACAGCCTCCTAGACAATTCTACACATGGACATCACCAGATGGACAACATAGAAATAGGATTGACTCTATACTTTGCAGTCAAAGGTGGAGGAGCTCTATACAGTCAGCAAAAACAAGACCTGGAGCTGACTGCAGCTCAGACCATGAGCTTCTTATTGCAAAGTTGAAAATTAAACTGAAGAAAAGAGGGAAAACCATCAGACCAAGTAGATACAAAATAAATAATATCCCTTGTGAATATGCAGTGGAATTAAAGAATATATTTAAGGGACTAGACATGGAAGATAAAATGCCTGAAGAACTTTGGACCGAAGTTTGCAACATTATCCAGGAAAAAACAACAAAGAATATCCCTAAAAGAAAGAAAAGTAAGTTGTCAAACTGGCAGTCTGATGAGGCTTTGAAAGTAGCTCAGGAAAGAAGGAAAGCGAAAGGTAGTGGAGATAAGAAAATATTTGTCCAACTGAATGCAGAATTCCAGAGGATCGCAAGAAGAGACAAGGAGACAATTTAGAATGAGGGATGTAAAGTGATCGAAGAAGATAACTGAATGGGTAAATCAAGAGATCTCTTCAAGAAAATTGCGAGCCTAAAATGTACCTTTCATGCCAAAGAGGGCGTAATAAAAGACAAAAATGGTAGGGACTTAATAGAAGAAGATCAGATGAAGAAGAGGGGGCATGAATACACTGAAGATATATCCAGGAATGATCTTAACAGCAGTGATGACCTAAATAATTTGTCCAATGAGCTGGAGCCAGACACCTTGGAGAGCGTAGTGAGAGGGCTCTAGGATTTCTTGATGATAATAAGGCTGCAGGATCCCAACTGAACTATTTAAAATGCTACATGATGATGCTGTGAAAGTGTTACTTGCCTTATGCCAACACATTTGGAACACTCAACAATGGCCAATAGACTGGAAAAGGTCAGTCTACATCCCAATCCCAAAAAGAGGCAGTGCCAAAGAGTGCTCCAATTATCGAACAATTGCACTCATTTCACATGCCAGCAAGGTGATGCTTAAGATTCTACAAGCTCGACTCCAACAATATATGGACCAGGAACTACCAGATGTGCAAGCCGGGTCCTGCAGAGGAAAAGGCACAATTGATCAAATTGCCAATGTCCGCTGGATAATAGAGAAAGAAAGAAAGTAAAAAAAAAAAAAACATTTACTTTTGCTTCATAGACTATTCTAAAGCCTTTGACTGTGTGGATCACAACAAAAATGTGGCATGTCCTTAAAGAGATGGGAGTACCAGGTCATCTCATCCTCCTCCTAAAGAATCTGTATGTCGACCAAGCTGCCACAGTCAGAACTGAACATGGGACAACAGAATGGTTCAAGATCGGAAAAGGAGTGCGACAAGGATGTATATTGTCACCTTATTTATTTAACTTATATGCAGAGTATATCATGCGTAAGGCTGGACTGGATGAATCCAAAGAAGGAATCAATATTGCTGGAAGGAATATTAACAACCTCAGATACGCTGATGATACTACTCCGATGGCTGAAAGTGAAGAGGAACTAAAGGACATATTGATGAGGGTAAAAGAAGAGAGTGCAAAAGTTGCCCTGCTGCTCAACGCTAAAAAGATGAGGAACATGGCAAACTGCAATCTCACTTCCTGGCAAATAGATGGGGAAGAAGTGAAGGCAGTGAGAGATTTCATTTTCCTTGGATCCAAGATCTCTGCAGATGGTGACTGTAGTCATGAAATTAAAAGACGTTTGCTTCTGGGGAGGAAAGCTATGGCAAGTTTGGACAAGCTAGTAAAAGGTAAATATGTTAAACTATCAACAAAGGTCTGCATAGTTTGAACAATGGTGTTCCCAGAAGTAACATACAGATGTGAGAGCTGGACCAAAAAGAAGTCTGAGCGCCATAGAAATTATGCCTTGGAATTGTGGTTAATTGTGGAGAAGACTGCTTAGAGTCCCTTGGACTGCAAGAAGATCCAATAAATCATTACTTCAGGAAATTAATACAAACTGTTCACTAGAAGGTATGATCATGAGGCTGAAGCTCAAATATTTTGGCCATATCATGAGACGGCAGGATTCCCTAGAAAAGACTGTGATGCTGGGAAAGATTGAAGGCACAAGAAGAAGGGAACGACAGAGGCGGAGATGGATAGATGAGGTCACTGAAGTAATGCACCTGAACTTGATGGAGCTCAGAGGGGCAGTGACTGAGAGATGCACCTGGTGTGCTGTGGTTCATAGAGTCACGAAGAGTTGGACACAACTGAACGACTAAACAACAACAAAATTGAAATTTATATATTCATGAATCTTTTTATATTTAAAAAAAAAAAAGAAATAAGGTATTAAAGGACCACAAAAGTTGCCATATGTACTCTGAATCATCCTTTAGACACATTCCAGACTTACACTATGTTTGTGAGTAGAGTGTGATGGTGCAGTGGTAAGTAATTTGTTTTAAAGATTTTATATATATATATATATATATATATATATATATATATATATATATATATATATATTATTAATAACTAGTTCACATAATTATTAAACTTTTTTTTTTTTAAAACAAACATATGTTTTATTATTTAACTTAAAGGACATATTTCATATTTTTAAACAGTAAAGAAAAAAGTGCCTTTTTGGGATATAAATCCAAGGCCTTCTCCACCACAGAAAACAACCTTAGCTACTATACCATCTGATTTGTTGCTACTTAACTTATTAGAGTAAATACTAGTAGTTAAAAATGCAGTACCGAGCTCATTACTCATTCAGGAAGAGGCAACAAACTAAAATTGCCCAATTTCTATTGATATCCATACTGACTTTTATTGATGTATTCATAACTCCTTAAGTTCAGCATTAACACTTTTCCCATTTGCTTTTTCATCCTCTAGCTAATGGTGCAAAGCACATATGGGGACTGTTGTGGTCCTTTAATACTATTACTGCAACCTGCAATATTATCAACCTCTCATTCTTTAATAATAACTGTTAAACCGGTATTTCTCAGAATTCTGAACAGGAAATAAGTGTGTTATCTTATTCATACATATATAAATATATATATAGATAGACAGATAGATAGATAGATAGATAGATAGATAGATAGATAGATAGATAGATAGATAGATTTACCTGGATATAAAACGTCCTAGGGCCCGTAATAATTTCAAACAGGTTGTCCCTCATCAATAAATCTCTAAATCAAAACAAAGATGGATTTTGATTAATTATGCAATTACATTTAATATATTCATATGTTTTAGATGTATCTTCTGAAATTATACATTTCTGCAAATTCACACTGTGGAATCATGTTAAATATTCAGTGTCACTCTAACGTTCTGCATATTCATTTTTTTAGCAGGAGTCTATGGTCCAAGAATGGAACACTAACTCCTTTTAACCCATTTTGCTAGACATGACATCATTATATTGGGAAGTAATTAAGCTGTCTCAGTAATTATCTTAGCAGCTGCTATGTGATGCGAGTTCAAATGTTGTAATGAGCTGAATAAATAAGTGTGGTGGTGTTGATAGGTATAATATGACTTGAATGTTTTCATTTATTCCACCACCCACATGCACACACCATGACATATAGCTTACATATTATAATTTCTACAGTTACTCTTTATCACTGCATGCCACTGTTCCATTAATGCGCATTTCACGATTATATTATATATAATATGATACATCTGTACTTTATTTTTAATATCTATTTATTGTCTTTTTTGAGTTTGCACATGAAAATAATGACAAATACTATATAGAGTTGGCATATATTACATCATGATATATATATATATATATATATATATATATATATATATATGTATACCATAGTTACCATAGTTAGCTGTGAATGTCCAATAATCCAGTTGAATAATCCGAGTATTACAGTAAGTAGTGATACCTTTTTTATTGGACAAACTTCATAATATAAAAAAAGGTATCACTATTCACTGCAATACTCTACTAATACACTGCAATGATTATTCAACTATATATATATATATATATATATATATATATATATATATATATTTAATGATAACTGTATATATATATAAGGATTTATAATGCCAATATATATATATATATATATATATATATATATATATATATATATATATATATATATATATATAGTGGATTTATAAAGTCTACACACCTGTGTTAAAATGTCAGGTTTCTGTGCTGTAAAAAAATGAGACAAAGATAAATCATTTCAGAACTTTTCCACCTTTAATGTTACCTATAAACTGTACAACTCAATTGAAAAACAAACTGAATTTTTTTAGGTGGAGGGAAGAAAAATAATAAAGACCCTCTTTTAACTGGGGATGTAGCTGTGTTCAGAATTAAGCAATCACATTCCAAATCGTGTTAAATAGGAGTCAGCATACACCTGCCATCATTTAAAGTGCTCCTGATTAACCCCAAATAAAGTTCAGCTGCTCTAGTTGGTCTTTCCTGAATTTTTCTTAGTCGCATCCCACAGCAAAAGCCATGGTCCACAGAGAGCTTCCAAAGCATCAGAGGGATCTCATTGTTAAAAGGTATCAGTCAGGAGAAGGGTACAAAATAATTTCCAAGGCATTAGATATACCATGGAACACAGTGAAGACAGTAATCATGAAGTGGAGAAAATATGGCACAACAGTGACATTATCAAGAACTGGAGCTCCCTCCATAACTGATGAAAAGACGAGAAGAAAACTGATATGGGAGGCTACCAAGAGGCCTACAGCAACATTAAATGAGCTGCAGGAATATCTGGCAAGTACTGGCTGTGTGGTACATGTGACAACAATCTCCTGTATTCTTCATATGTCTGGGCTGTGGGGTAGAGTGGCAAGACGAAAGCCTTTTCTTATGAAGAAAAACATCCAAGCCAGGCTACATTTTGCAAAAACACATCTGAAGTTTTCCAAAAGCATGTGGGAAAGGGAGTTATGGTCTAATGAAACCAAGGTTGAACTTTTTGGCCATAATACCAAAAGATATGTTTGGCGCAAAAACAACAATGCACATCACCAAAAGAACACCATACCCACAGTGAAGCATGGTGGTGGCAGCATCATGCTTTGGGGTTGTTTTTCTTCAGCTGGAACTGGGGCATTAGTTAAGATAGAGGGAATTATGAACAGTTCCAAATACCAGTCAATATTGGCACAAAACCTTCAGGCTTCTGCTAGAAAGCTGAACATGAAGGAACTTCATCTTTCAGCATGACAACGACCTAAAGCATACATCCAAATCAACAAAGGAATGGCTTCACCAGAAGAAGATTAAAGTTTTGGAAAGGCCCAGCCAGAGCACAGACCTGAATCCAATTGAAAATCTGTGGGGTGATCTGAAGAGGGCTGTGCACAGGAGATGCCGTCGCAATCTGACAGATTTGGAGTGTTTTTGCAAAGAAGAGTGGGCAAATCTTGCCAAGTCAAAATGTGCCATGCTGATAGACTCATACCCAAAAAGACTGAGTGCTGCAATAAAATCAAAAGGTGCTTCAATTATTAGTTTAAGGGTGTGCATACTTATGCAACCATATTATTTTATTTTTATATTTTTTCTTCCCTCTACCTAAAAGATTTCAGTTTGTTTTTCAATTGAGTTGTACAGTTAATAGGTCCCATTAAAGGTGGAAAAAGTTCTGAAATGATTTATCTTTGTCTAATTTTTTTACAGCACAGAAACCTGACTTTTTATATCCACTGTAGTTCCATTAATTTTACTAGGGAGAAGAACTGTCAATAGCATTATTAATAATATTAATAACAAAATATCAATATCAACATAAAAAGTCATTTTTTTTAAAAATATGAATGAAAAATATTTTTTTAACACATAAAATATAGTTTTGGAGAAACCAGGGAAACAGAGCTACCAAATAATCAGTCTTAACTGGGACATATTAAACATATTAAATACCCTGACAATGTATCAAACTCAAAGAGTATGGCCAATATGAATAGTTAAAATAAGGTTTAAGATTTACTGAGAGAGGAATTTGCCAATTTTATAATCAAAAAACAACACATCATAAAATTAAAGTGACACAGTAAATGTCCTATTAAATGAAAAATACACATATAAATAAATATAAGTTAAAATGGATCCTTGTAGAACTCCACATGACAAATGCATAGGTTTAGAGGAGTATGTACCTGATGAAACCCACTGCAACCTCCTAGTGAGAAAAGATTTCAACCATCTGAGGACAATGCTATCTAGTCCACAATAGTTTTTCAGCCACTTCAAAAATTCCACTGTGATAAAATGCTGCATAGAGGTCAAGGAAAAAGTCTCTGTAAATATAAGGTTTCAATTTGAGCATTCTCTCTCTCCACTAAAAATTGTAATAATAAAAATATATATATTTTTTGTGTATTTCATTTCTGCAACAATTAGAACCTCTCCTATGCCACCTTACCTAATAGTTTATTATTAATGTTAATTATTGTTATTTTCCTATATAGGTATTAAATAAAATTATATACTATATACTGACCATAAATTAGGTTTTAATGAAAAGATCGTCCATGTCTTTAGATGACCAGCATAACCAGGAGACTATTGTGCAAACTAAGAGATACAGGAGTTGCAGTAAATATCTGCTCATGGTTTGAGAGCTGGCTAAAAGACAGGAAGCAAAGGGTTGTTGTAAATGGAACATACTCCGATTGGACTAATGTGGTAAGTGGGGTTCCTCAGGGTTCAGTATTAGGTCCTCTCCTTTTTAACATATTTATTAATGACTTAGAAGTAGGATTGGAGTGTGGTGTCTCCATTTTTGCTGATGACACGAAGTTGTGCAAGGTAATTAAATCAGATAGTGATGTGCTTTCCCTCCAAAGGGATTTACATAAAATTAAGGAATGGGCATCTAAATGGCAGATGAGATTTAAGGTCAAATAGCTATGCAATTTATAATCTTAATGGAGCAAATCTAGGTGTATCAGATATCGAAAGGGATTTGGGAGTGCTTGTGGACAACCACCTAGGTAAGAGTGCTCAAAGCCAAGCAGCAGCTGCAAAGGCAAATCAAATATTAGCATGTATTAAGAAGGGAATAGAAGCCAGGGAAGCAAATATAATTCTGCCACTATACAAATCTCTAGTACGCCCTCATTTGGAATATGGAGTACAATTTTGGGCACCACTTCATAAAAAGGACATTTTAGAGCTGGAAAAGGTACAGAGGAGGGCAACAAAACTAATAAGGGGAATGGAGGGGCTAAGTTATGAAGAAAGACTAACCAAATTAAACTTATTTTCTCTAGAAAAAAGGCATCTAAGAGGAGATATGATTACCTTATATTAATACATCCAGGGTCAGTATAAAGATTTGTCAAGGGAGCTTTTTGTGCCAAGAGGTTTTCAACTGACAAGAGGACATCCCTTGAGGTTAGAAGTAAAAAGATTCCACCTTAAAGAAAGAAAAGGGTTCTTCACAGTAAGGGTGGTTAATCTGTGGAATTCTCTACCAGAGGAGGTGGTGACAGCGGATTCGATAGATAACTTTAAAAGGCGACTGGATTTATTTCTAATTAAAAAGTGAATTCAGGGTTATCATGAATAATTAGAGAGGCATAATTGATCCAGGGAGAAGTCCGGTCGCCGGTGTCTGGGATCAGGAGGGAATTGATTATTTATTTATTTTTTATTTTATATACAACTAATTAATGAATAGTTAATCCGCATATTGCAGATCAGAGGAGATCTTGGAGGGTTGAACTTGATGGACTGAAAGTCTTTTTTCAACCTTAAATACTATGGGCCTCATTCTATTAGCGGCCGCAGCCGTTGCGGGGCCGCAAGGACCGGCCGCAAGCTATTCGGCTATTCTATTCCCTTACGGCCGGGGGCTCCGGCAGGCTTGCGGCCGGCGCCTTGCTATCTCTTGCGGGCGCTCGCACCGGAGGAAAGCCTTTGATCTAAAACGGCCGCAAGAGTTTCGGCCGTAAGAAATTTCTATTTGCAATTCAATTGCTACGGGAAACCTCTCTGCAAGGCTAAAAACGAGCCGCTGCTTACTTGCAGGAAAGAGGTCCCGCTAGCACCAATTAAGCACATAAAATAGCTCAAATAAAGCCATCCTGCACTTTGAGAAGACTATAAAGGGATTTTAGGTGTTAGAAAAAATAGCACATAATTATCCTATACTCAAATCCGTAAAATATTTTATTTTTAATATCCGTAAAATATCCATGTAAAAAGTCCAGAGTGCTTGGAGCACCTCAGACACACCCACGCCGCAGCCAGAAAATAAACAGTTAATTTGAACTCGGGTTTGGGCTGATGTGCAAGCTTGAGAGTGGGTTACTTTTAATCCTCATGTCCCCCAATATGATCCCTAGCATTTACAGAGCTGTACAGTGCAGGCTTGAATTTATTTTTGCGTTTTTATATTTCAGAGCTTACGGCCGGTTCCAAGATATGCGGCCGGCCGTAAGAGGAGATCCTTGCGGGGCCGTATAATAGAATCGCGAGTTAACAGAACCCCCGCAAGGAATCGCAGCCTTACGGCCGATTTACGGCCGCTAATAGAATGAGGCCCTATGTAACTATGTAACTATGTAACTTGATATTTTATGCTTGACACTATAAGATATGATAATTATGCGAGGGACAGTGGCATTTGTTACTGTTTTCTAAAAATGAAATAATTTCAAATTGTTACAGATGATAGTCTACATTTTACAAGCCCACAAGAGTGGATATGGGACATTTAGGATATCTCCTACTATTGTATTATTTAAATGGTAACATGGAAATGTCTCTTGGCTCTAATGTGGTAAAGTGGAATATTACCAATGTCTCTCATATTTATAATGCAGTAGATATTATTACAATAATGTGAACATGCAGGAGATAAGTTCTCACCAAGAGCTAAAGGTAAGCTACTGCATTAAGGCATCATGCCATTTTCTTGTTAGATGTAGAAACCAGCAGCCTTATTAAATTGCGATTCAGCAAATTGAAAAGGGCTCTATTTAAGCACAGAGCATTTTTTTTTTACAGAAGTTTTTAGTTAGTAAACATCTATCCAAAAGCAAGGTCTTCGCTAACTAAAAACTTCTGTAAGAAAATATGCTATGTGCTTAAATAGAGACCTTTTAAATTTGCTGTATCGCAATTTAATAAGGCTGCAGAGCTACATTGTATGAAAAATGTCCTTGCTTCTACAGGAGATTTTATCCAAAGTGCTATCTCATGGCTCTTATAATAGTTACTGAGCATACTATCAGCCTTATTAAATTGCGATTCGGCCAATTGAATAGGGCTGTATATAAGCAAAGAGCATTTTTTTTTACAGAAGTTTTTACTTCTAGCTTTTGGATAGAAGTTCACCAACTAAAAACTTGTGTAAAAAAATATGCTCTGTGCTTATATAGAGCCCTTTTTAATTGGCTGAATTGCAATTTAATAAGGCTGTGTGTGTTTTCATAAGACCCTACCAGTGAGACAAATCCTTACGTGTAAACTCTACTCTTACGAGAACACTTACCTGACACTTAAGGAGCTATGAGTGTCTAGTAGGAAGACAAATATCTTTAAAAAAGCATTTTACAGGACAATACAAAACATACATTTGAAGCATACCCATCCTAAGGTACAAAAGAAGCTTTTTTATTGGTTAAACCAGTCCTACACAACAATACTAAAGAACAGTAAAAAAATCACAATGTGAATTAAAAAAACACATTAATTAAACAATGAAACCCAATTAGTATGAAGCGCAACCTGATTAATAAAGAGTGACAGGGGTTTCGTATCTTTTTTTATATCTTACATATAGTTTAAAATAAATAATATTTTGTAATGCATGTAAATAGTAAAGATCTGCAGCAAACAGGTGAGAATTATTTTCTATGTCATCAGATGAGCTGAGTATGATTTTTATTTCTTGTTAAATCTAATCTAATATTAATCTAAGTTTTACTTTAATGAATTATATTCAGTATATGATTTATATTTTCTAACAGCATTTATCACAAAAAGATATAAAAGAAAATATGCACTAAAGAAATAGATAAAAGGCAATATATTTGATCCACCTTGGCTTGACTAGTAAATTGAAATAAATCTGAGTGGAAGTATAATCTTGCACTCACAGTGTGTCTCAAATATTTCATCCCATTTTCAATTTTTTTTTTCTACACAAAGGAGCAATTAGTTTTAATATATTTTTAATGTTGAATATATGATCATTTAAATGATGATATAAATGAGATCAAAACTTGGGGCCTCATTCAATTGCAAATAAATGTATTTTTTCCAACCTGCTTTGGATTTCTTCCTGCGTTAACCAATTATTCGGCTAAGGTAGTCTATCCCCATTATGTTGCAGTGTCCCAACCACTGGTACCTCCCTTGTGTATACAGAAGAAAATACCCTATTTAGCTCATCTGCCTTTTCCAGGTCACTAATTATCAGACGGTCTGTGTCACATTGTAATGTTCCTATAGCTTCCTTCCTCGCCTTCTTCCCATTAATATATGTAAAAAATATTTTCAGGTTAATCTTTTGCAAATCATTTTTCATTTTCTATTTTAGCTAGTCTAATAGCCCTTTTGCAAGCCTTGTTGATTTCCTTGTACTCGCGTAAAGCAGTCTCTGTCCCCTCTTGTTTGTATAAGTTAAATGCCTGTTTTTTATTCCAGATCTTAATCTTTAAGTCATTGTTAAGCCACTTTGTATGTGATTTACTCCTTTTACTTTTATTCCCACATGGTATATGGTGATAAGTATGTATATTTAGTAAGGATTTAAATGTTGTCCATTTATGTTCAGTATTTTTACCTGCCAGTTCTCTGTCCCAGTCTATACTTTGTATTGCTGCCCTTAGACCATTAAAATCTGGCCTTTTCGATTGCTGGGATCTGGGTGACAAATCACCCGGTCTACCTTCCTAATAATAGAGACCCCTACCACCAAAACCTGTCTGTTGCTCTGCCATGCTGCCCTCCCACTCCTCCAGTAGAACTGTTCTCCCGGCTGTTAGAGGGAACAGCTCTATTTGGAAATGCCATTCCAGCACTGGTAACCACCTCAACCAAACACAGCTTACTTGACTAATAAATAGCTAGTCAGATAATGCCTAGAGCTAGTTGACAAGAGGTTTTTGCCCTTATTGTCTCAAAATACATAGGGCCCTATTAAATTTCATCGTACAGCCCCATAAGTCTTCGGGCTTGAAATTTGCAGGAGTTACAGATTAGAAAAGGCTGCAACTACATGGCCGAAATCCAAATCCATATATCATGCTTTGGCACGTAGAATTTCCAGGCGTGAACTTGATAAATTATTTAAACCCATACTTACGGGTTTAGACGGAGCCAATAGTAAAAGAGATTATCGTCATTATGTCACTAAAACATAGAGATTACAGTTCAATCACTTCCGGTTTTGAAGTCTGAGTTTCGATCGGTCCTGCATTCCAGAAATAATGCAATATGAAAAAATCAATAAATATAATATTCTAGTCCATGCGAGTTCTATTATATGTATTAACACATTGATTGCCAGGATCAATATAACACAGAAATTAAACATAAATAAAAAAAAAATTTGATTGCAGATTTGCAAGCTTAAGAATGTCGTGCTATTAATTTTAATAACTTTTATTGCTTCCCTGTAATTTAAAATACAGGTGTGTGTTTATATTTGCTTTTACAGTACTCATAGGATTTTTGGCTACATTTGCCATTTACGGGTTTGAACGCAATTGCGTCTTTGGGGAATTGTAGCAATTTAATAGCAAATTGCGATTGTAACATTTACGGGCTTGAAAGATCAAAGGCTTAGCTGGGTCGGACTTACAATTTTGGCACATGCTGTGTAACCCGCAGATAGTTTGCGGGTAGCTAAACAAGGCCAATTTAATAGCCATAACTTTGGCGGGCTCCTTTACAGGCTTCTGGAAGTACAAATAGGCGAATTTAATAGGGACCTTGGTGTCTAAATAAAAATGTGAAGGGAGAAATGCAGCCAGAAGTGGATGAGGAAGCTCCTCAAGACCAACAAGAAGAAAAAAATAATAATACAAAAACAAATATGTTACACAAACTACCCCTTATCACAAAATGGACAAGAGGAGAAGTGACTGGGAAGTCAGTTAAATGAGTGGTATGGCCTGCTTCCAGATGGTATCTGGACAGGTTGTGAAGGCAATGTATGAAGCATGAAAGAATACAACATTTTCCTTGCAATGCCATGGGCACATGCCAAGGGTATGGCCTCCAAACTTGAGAGATTTGGAACAGAAGGAGCTTGAGGGGAATCACAGAGTATGTGTCCAATTCAAACAGCAGGGAAGTTGGGAACTACATGTGATAGGTCTGAGTGCAGAGGCCCATGAAGAAGGGTGCATGAGTCTCAGTGAGATGGAACTGTGCATGTGGCAAATCCCAGATGTTCATAGTCCAGGAGAGAACTGGTCCCAGTATTCTAAGCAAAGTCTATTTAGGGACTGGCATTAGCACATTCCTTTTTCTGCTGATAATTCATCGACCAATACACCCAAGCATCCTACTTGCAATTTCTGCAGCTTTGTTTAAATTATGCACTGTAATATCTCCCAAGTCCCTTTCCTCTTGTCAAATTACCATTATGTAAATACTTGGATATTTGTTTTCTGAGTGCATAGATTTTAGATCCCACATACTTGAACATTGCTCTATTTTACTGACGCTTTATGCATTTTACTGACACCTCCTGTAATGTCTACCCTATACAGTTTTGTGCCATTTGCAAAGAGGAAAACTGCATTGAAGCCTACTGGAAATACAACTATTAAGTGTATTAAATGAAACAGGACCATCACTGAGCCTTCTGGCATACTGCTGGCAACAATTCCTTGCTTTGACTGTATTTTGCAAGAAGGTCATGGATCATAACTGTTGTTTTAAGAATTTAAAAAAGTATGTTTTAAAAGTTTCTTATTTGTGAAAAAAATGTTAAATAAAACCTGTTTACATTTCGCGGAAAGTAACAGGAAATGCAGAGTGCATATGGTAGTCAGTAGATCTCATTGGCTGCCACAGGGTAACCCTGAGAGGAGTTAAACTTCTGAATACGTTTTGTGATGCATTATAAAATATCCCCTGATGTAAGAAAGAAAAAAAATTGCATTTCCCTTTAACTAAAATTATTTGTTGCTTATCTTTCAGCCAGTGTCCTATCAACTGAACTATGTTTGAATCCAGTCCGAGATTACGAAGTTCCAAAATTTTATTTACTCTGCAGGATAGCATCAATTGCTTTACTAAAATTTTAATAAACTACATCTACTGCTCCACCCTGGTCTTTAATGTTGGTTACAAAATGAATTAGATTAGTCAGACATGATCTCCCAGCAGTAAAACTGTGTTGCATATTCCCTGTAAATAATTTAACTTTAGGTATTTAATAATTATTTCCTTCAAAAGTGTTTCAATTGATTTACAGTGGATATAAAAAGTCTACACACCCCTGTTACAATGTCAGGTTTCTGTGCTGTAAAAAAATTAGACAAAGATAAATCATTTCAGAACTTTTTTCAACCTTTAATGTGACCTATAAACTGTACAATTCAATTGAAAAACAAACTGAAATCTTTTAGGTAGAGGGAATAAAAAATATAAAAATAAAATAATATGGTTGCAGAAGTATGCACACCCTTAAAATAATACTTTGTTAAAGCACCTTTTGATTTTATTACAGCACTCAGTCTTTTTGGGTATGAGTCTATCAGCATGGCACATTTTGACTTGGCAAGATTTGCCCACTCTTCTTTGCAAAAACACTCCAAATCTGTCAGATTGCGACGGCATCTCCTGTGCACAGCCCTCTTCAGATCACCCCACAGATTTTCAATCGGATTCAGGTCTGGGCTCTGGCTGGGCCATTCCAAAACTTTAATCTTCTTCTGTTGAAGCCATTCCTTTGTTGATTTGGATGTATGCTTTGGGTCGTTGTCATGCTGAAAGATAAAGTTCCTCTTCATGTACAGCTTTCTAGCAGAAGCCTAAAGGTTTTGTGCCAATATTGACTGGTATTTGGAACTGTTCATACTTCCCTCTATCTTAACTAAGGCCCCAGTTCCAGCTGAAGAAAAACAGCCCCAAAGCATGAAGCTGCCACCACCATGCTTCACTGTGGGTATGGTGTTCTTTTGGTGATGTGCAGTGTTGTTTTTGCGCCAAACATATCTTTTGGAATTATGGCCAAAAAGTTCAACCTTGGTTTCATCAGACCATAACACCTTTTCCCACATGCTTTTGGGAGACTTCAGATGTGTTTTTGCTAAATGTAGCCTGGCTTGGATGTTTTTTTTCGTAAGAAAAGGCTTTCATCTTGCCACTCTACCCCATAGCCCAGACATATGAAGAATACGGGAGATTGTTGTCACATGTACCACACAGCCAGTACTTGCCAGATATTCCTGCAGCTCCTTTAATGTTGCTGTGGGCCTCTTGGTAGCCTCCCAGACCAGTTTTCTTCTAGTCTTTTCATCAATTTTGGAGGGAGCTCCAGTTCTTGCTGTCACTGTTGTGCCATATTTTCTTCACTTGATGATGACTGTCTTCACTGTGTTCCATGGTATATCTAATGCCTTGGAAATTCTTTTGTACCCTTCTCCTGACTGATACCTTTTAACAATGAGATCCCTCTGATGCTTTGGAAGCTCTCTGTGGACCATGGATTTTGCTGTGGGATGCGACTAAGAAAACTTCAAGAGCAGCTGAACATTATTTGGAGTTAATCAGAGGCACTTTAAATGATGGCAGGTGTATGCTGACTCCTATTTAACACGATTTGGAATGTGATTGCTTAATTCTGAACACAGCTACATCCCCAGTTATAAGAGGGTGTGCAGACTTATGCCACCACATTATTTTTATTTGTTATTTGTATTTCCTCCACCTAAAAGATTTCAGTTTGTTTTTCAATTGAGTTGTTCAGTTTATAGGTCACATTAAAAGTGGAAAAAGTTCTGAAATGATTTATCTTACTCTCATTTTTTTTACAGCACAGAAACCTGAAATTTTAACAGGGGTGTGTAGACTTTTTATATCCACTGTATATGCTACTGACGTCAAACTTACTGGCCTGTAGTTAGTGGAATCTACTCCACTGCCCTTTCATTAAAAGTTTAGATAACGGTGCAGCAAGTACCTATTTATGCTCCTTCAATACCCTTCAATATACTTGTTCACTTCTATTTTTAATAATGCTAGTAAAGTATCATATTTTGAGAAAGGACCTATGTTAATTATTTTATCACTTAATGCAGAACCTCTCAATGGAAATTTACAGCCTTATTAAATTGTGATTCAGTAAATTTAAAAGGGCTCTATTTAAGCACACAGCATATTTTTTTTTACAGAAGTTTTTAGTTAGTGAACTTCTATCCAAAAGCAAGGTCTTCACAAACTAAAAACTTCTGTAAATAAAATATGCTATGTGCTTATATAGTGCCCTTTTAAATTTACCGAATCGCAATTTAATAAAGCTGTTATTCTCTCAAATATCGGCTGAAAAAACAGAGTATAAGTATTCATTCAGGCATTTTGCTATGTCCCTGTCTTCCTCGCCAGAGCTATAATCTAATTTCTCTATCTGCTCCTCTCTTAGCTTTTCGATTTTCACTGACAAATCTAAATAAAGTTTTATCACCTTCTTACTGCTTGTGCAATTGCTTGTTCTATGAGGGCATTGCACATCTAGTATGTTTTGCCTGACTGTTTGATTTTATACAATTCTCTATCCTCCTCCAAATGAGTCTATTTGTACTGTATATTATATAAACTAGATGTTTTATATAAAAATGTCTGCCACCTTTCCAGGGTACCGGAATAGATACAACTTTAATTTGTATTATTAGACACAGCCTTTACACTAAATTCTCAGATACAGATTCATTTGACACTATATATCCATTTTTGTGAGTACCTAAACCTATATAGCTCCAGTTTTAGCCCTTTTCAATACATTTTATGCAGTATCGGTTATTGGAATTTTAATGCATCTTTGAATGTGGCTTTCATTACTTATTTCCTTAAAAGTGTTTAGATAATGTGGTCTAGGTCTCCACCACATGGTTGAATCTAGTACTGCAATCCACCACTCCACATTTTCCAATCAGGTACACTATTAGTATCCTTGTCTCCCTAACTTGCCCTTTCCCTGCTCACCTACAGGACTTCTCAAGTGCAGCGTTCACCCTTTTATAATTTGCTTCCCTTCATTAGACTTTCCTCTCTCTTCCTCTTGTACCAATGTAGATGTACAAATGTGCCTTGTTTTCTTATTTTTATTGTCTTCAAAAGAAAGTCAAATGTTATCCATGTATTTATTAGAGCTATTGAAACTAGGGGTGCTCTACAAAAGAAATATAATTGATCTACTGTATATACTCGAGTATAAGCCTAGTTTTTCAGCCCTTTTTTTAAGGCTGAAAAAGGTGACCTCGGCTTATACTCGAGTCACTCTCCCCCATGTCTCTCTAAGCCCCCCCCCCCCCCCCCCCCGGAGTCTCTCAACCCCCCCCCCCCCCCTTGTCTCTCTAACTCCCCCCTCCTCATCCTCAACCCTCCTCCTCATGCGCGCCATGTCATTAGCATTGGCCGGGTCAAGATGCAGGAAGGAGCGTGGAGGGGCGGAGGAGCAGATGGAGGTAAGTGAGGGGAAAGGGAGAGGGAGAGGTATTTAGAGGGGTAAAGTGAGGAGGGGGGTTTAGGATGAGGAGGGGTAAAGTGAGGAGGCGGTTTTAGGATGAGGATGGGGGGCTTTAGGATTGGGGGGTTGAGGATGAGGAGGGGGTTGAGGAGGGAGGCTGAGGTTGAGGAGGGGGACTGAGGAGAGAGGTTGAGGAGGGGGGTTGAGGATGGGGGACTGAGGATGGAGAACTGAGGAGGGGGGACTGAGGAGGGGGGATTGAGGATGGGGGATTGAGGATGGGGGGTTGAGGATGGGGGGTTGAGGTTGAGGAGGGGGTGGAGGTTGAGGAAGAGGGTTGAGGAGGGAGATTGAGGAGGGGGTTGAGGATGGGGGGGTTGAGGACTAGGATGGGCGGTTGTGGTTGAGGATGTGGTTGCGGTTGAGGAGGGGGTTGGGGTTGAGGTTGAGGAGGGGGTTGGGGTTGATGAGGGGGTTGAGGTTGAGGAGGGGCTTGGGGTTGAGGAGGGGGGTTGAGGTTGAGAAGGGAGGTTGTGGATGAGGAGGGAGGTTATGGATGAGGAGGGGGGTGAGGATGAGGAGGGGGGTTGAGGAAGGGGGCTGAGGATGGTGGTTTAGGATGAGGAGGGTGCTTTGAGGATGAGGAGGGAGGATGAGGAGGGAGGTTGAGGATGAAGAGGGGGGTTGAGGAGGGGGGCTGAGAAGGGTGGTTTAGGATGAGGAGGGTGGTTTAGGATGAGGAGGGTGGGATGAGGAGGGAGGTTGAGGAGGGTGGTTTGAGGATGAGGAGGGTGGGTTGAGGTTGAGGATGGGGGGTTGAGGAGAAGGGGATGAGCAGGGGGGTTGAGGTTGAGGAGGGAGGTTGAGGATGGGGAGGGGGGTTGAGGAGGGTGATAAGGGAGGGGGGGAAGAGACACATGGGAGGGAGAGGTGAGAAGAGACACAGGGAAGAGAGAGGGGGACACAAGAAAAGGGCACACAGAGGGCACAAGAGGGACACAGGGCACAGCACATTTCCCACCCTCGGGTTATACTTGAGTCACTCATTTTTCCCAGTATTTTGTGGTAAAATAGGTGCCTCGGCTTATACTCGGTTCGGCTTATACTCGAGTATATATTTATGATGTTGATCATCATAATAATAATAATAACACCTAATCCTATTTTCGCTATTATTATCAGTACTGTTTAATTCATCACATTGATCTAGTGCTGCTCATTACATTTTTTATTTTTTTGCTGTTTCTTTTATTTTTTATCAATAATTTGTTGTTTTAGCAAATAGCGTCAGATAATGATAAAGATATCTCTTTATTTCTTGCGTTCAATAATGTCAGAGGGAGAAATATTTCACTCATACATGGGTATTCCTTTCAACCACACAACATTTGTTTCACTTCAATCAGAAAACATAAAAGACTTGCCATCTCCTCATCCTGCAGCTTGATCTAACATTTCGGTTTGAGAATCCATTGAAGTGCCACCCCCGAATGCAGTTGCTGACATATGCCCTTAGGCCATAACCTGTCTTCCCATGGGGATTGCCAGTGTGACAAAATAGTTTTTTCTCCCAGTACTAAAAATTAGTCTCTCCTTAACCACACTGTTTGTTTTATTACCACATAGCTTATTCATTACAATATATTTTAAATTCAAAGAATTTAATTTTAAAATGTATTATTGCTTTGAAGAACTACACTAGAAACTAAACAACAATTTTAGAATGTAGCATGTAGGATGTGTTTATTTATTTGAGTTCTAATCTCATTCTGCTCATTATTGATATTGATCCAGGGAGGAATCTAGGGATATTAATCCAGTATTGCTCAAGGGAGGGATCCGATCGCCAGTATCTGGGGGCAGGAAGGAAATCATTTTTTTTTTCACTTGTTTTTTTTTTCTGTTCTTACTTTCCTTTCTTCCTCTGGATCAATTAACAAATGATCCACATATTGCAGATCAGAGGAGATCTTAAAAGGTTGAACTTGATGGACTAAAATTATTTTTTCAACCTCAATTACTATGTAAATATGTAACTATATTATCAGGTTTAGTTATGCAAAAGAACATTTGTCACAGTGGTCCTTTAATGTTCATGCTGTAATTCTTGTATTCCATAGATCATAGGTTTGTGAACTTCCAAGAATTCTCCCAATTGATTGCAGTGGCATATTGAGCTGTCGGATGCCACTTTTTCAATTGATTCTCAACATTTTTGTACTACTGGGACTGTCCTTTCCTTCTAACCCCTGGTAGTTATTGTTCTTCTGGTGGTGATTTAGGAATCTTGCCTCCATAGACACAAGGGACCTCCTTTCACAAATAAATCATGCCCTCACCTCTATCATAGTTCCAATGACACAAAATCAAAGGGGGTGGTGATTCTGAGACAAAAACAACTTAATTCACAATTTTGAAGTACAACAATTAAAAAAGTTGAAAGAGTCTTTGCACTACACAAAAGACTCAAGTCTACATACTAAACATTTATGATCCCAGGAAGGATCAAATCCCTTTTCTGGAAAATAAGCTTTACAATTTCTTACATAATAACATTGACACCTACATCTATATCCTGATTAAGACCACATCTGCACACTCCCCAAAGTACCTCACAACATAAGGAAAATCACTTGCCCATCCTCATTCACTAATTTTACCTGCATACCTATATGCTAGAGAACCACTCAGACCATCACCTTAAAAAATGGGCAACTTAGTTTAACCGAGAAATTGTGGAACATGCTCCCATTGCAAGTCTCACCCAGGACACCCCTCCCAACTACCCTTTAACTGTTTCTTTCTTCACCCTATTCTTTCACCCCTCTCCACTACACTTTTTTTTAAATGTAAAATCCACATGATGTCTGTGCAGACAAATTACTCTTCCATAATAATAAAGAGACATTTTAAGAAGATGTACTTAAAGCATGTTTATCAAATAATTAGAAAAGATTTCTAAGACAACTCTGGCATGTTTTCTTCTCCACTGATAGAGTGGAAAGCCAACAAAAAAGACACATAGTAAGTGAACATCTGCTTTGCTTCTCAACACAAGAAACAATATTTGGAACAGATAGAAACATGTATTCAAAATATTACCTCCCTTCAAACAAAGCATATATTTTTCAAAAGAGGAAGTGCTAGGGATTTATATTTGCTTCCTTGGTTCTATATCTCTCTTACTGTATATTAATATTTTATCTGCCTTTGCTGATTCCGCTTGGCATTGAGCACTGTTACATAGGTGGTTGTCATCAAGCACTACTAAATCCCTTTCTATCTCTGATACTGCTGGTTTTGTTACATTTAGATTTTAAAATGCATGCTTATTTTTCAAATGCATAACTTTAAATGTATTTGTATCCATTTAGCTGCCCATTCTTCAAATTTATTTAAACTCCTTTGCAGTGAAAAGTTTAGGGTTTTATATGACGTGTGGAGAATTTTACACGAAAATGAAATAGATTTCACCTTCTTTTCCCACCGTCATACTTCTTACTCAAGAATCAACTACTTTCTAACAGATATAGAAAAACAACAACTTATTTTCAGCGAGTATTGATATAATAAGAACTTCTGATCATGCCATGATGTATGTACAACTTAAATAAAAACATATCTTTAGACAACATAGAAGGAAGAGAATTGACATTTCCTTATTTAAATTGATTAAAGCTCCAGAAGGAGATTGAGAATTTTTTCCTTACTAATGAATACTCTGTATCAGATGGTACAACAGTATAGAATGCTTGAGCTTCTCCTATGAGTAAACAAGGCGATCTCCCGCTGAGAGTACTCTACGCTCAAGCAGCCCAAGTAGAAAGGCAAAACAAGATTCAACCTGTAAAAGTGCAGAACTTCTTAATATCCATGCACAAATTAAAAAAATCCTTCAAAATAGAATTGACATTTGTTTATGGAAGGATACTTTTTTTGAGTAACAAACCAGGGAAACAATTAGCTTCTAAATTAAAAAAGAAAGCAAATATCAATAGAATTTAATAACTACTATTGAAAGATAAAAACTCTGAGTTAAAAACAGTATCCAACCCACAAGATATAGAAAAGGCTTTTTTTTAGATTCTATTAAGAACTTTACAACCTAGAAGAGGATAAAAATTTGGTAAACCTACTCAACAGACCATACTTTTTTTTAAAAATAAACTATCCTTACCTAAGATTAATAAAGGAATCTTAGATCATCTTAATAGCGAAATTAACCCGGAAGAAATAGAAGAGGTGATCTCCAACTTAAAAATGTATTCGGCCTCGGGGCCGGATGGCTTTGTAAACTTCTACTATAAATCTTTTAAAGCTTCTCTGGTGAGACAGCTCTGTAGGGTATTTAATGAATTTAAGAAGTTGGGGAAAGCCCCCAAGAAATGTTAGAGGCTACGATAATTGTTATTCCTAAACAGGAGCAAGACAGTAGATACTGTAATAACCACAGACCTCATTAACACTGACATGAAGTTGTATTCAAAAATCCTTGCAAACAGACTCAATTTATATCTAGCACATTTAATAAACTTAGATCAAACAGGTTTTATTCAAGGCCGCCAAGAAGCGAACAACACTAGGAAATTACGAAACTTAGTAGCTTTTTCTAAACACAATAAAATTCTAATGGCTGTAATGACATTGGACGCCGAGAAGTAATGAAATGGAGATACAGGTTGCTAGTATTGCAAAAGTTTGGTCTAGAGGATTTTGGGGAGAAAGCGATAAGAGCATTGTATTCGCAACCCTTTGCTTATGTGTCTTCTGGAGGCATTAAGACAAAACATTTTCCTATTACAAATGGCACTAGCCAAGGTTGTCCCCTCTCGCCCCTAATTTTTGCTCTATTGATTGAACCACTGCCGCAAGCTATTAGGGAGTCTCCAATAATCCTGGGTTTGAAAATCGGTAGTCAAGAATTTAAACTCATGTTATTTGCTGATGGTGTTATTTTGACTATTTCTGAGCCTGTAAAATCGCTGAGTCAATTAGAAAAATGAATTGACGAGTTTGGTTAAATTTCATATTATAAGGTGAAACTGGCTCAAAACTGAAGTACTTCTGATTAATGTAAAACAAAAACATATTGAGTATTGAGGAATATTTGGGATATTGAACGGAATGCTACTCAGATATCATACTTAGGTATAAAAAAAAATTCAAGTTGAAAGATTTGACAAAGTTACATTTTAATATTATTTTTGAGAAAATTAAGATCCAATTAGTTAAGTGGAAAACAATCTTTGTATCTTGGCTTGGCAGAATTTCTGCAATGAAATGATGATACTTCCTAAAATAAATTATTTGTTTAGAACTATACCTTTACCAGTTCCCAATATGATAATAAAATTAGATATTTTTAATTATAATGGGAAGAAATCCAGAATTGGTATATCAACTGTTAAAAGAAGTTTCTAGAGAGGAGGCATATCCTCTTCCTGTGTTAAAGACGATTATATGTCAGTTTCTCATTTTTTTAAATGGTTACTTAAAGACATTAATACAAGCTGGATACAAATTGAGAGAGTATTAGTGGAAAACATTGATTTAATGGATTGGATGTGGTATAATAAAAATATGATATGATATGATGTGATAATAGAAAAGCAACACCTATTATTATGACGGGCTTTGTCTTATGGTTCAAATTGATTAGTAAATTGAATTTGTCCACTTTCCCCTCCCCGGGAATATCTACTAGGTGGTTAAACAAAACCTTGAACCACTCTTTCCTGAGGGATTGGAGTAGTTACAATATTCAGACCCTGGGCGATTTATATAAGAAAGGAGATTTGAAACCTTTTGACAATCTTTGCATGGAATTTAACCTTCCAAAGGCTAAATGGCTAGTGTATGAAAGGTTCAAAGGATTTTAGGTAAATCAAAATTGTGTTAGAAGGCTAATATTCAACTAACCCAATTCAACTTATTAGCTCTGGGCAAAAAAAGTAAATTTATAATCTCCAAATGTTGTGACATGATAAGGACAATTCAGGATGTGGAGAAAAGTCATTCCATGTTAAAATTGGAAAGGGATTTGAATACTAATATAGCTACGAATAGTTGGCTTAAGGCCTTTTCTCTTACTCAAAAAGTTATAAAATCCCAAGCATTAAGAGACATTTCTTTTAAGATTGCTCACAGGTGGCACCTGGTACCTGAGAAGGTAGCATTAATAAATAATAATATAACTCTAGGGCAATGTTGGAGAATGTGCGATCAAAGAGGTTCCCATTTGCACACATTGTGAGCCTATTAATAATTTGTGGGTACAATGATTTCATTTTATATCTCCGGCCTTAGATAAAACTATTGAGCCGTCATGTGAGTTAGTCTTATTTCATATTTTCCCAGATTCTCTGAATATTGATGAAAAAAACTTTTTTGCGCATGTCATTATGTCATTAAAATGGCTAATAGCTAAAAGATGGAAGCAAGTTCAGGTACCTTCTTTAAGTGAACTATTAATATTAATTGGTAAAAACAGAGAGCTATAAAAGGATGTTAGTACGTTGGGGATAGTTCTATCCACAAAAAATAGATTGGTCATATGGGCTAAAGTTCGCTAAGGTGCAATTTATTATTATGGATGTTAAATTAACGACGATACTCTCTCTCCTAGCCCTCCCTACTATGTAGTGTATGTTTTTGTATACTGTACAAGTTTATCTGTTGATTAATGTATATGTTTTTGTATTGTGGAGTCTTGACTTTTTTTGTATGCTTTATCTATCATTAATTTAAAAAAAAAAGGTTAAGGTTTTGTGATTGATTTACCCTGCACAACCTAATGTAATCAGCAAATATGGAAACATTTCTTAACAGTTAAAAAGGAATGGATGTCAAAATGAACCTTGAGGAACCATGCTTATCACATCAGTCATATCTGAGTATGCTCAATTTATAACAACCCTTTGTTTCCTGTCTTTTAGACAATTTTCAATCCATGTGCATATATTTAATGCAATTCCTGCATCTCTTACTCCCATGTTGTACTGTATCAAAAGCCTTTGCAAAATCCAAGAAGTCTACATTCACTGAGCTGCCTTGGTTCAGGTTACTACTAGCCTCCTTGTATAAACTAATTAGATTTGTTTGACATGGCCTATGTCTTATACGTCTGTGTTGACTCCTACTTATTATCATATTCACATGGATATATTATTTATATACTATCCGTTAGAACCATTCTAAGAGCTTCCATATTACAGAGGTGAGGCTTACAAGTCTTCCCTGTATTCGCTCTTGCTCCCTTCTTAAATAAAGGTATCACATCTGCTTTTTGCCAGTCATCTGGTACCAAGCATGTGGAGATATAATGGTTTGGCTATTACAATACACCAGTTCCTTCAGTATCCTTGGATGTTTTCCATCAGGACCTGATGCTTTATTAATATTAATTTTTCAAGCATCTTTTGGATTTCTTCTTGTGTTAAGCAATTATTTGGTGAAGATAGTGTAGCCCCATTGCTACCTCGCTATTTATCAGTCAACCTTCTTCACATTTTAAGGTTCCAATATTTTAATTTCTAACATTTTCCATCAATATATTAATCGCTCTTTCTGATATAATTTAAATGCCTGCTGTTTACTCCTTAACTTGGTCTTTAAATCATTGTTGTAACCCAAATGGGTCATGATTTACTTTTTTTATTTCTACATGGTATGTGCTGATATGTATGCATATTTAGTCAAGTTTTAAATGTTGTAAATGTATTTTCTGTATCTTTACATGCTCTGTCTTTGGCCCAGTCTATGCGCTGTATTGCTGCCCTTAGACCACTAAAATATGCCCTTTTAAAATTAAGAGTTTTTGTTGGACCTTTATAACTTTGTTTGTGAAAGTCAACTTCAAATGAAACCGTATTATGATCACAGTTCCTAAAGGGTTCTGGTACTTCAACATAACTAGCTGAGAACTTGAACCTAGCAATTGCATGGTGCTTAGACAGGAAACCAATATTCTGGACTGGTATAGAAATCCACTCGGTCTCCCTGTATTTCCAAATCCATATATTTTAGTCAAAAGAGAATTTAATTTGGCAGACCTCTCAATAAAGCAAATGGTGCAGTTCACATACCATATATAAAAAGTGATTAATAAACATACACTTACTAGCCATCCATCCTGGCTTTTAAGTCATTTTAACTACAGGATCTTCTTATGTTTACAACTAGTTCAAGCTACCAAAGGGTGGGAAAAAAAATAACATCCATGACAGACATTCTGACAAACATAAAATTCTCTTCATGGAAAAAGTTCTGCTCTGGATTCCCTGACTTGAATGAGAAATTTACCTCTTCATTCAACTTCGACAGTAGTTTTACTCCCATCAAAATTCATTGTCCCACTAGCTATTCCATTTGAATCCATATGCCAACAAGCTCAAATCATGTACAATGAGGGAAAAAGGTATTTGATCCCCTGCTGATTTTGAACGTTTGTCTTGGCTGAATAATTAGAGAATACTAATATCAATGAATTTATATTGTATGTTCTTATTATATAACAAGATCATTATAAAACATTTTTAAGAATCACATCCACAAGCTCTCTTATCAGTTTATAAAGTCATAACATAAAGTGTAGAATAAATAATGAAGAATAAATTATTATGTTCTTACCCAGACTTAACAAGACACTCATGGGTCTTCAGAATATCCCTCAAAGATATACAACGCAAGGGTTCCCGATCCTAGAAAAAAAATCAGCATGGTCATGCTTTATTATCTAATTGTTAAAAGGCTTTTCAAAATAATGGCATCCCTTTAAGGAGTTTTGTTTTATTTTTTTAAGCTGTATAAATTAATGTAGCTTTGCGAGTAGAGCTCCAGAGAAATGTATTGTGATAGGAACTGTAGAGACTGAATATAAATAACAGCAAGAGAAAGTAATGAACATTTATGGATTAATACAAAGACTTTACATGAATGGGGAACTTATGAAAAATAATGCACACTATTGATTTAGACTTGCTAATTATATGAAAAAGATGTTGACTTATATTAAATTGATCGTTGTAGGTGTTTTTACTTATTGTACTTGAATTCAGAGGTCTCTGTCTTTCATCAGCTACAGAGTATGATGTAACTAGTTCTATTGGAAAGAAATGTTTTTATTACTGAGAACTCCCTCTATGCAGCTAAATTGCAATTAGGTTTGCAAAAACTGTAATAGAAATGCTCTGCAATCTCCGACTACAAATGCTACTAACTCCATTAATTTTATCACAGTTTTTCACAAAAATTTTAGCTTTCTGTCTGATGGCGAAGAGCACAAATGACTTCAGTGACCCTTTAATGTTTCTTATATAAAAATAATTACCTGTTCACATTTGAAGTAGCTTAAAGAAAATGCATCCAGTCTGAAAAATCTTCTTTTCCAGTTTTTTCTCTGTTGGGGAAAAATGAACAACTTTGGTAAATCAGAAGTAAAAACACAATTTTATGGATTTAGAGAACCGTTATCTAATCACCAATCACAGTTTTGGTAAGAGAGACGAAAACAAAGGTAAGGATATCAGTTTTTTCATGTACTTTTTGCATTCAAGGAACAGAAAATGTATTTCTACTTAACTGGACACTTTTTTATATCTTCCTTCCTTTTATTACATTTTGAACACTGCAATAGTCCATATGCAAGGATGAGATAGGGTCATTCTATTCTTGTTGTACATAGGTAATATAAAACTGATAATTCAAATTACTCTTTGGGTAAGGCCAGGAGTTACTAGGGTGCATCCTATAACTACTCTAAATGTAGTCCAAAGTCATGTTTATAGATCATTGCAGAGAAAAGATACAACATACAACTGCTCGGCCCACAGACAAATGAGATGAAGTTCCCACTTTCTTAAAAAATGTTCAACACACATATTTTTTTCACAGGTGGTGTCACATATTTCCAAACACTGACTGCAATCTGAGTTCACTGTTTTTCTTGCTATGTAGATATAGCCACAATAAACGAATGCCCACATCAACATGCTAATTGTGTCTGTCTCTGTTGGATTAGCGTGGGAGAGTGATTTTAATTGCATAATAACATTAAGGTATATGATTTGCCTACTAAAGAAACAATTAAACACACTGGGCAACATATGAGCACATCAACGCCCCCAATACACATAGACTGCACGTCGACTGCATAGACTTCACATAGACACATCTCCCACCAAGGGTGTCCATTGTCACACTAACCATATTTTTAAAATATATTATTGTTGAGATTTTCACCATTGTCTGTATCCTTTTACTATGCCTAAAAGGCTCTGGAATACTAATTGGTGGCTTCAATGTGCTCATATGTGGCTCATTGTGTTTCATACACCACGTTGTTATTATGCAACTAAAATCACTCCAATTGTATTTGGTCAACCTACTGTTCAAAGGGTAAAAATAATGCATGTTCTAAGGATCATAAAGAAACAATATCCATTTTCTGAAGCTGATTCCATTTGAAGAGTAACAGTTGGTTCCCTGATTGCTAAAATAGACTAACTGTTAATGATAGAGCTGCCTTCAGAGACTATGAATCAGAGGATAGAAGCCTAAAAACTGTTTTGTAGCATGAGACACGTGCTATCTGACTGTTGCAATAAACCATAGCATAGTTATGACAGACTCTTAGATCTAATAACCTCAATCAGGACAGTTGCACCTAAATTCCAAAATGTTGGAATATACATGGCTGTAATTGAAGTGTCATCTTTCTTCAGTATGGTGAGACTCTACTAGAAATGCTCAAGCAAAACGGATTCCAGAGCTTGGTCAGTTTTCAATGAAGACTTTTAGACTAAAATATTCGATACCCACAATATAAGTTAGAAAAAATGGACAGATGTTGTAACCTATGGTTTAACAATTTAATAATGTAAATAAAAGGTAAATTCCTACTCAACTTTTGCCAAAGAGCATAAAAGTGGAGGGTAAAACAAAACCTCATTCACTGGAAAAAGATTAATTTACTTCTTCTACAACAGCTAGAGGTATCCACAGACATGCACAAAAGGTCTGTGGTCTTGCTGTTTTTGAAGTCTAAGTGGCTACTGAAAGTGACAGCCTTTTAATTCAACTTTCATCACTGATCTTTCATAATTACTTATCTCTTTGATGTTACTTAGAAAAGCAACACTCCCCACATCAAGCTACCTTATTTCCATTTCTGGTTAGTCTGGAAATGTCTGGAGGCTTGACAAATATTATTTCTAAATTCTTACTCGCAAAACTCCTTCTGCTGTGACAGACTTTTGGAAGAGAGACCAATTGTATTTCTAATGGCTTTGTCCCTGTATAAGAAATACTATAGAATATAAAATATGTCTCAAATGTAACATCTGAAGACCAAGATTTCCTTATAGTAACAGTGTTAAAACATTTTCTGGACATCTTTAAAAAATCTTCTGCTACTTAATTTCACTAAGATCCTTTACAATAATGTGTCTGTCTACAATATTAAGAAGAACCTATTCTACATCCAATAAAGAATTACTATACAATTAGTATACAATTAAAAAAACATGTTTGAAAAAATTGAATATTATTAATAGAATAGTTAAAAAAAAAAAATGTTAAAAGCACGTTTTTAATTACAGAATGAGTAGTAGCATTTGTAATTGTGAGCGGCCTGCTTCTGGGCATGAGCAGTAGAAAGAGATATGTGACAAATTATAAAATCTCCGTTTATGTAACCAATGCTTCTTTCCTCTCACAGAAACATAGATTAGAGACTAAATTTGTACTACATTAACAATTCTCCAGTCATCTGGAACTACTCCTAAAAATGATATGAACAACTCATTGAAAAGCGTAACTAATTGTGCTATTTTCGATTTTTGGAAAATCCTATTTTGATACAGTGCACGCTATCACATATATAGTTCTCAACAGTGAAAAATCCCAAATCCTTTGGTAACGCAACGTTAAAACTGTGGGCTCGTCATCCCTACGACCCTGTATGACTTAAGGCAGGGAGCACCAAAGGCCCTCACAGCGCTGGTGGAGATAAGCTCCATAGGCGCTCATCCCTAAGACCCCGCACGACTTGCGCATCATACCTACAACCCGCATATCAACCACATATCAACACAAAACTCAAATACACAATTTAAAGTGCGAGACCCGTAGCACTTTGAAAAAATCGCGTATAAAAAATTACGGTCCGTAACACTTAGAAAGGGAAATTGCCACTTCGAAAAAATTAAAAATACAAGCCCCAAAATATACCAACTTAACGGCCTCACCACGCACAGAGAAAAACTAAAAAAAACACACAAAATACAAACTAAAATAAAAAAAAAATTAAATACACACACAGCAAGGGGGGACAGCCAGGACATCTGGGAATGAGGTTATACACCAATTTAAATAGAATTTAAAGATTTTCGCCACTTGAAAATCCCCTAAGCGAGAGAAAAAAATGGCCGCCGGAAAAACGAAAATGAGGCTACACGACCCCTAAGCACGCAAAACACTGCCAAGCACATTCGCCTTTTATACAGACCCGTACAACCTACTAAATACACTATAAGGAAGGACGCTAAATGCTCCACACCCACCTAACACATACACAATCGCAGCCATTTTACAACACTAACTGCAAACTAATAACATTAACATTACAAAATGCGGAACTACACAGCTAAACAAACAGTTTCGTTACACCTCAGCTCACCAAGAGTGCAAATCTACATTGTATGCTGCAGGTACATCAAAACAAATTGTTAGCTCTTCAGCATATTGCTTCCTGCATATATCAATTACAAATATGTAAAGTATATTATTTTATAACTTTAGAAATTAATTAATTAACATTACAAAATACATACATAGAAAAAAAAAAAAAAAAAACAGAATCACAATAAACACTAAAGGCGCTCAGTGCGAGCCTCACAAGGAGCGCCAACGGTGTTTAGAGGACCACAACTACACCAGGGGAGAGTCTCACAATGCAAGCCAAAAGGCCATCAGAGCAAACCTTGCAATGAGCGCCGAAGGTACTCACACAACATAAATACTTACTTTGTGTACCAAACAGCATTACCTGCTTTACAATTATATTGCCGTTATTTTTTGATGGGCAAGTCGCTAGTAATACATAATTTCTGGTTGTATAGAACACTGTTTTGATAGACTGTATGGTGAATGTTTACTTACTTTTGTAATTCACTTTAATTATTTTAATGTGGCACTTGTTTTTCTATTTTTAGTTTGTAAATTTATCTTGGGAGCAGTGACCGCTTAGAACAAAATCTGCCTAATTATAATATCTATATATAATATTATCTAGCGTCATCTTATTAACAATTTTTTGTTAAAAAAATGAAGACATTCTCTACAATGTTTTTATGCTCGTGGTTTACACAGCTGCTACTGTTGTTAGATTATTACATACTTCCCAAATGTATGATGTTTTCCCTGAGCTGCAGTAGTCCTTTAGCTATAACCTATAAAACAAATGAAAATGTTCACATCAAGGGTTTTATATTAAAGGTAAACAGAAGTTTTGTGGGTTTCAAATGCTTCCTAAAAACAGTCACTGATTAGTAGAAAAATATGTATTATATTGAAAAGTTGGCTACAGGTCACACAGCATCTGAGAACAGGTTGTAATTTCCAGGAGGAAATGTTGCCAGTCACATGGTTGCTGCGGTCACAGCTTATTTCTCTCTTGCTGTCTCCTTGTGGGAAATGTAAACACCAGCAGCAGTGATGCAAGCTGCATGTGTAATGTAGTGTGAATGCGCTGCACAGATTGGCACGTTAGAAAGTATAATTTATTTTCATATGAGTCTGACTACATATCTCAGGCTGCTTTGCAGCACAGACAGAAACCCCAAATATTTCAACCTCTGCTTCCTCTTGATTGGCCAAAACATTTTTTCAAATAAATGCTAATTTAGCCTGGGTTTGGAGAGGGTGTTATGCCTGATTTTCAACTGTCAGAAATGACAAGATCTTTTGCTAACTTCAAGGTAAGTGTTTAAATGTTTATTTTGGTATTTTTTAATGCAAAAAATGTTTGCATACTCCTCTATCAGATTCTCCTCTATCAGATGCACTCATAATCCAGGAAACATATTTATGACTTTAAGCAACAATATGCTTAAAATAACCATTATGAAGATCCTGGGTGAAGTTCAGAGTCAACAACAAATTGCTGAATCATACTTGAGAAAACTTGAGAAATAAAAAGCAAAGGTTTGTTAAGAGAGTTTGGGACTTGTTGTTTCACACAGAAGTGCATTTTTAAACTGCAAAAAGTAGACCCAAATTACTGGCGCCTGGACATGGGCATAATGAAAGAACTCTGGGGTCTTCCAAATACAACCCTGATCAATTAGCCTTCAAATACAAGTCCTTGGAGCAAACTACAGAATTTAATTTACATTAAGTAGGATATCAAAGGATGTGAATCTCATATATTTGTGTAGCATTTAACATTTAAAAAGAGAAGAGCTTAAATAATAGCACTTTTGGGAGGGGGGAATCAGCCCTGCAAATACTAAATGTCAAGAAATAACAAAATGAGAAATTCTGACTTGGGACTGTTAGATGCACAAGTTCCATCACTTTGAATTCCATCACGCAAAGTAGTACAGGTAAAGAGTACAGCCCAAACAAATATCACTAATACAGTTTCTAAAGCATGCGTAATGCTCCAGTGGGAGCACATGCGCACTTCATAAACTATTTGTACGGATTTCCGTAAATGCCGCAGTGTGCAAAGCGCGGCGTCAGCCACGCTGCTCAAGGAACAGAGAGGGGGAAAGGGACAGAGAGGTGGAAAGGGAGAAAGAGACAGAGGGGGAAAGGGAGAGGTAAAGGAGGGTGGAAAGGGACACAGGGCCATGGAGGAGAGGGGAAAGAGACACAAGGGAAAGGGGGAAAGAGACAGAGAGGGAAAGAGACACAGGGGAGGGAGGAGGGGGAAGAGAAACAGAGGAGGGAGAGGGGGAAAAGAGACACAGGGAAGGGAGAGGGGGAAGAGACACAGGGGAGGGAGAAGGGGGAAGAGCCACAGGGGAGGCAGAGGGGGGAAGAGACACAGGGGAGGGAGAGGGAGGAAGATACACAGGGGAGGGAGAGTGGGAAAGAGACCCAGGGGAGGGAGGGGGCAGGGAAGAGACACATGTAATATTATGCCATCATTTATGACGGGTAAATGACTAGTTAAATGATAAGACCCAACAAATGTATCTGTGTAACAATAATGTTCTTAATCAATCAGCCAATTGGAGGTGTTTAATAGAGCATAAAGTCAAAGTGCAAAGGATGCATACATGAAATATTGAAAGTTTAAAATAAATGTGTAAAAAAAATACTAACAATTAATCCCTGGTGCTTGATGCTAATCCAGGGAGCAAGGACAGGTTTCAATATAGTTTGAGAAAATGTAGGGGACTTTCTAATTCTATAGCAACAAGTCCTCCCTTTGCAACCATCTAGAGATCTCAACTTTTCTGCTAACGCATTTGACTCATCTCACATCATAAATATTTTGCATCTAACAAGGCTAGTAATTATGTCAAAAATCATCCTAGGAAGTTCACATGGCTGGCCAACATGTAATCTTCTACCTACAATTCACAATGTTCTGGGCTACTTCTGGTGTTATCACTAGTATCTCATAGGGCTTTGTGGCAATGTAGCTGTTCATGCTTGTCAACCTTGGTCTTCTTGTTATATCCTCATCCAGGGATTAAGATACAGAATTCAATCAACCATCCTCCCCACAAATTTCAATCTCCCCTGAGAAATTTAGAATAAATAATTTAAGTTTTTTTTATTATTTGAATAATTTCCACTTACTAATAGCTTAGGAATCTAAACATCTTTAATTTCAACTCTACTACTGCAACCCAAATAAGTTTTTCGTCTAAATTGAATAAATGCAAATAACATTTGTATCTATTCTTGAATAAGACTTACTTCTCTGTATTATACTATTGAAAAGGAGCAAATCAATGCAATTTAGTCGGCAGAAAAAAAGGAAGTTGCATTTCAATATACATTTTCAAAGGTTATTTGTATAAAAATAAAATGTATAATTTATAACTATAATGATTTTATAATAAAATTTGGAAAGACAAGTTAGCCCCCTAACATAGAGACACTGAAAAAGAATATCATAGAGAAATTCACAAAAGGCGTTTACCACATTTCCTTGCTTAACACAGTATCCACTTTTCAAAACTGGCCATGTTTGCAGTGCCTTGTTGACAGGCAGTGGGATTTGGCTTTGAGTGCGTCGTAGTGCAGTATGAGTGGAAGGCTCACTCTGACTCACTTGTTGACATTCTCCTCCATTCTGTGGAAGAATAACATATCATTTGCATCAATATTCTCCCAAATGTGTGTGTAGGATTCATTCTGACACATCTATAAGACTTTATGAAATATTTCACTATGCACTAGCTATTTATTATTATGAGCTCAAAATAATACATACAACTATTGTAAAGAGACAATGAGGTCACTATATGTGCTCTGCAGCATAAGATAAGGTCATGTTGAAAAGTTGTTCAAATTCCTAAATTGATCAAGAATTGACTTGGATATTGATATTTTAGTTTTGGCTTCATTAGTCCTAAAAGATAGTGAAGATTAGGCTATAACTGTCACACTGATCACATTTTAGCTTTATTATTTATCGTGGTTCCCTGGCTGGAAACAAACCCAGGTTGCAGTGGTGAAAGCACTGAATCCTAACCACTGGACCACCAGGGAACACATTAACTTCTATCCTCAACACTTATGCAAAGGAACTGGGAAATGGTACATTGAATTGTCTATAAAATGTTACATGTGAATTTAAATCCTACTTGTTTCCTTTTATTACATACGGTATTTAATAATATTTTTAAAGTTATATTTTATTATTTTTTGGCTACATACAGATCCTAAGTCTAAACAAATAATACATAAACATAAAAGAAAACCTTACAAAATAGTTAAATGTTGCTTACATGACATGACATTCATGACATATTTGTAACAACGATATTAAGGATCATGATACAGATAATAATGTTTCAAGATTTAAACCTCCATATTTGTTTCATACCACCCTTTACAGTTTATAAATATTTCCAGTTTATCCTGTAACTAAAATAAAATGATTAATAAAAAAAAAAAAATAAGAATGGGAGATGACTCAATCCCACATGTGCTGTGACAATTCATTCAGTTAATCACAAGCCTTTGCCTCTACATGTTTTGCAATGGGTAAAAATAGAGCTAGTATTGGAGAGATAACACTTTCTTACTCAATATTACTACACCCATAATTTTCTCATACCATTCTGTTAGAGTTTTATATATCTACTAGAAAATTGCCAGACAAAAATTTGGCGCTGATAGCGAGCCTCTCCCCCCGTGTACTTCATCTTTCCTGCTTTGCAATGATCAGCTTTGGTGCTCATTGCGAGCCCTTCGGCATTCAGCACTCATTGTGTGGCTCTCATTGCGAGCCTCCCCCCCCCCCCCCCCCCGTGTAGTTGAGGGGCCTCGCAATTAGTGTTACTGCGTTGGGCTAAGTGTTACTGCCTTGGGTTAGGTGTTACTGCCTTGGTTTCAGTGTTACTGCCTTGGGTGAAATGTTACTGGCTTGGGTTAAGTGTTACTGGCTTCGGTCTGTTCTTTACTGCCTTCGGCCTCGTTTTCATCCTGTTACGTTTTTTCAGCAGCCATCTTTTTTCTCGCTTATGAGATCGGCGCTTATTGCAGCCTAAGTCCTACATGCCTTGCAATGAGCGCTCACCAGGCTTGCAACATTCCTGAGTGTTACCAACGGCCCGTAGTACCACAATTATATATATGATATGATATGATATATATATATATATATATATATATATATATATACATATATTCAGTTCCAATATGTAACCTTTTTTTTATAAAGCATGTGATTTGACTTATACAGTATGTGCCACTTGACAGTCCTATCAGTTAACCACTAGTGTATATCTCTACATAATTTGCAAGTAAAAAGAACAGTATATCTAATACAGAGCAAATATTGGAGCTTTAATAATTATTTCCAAAACCTGCACAGTTGGTTCTAAATAGTACCAGTGCCCAAGTTCCTTATGTATTCTGTTGATGCAGGAACAGATCAATAGCAGGCCAAAATCGCTAACTTCAACAGCTCATAGTAGCAATTTTAACAAGTAGATCACATATTCCACATGATTTTCAGCACACCCTTTTTATCTGATGTTGCAGAGTACATGTGGTTTCTTCACCGTTCCCTTAACTATGCCCCTCATGATATGCATACAATTTAATTTGACAATAAATCAAGAATTTTGCTTTATTCCACAATCCTGACACTTACAGAAAAATTAACACCTATTCAATGACTATTTTTGTATTATATTTTAAAGAAAATGTTTTATAAGGTTATCACCTGGTTGATTAGCGTATGCACCACAACTCCACCAATTATCTCGGTTTTGTATGCAGCCGGGGCTTTTTTCTCTGAGTGGGGAACTTGTCCAGTCTCAGTTGGAACGGCAGGGCCAAGTTTAGGAACCTTAAACATATCAACAAAGTAGCTTACCATTTGGACTTATTGTGTAGATTTACAGTATAATTATGTAGACTTTAATTTATGCTTGTTTCCCACGTGTATCAACAAATTGCTGATCTGAACATTCGTATAATATTCCACGATCATAAGAACAATTATTGAACACATGCAGCACCTATTCACTTACAGCACATATTCGCCTTTCACCCACTCACTCCTACAAAAGCCAACTCTCTCCTCAAAGCATTTAAACACAACTCATTTATTATTTCTTTGCGGACCAATCCATATACATCAGTCTCTACACTACCTTAGGCAAATTCCATTCTATTTTATTTTCATTCTCCCATTTAGTTATTGGAGATAAGTTTCTTAATATACATCCTTGATAACTTTACATACGCATCATCCAAGATGTAGTATAGTGCCTTTAAGAATTAATAGTTGGTCAGACAAGATATAGTTAGAGCAAGTACTTATTCCTTTATTTGCCATTCTCTTTATTCATGCACTGAAGCGTTAAAGGACAACTGCACAATAAACTAAATAAATATAAATATATATATATATATATATATATAGAGAGAGAGAGAGAGAGAGAGAGAGAGAGAGAGAGAGAGAGAGAGAGAGAGAGAGAGAGAGAGAGAGAGAGAGAGAGAGAGAGAGAGAGAGAGAGAGAGAGAGAGAGAGAGAGAGAGAGAGAGAGAGAGAGAGAGAGAGAGAGAGAGAGAGAGAGAGAGAGAGAGAGAGAGAGAGTCTGTTTTCATGAGTTGCTATGTGCAGACCCAAGCAGGTAATATTTATTTGATTTAAGGCAGTAAATGCAGAGCTTATAAGCACTTCTTCATACAATAAAGTATATAAAAGCAAATAAATACACATGTATATTGTACATCTAGTAAAATTCAGAAACCTTCCATATAGCTTTATCGCTTGGTCTTTAGCATTGGAAGCATTTGCAGCAGCTATTTGAATGAGAAAATATATTTTATATTATTTTTTTCTGGAGCTTCACAGATTGCCATTGGAGTCCTCTTCCACTCCTCTATGATGACATCATGGAGCTGGAGGATGTTAGAGTCCTTGCACTCCTCCACCTTCCGTTTGAGGATGCCCCACAGATGTTCAAAAGGGTTTATGTCTGGAGACATGCTTGACCTGTCCATCACATTTACCTTTAATTTCTTTAGCAAGGCAGTGGTCATCTTGTAGATGTGTTTGGGGTTGTTATCATGTTGGAATACTGCCCTGCGGCCCAGTCTCAGAAGGGAGGGGATTCAGTATGTCATAGTACATGTTGGCATTCATGGTTGCCTCAAGGAACTGTAGCTCCCCAGTGTCGGCTGGACTGTAAAACAGCCTAGAGATGAGCACAGAAGGCACTTATGTTGATGGCCGTGATCAATGCCGAAAACCGGAGCACTTTGGAGCTGAGTCCAAATTGCCTGTGCCTGCAAGGGCCAACATTGAGCACAAATCCAGCCTGCCTGCAAAAGTCCAAATTCAGCCCAAATTCACCCTGTGCCTGTATGAGCTCAAGTCCAGCCTTGGCCTGTAAGAGCTCAAGTCTAGCCTGTGTCTTTCAGAGCCCAAATCAAGCCTATGCCTGTAAGAGCCCAAATTGAACCCAAGTCCAGCCTGTGTCTGTCAGAGCCCAAATCCAGCCCATGCCTGAAAGAGGCCAAATCCAGCCCAAGTCCAGCCTGTGCCTGTATGAGCTCAAGTTTAACCTGTACCTGTCAGAGCTTAAATCCAACCTGTGCCTGCAAGAGCCCAAATTCAGCCTAAGTGCAGCAGGTGCCTGTATGAGCTCAAGTTCAGCCTGTGGCTATATCATGACTTCAAAGAAGGCTACCACAATCGCGAACAACAATTGCTAGCATTCTGAAAAATAAGGAAGCGATTAAGGGAGCCGATGTGACTAGAGGTGTGAGTACCATCACCAAGCAACAAAGACATTGGAGGAAGTTGAGGAATTATTATACATTTGGATAAATGAAAAACAGCGGGTGATAGCATTTCCTAGGCATTGATATGCGAGAAAGCCAAACAACTGGATGCTGATCCGACAATAGAAAAGCCTATAGCAAATGATGGAAGCTGTGAAGAATATAAAGCAAGTCAGTGTTGGTTTGTGAAAATCAGAAAGGGAACTGGCATTCGCAGCGTGGTGAGGCATGGAGAGGCAGCCAGTGCAGACAAAGACGCTGCCGAAACCTTTGTCAGGGAGTTCAGAGAATATGTAGGGGCTGAGGCTTTTGTTCCCCAACAAATGTTTAACTATGACAAGACTGGGTTATTTTGGAACAAGATTCCTACCAGAAACTACATCACCCAAGAAGAGAAGTCATTGCCAACGCACCAGACAATGAAGGAAAAGCTAACTGTTGGTGTATGGGAATGCTAGTGGGGATTTTAAAATCAATCCTCAGCAATAACCCCAGAGTTTTTCCGAGGGAAAACGTACAGAAAAGCAATCTAAGTATCATGAGGAGGGCCAACAGAAAAGCCCAGGTAACCAGAATGTTCTTCACTGAATGGATGAATGAAGTTTTTGGCGCAATTGTGAAGAAATATTTGGAGGAGAAAGAACTGTCTCGGAGGGCTCTGTTAATCATGAACAATTCTCCTCCGGCCATGGAGGACAATTTGCTGGAGGACTTTAAGATCATAACTGTGACGTTTTTACCCCCTAACACAAGTCCTCTGATCCAGCCCATGGACTACCAGGTCATCTCCAACTTTAAGAAGCTGTATACCAAGGTCCTTTTCCGGAGGTGCCTAGAGGTGACATTGGATACTAAGTTAACTCTCAGAGAGTTCAGGAACGACCATTTCAATATCCTCCACTGTATCACTCTGATAGATATGGCCTGGATTGAGGTATCTCACAAGACCATGAACTGTGACTGGAGGAAACTGTGGCCGGAAGCTGTTACTCCAGTAAACATTGAGGCTGAACCTAGCATAATAGTGGAGGACAGTGGGTCTCTGGTCAAGTCCATTGGCCTGGAGGAGTGGAGGAGCACAGAGAACTCAGGGCTGAGGAGCTGCAGGAACTTCAGAGAGAGCAGCAAGAGGGAGTTGCTAATAAACTTTCTTCTTCAGGTGAAGAGTAGGGAAGGGAGTAAGCACCTACTGCACTCATCAAAGAAATGTGTGCTGAATGGGCTGAAATACAAAAATTTGTTGAACACTATCACCCTGACAAAGCTCAAGCAAGCCATGTTGTGGACTTGTTTAATGATAAAGCAATGTCTCACTTCAGAAACATTTTGCAACAAAGGCAGATGCAAGTTTCCCTTCATAGGTTTCTTTTGAAAGTGCCTACATTACAGTCTACAACAGGGGGTGTTAAGAGACATAAAGGACAAACATTGCCTGATGTTGCAATGGAGGAGGACTCCCTTTCCAAGCAATAACCCGTCTCCACCTTCTCTTCCTCTATATTGCCACCATCCCATTGGACCCTCAAGTACTCTCAAAACTGTAGCTTTAAAGTGAAGTTAAATTCTCTGTTATGGATCTCAGTACAGTTAAAGTGAAGTAAAATGATTGTTATTTGTTCTTAGTACAGTTAAAGTGAAGTTAAATTCTAAGTTATTTGATGTAATTATTGTTACCGTAGTTCAGTTTTACGGTTTTGTTCAAAATAAAATGTGAGAAAATGTGAAAAGCCTGGGGTCCAGAATGGATTATTTAAATTTACATTGATTCCTATGGAATGGATTAGCAACTTAAACTGAGGTACCACTGCATAAATATTATATGTATAGAACAACATGGCTGACTCTTATTGATATATGTACAGGAGAGCCTGGTTATTTATTTATTTGGAACCCAGGCTATTTATTTGTTAATATGTGACCATGGCTATTTATATACAGTATTTACAGGAGTATAAGGGGCCTGGCTGAGTTGTAATTATTTGTGTATAGGAGACCTGGCTATTTATGTTTATATTGGATCCTGGCTATTTATATATTTATATGTGTATAGGGTAACCTGGTTACTTATATATTTATATTATTATAGGAGAACCTGACTGATAATATTTTTTTATTTGTATGAGGCTATATATTTAAATCATTATAAGAAACCCTGACATCATTACTGTGCATTTTTTTTTTTTATGAAAGAGACATTAACTGTGTAATCTGTCAACTGTATACTATTATTGTTAATATTGTTAGTTTGGTAAATACTTCACAATTAATAATACATATAATACATAATATATAATACATAGTAAGGGTATTATAAGTTATCAAGAAGATGCCTGACCATGTAGATATATAAGGCTTCAGATTAAAGAACTACAAGGTGATTTGTAATATTCTACATTCTGCACAACATGGAGTAATTTATTTATGATAAAATATAGAGGTAATATTCACAATGTCCAAAAATATGGCATTAGATTGGCAAGATGCATTATTAAGTATTGCGTTTGACTTTCCAATATATTTTGTGTCCTTTGTGAACAATGAATATTAGGTGGTATCAGTGTATTTTTGGTATATGCAGACTCTCTTCTTCTATAATTTACGGTTAATCGACATCTCAGGCTCCAGAAACACAGCAATAGGGAGCAGAGGGGTGAGACTACATAATAATTATTTTAAAACCATACACAAATGTTAACATTTTTGCTTGCTTGGGCATCAAGCACAGTCGAAATGTGCTGATTCTATTTGAGATGTCAGAGAGAAGGAGCCACAGTACACAGGTGACAGTTTACACAGTTAATGTCAGACCTTTGTTTTACATTAAAGGGAAGCTGAAGTCACCATAGCTGCTCCGCGTCATCAGATAGGAAGTTACAAACCATATGAAAAAAAGTGTGTATATTTCAAATAATGTAAATTAACTGAGTTATCAACATTTGAAATTAGTAGTTTTAGATTGTTTCTAATCTTTCTGTTGTAATGAATTGCATCTCTGGTATTACCAATTAGAAACAACTGTGAAGATTGCGTTACATTTCAGTATTTGTTCTGCATTCAGTATATTGAATATATGCATCCATTAAGAAGCATATAGAGTTTTAGCCTTTACTTTTTAATTATACTAGATAGAAGTCACAAAGTTCACATGTAAATAATTTCATATATACGCCATTGAATATTTGTTTTCCACATACATATTTTTCAGATTACAATTTTACAACAATTGCTTAAATTGTAGTGATACTAAGTATTTTCTAATATACTAAGAATAAAATCTGTATTTTACATAGTTGCTAGAATGGATATGCTTAAAAACTTGGAACACTGAACCAAATGAAATGTCAAACTGTGTTTTGTAAAATTAGTTATGTATCTGATTTTAATATTAACAGTATTTTTTTATTAAATATAGATAGATAGATAGATAGATAGAGGGATAGATAGAAAGGGATAGACAGATAGATAGATAGATAGATAGATAGATAGATAGATAGATAGATAGATAGAGGGATAGATGATAGATAGGTAGAGAGAGGGTGAGAGAGATAGGTACAACGAGGGGGAGAGGGATAGATAGAAAGGGATAGATAGAGAGGGATAGAGGGAAGGGTAGATAGATAGATAGATAGATAGATAGAAGGGTAGATAGATAGATAGATAGATAGATAGATAGATAGATAGATAGATAGATAGATATCTGGAGATAGGGATAGGTAGAAAGGGATAGATAGATAGATAGATAGATAGATAGATGGAAGAGTAGATAGATTGATTTATTGATTGATTGAAATCTAGTGCAGTTATGTAAATTAATTCTAGCCTGCCTGGGATATGCTTTTGCTATGAAACTGAGCTCTCTGCCTTCTTGTAGAATGAAAAGCTCCTCTTAGGATTACAAACTCTAGTATTATCTTGCTATGTTTTCAGTCTACAGGAGGCCACGTTGTGAGTGATCTGATCCCAGTGTTTGATGCAAGGAACGCAGAGCTCAGCTCAACATTCAAAGGTACCAATGGCCTGACCTGATCAGTATATATGATGCAAAAATAGTGTCTGCTGTATACAATCCTGCAAAGTTATGAAACCTACCATGTCATAGTGCTTTGAAGGAAGAGTAAAGACACAATCTATATACTTGTAAAAGAGGGGGAAAGGAAGAGAGGGATAGAGAGAAGGATAGATAGAGAGGGAGAGAGGGATAGATAGAGGGATCGATAGGGAGAGGGATAGAGGAAGAGATATAGAGAGTGAGGGATAGAGAGGGAGGAAGGGATAGAGAGAGAGGGAGGGAGGGAGGGAGAGAGAAAGAGGAGGGGATAGAGAAGGGGGCTTATGTCCTGATCTAATGTGTATTTATATTTGTTTTATTTAATTATTGCATGTCATAAACAAAATGGAGGAACTTCCCAGCATAAGAAAAGTTGGCAGAACCAGAACCACTTTACCCTCATCAAGAGAATGCAGTAACTTCCCAGCATTAGAATAGTGACCAGAACCAGCACTACCTCAACCTCATCAAGATAATAAGTAAGTGAAGTGACAGAAAAAAAAACAAATGGGTGGAGTCTGTGTAAGTGGACAGGGCCTATAGGGGTAACACGTTGTGAAAGGGAGGAGTTTATAATGTTGGGTGGCGTCAATGTAAGGGGAGGGGCCAGGTCTCTGTCTTACGCCCCACCTACTTGGAAAGTCACCAGCCGCCACTGCAATTAATAACTACAAATTAAAATACCTAAGTTATTTTTTTATCATTTTAAAATGTAAACAGCTTTTCCAACATGATCGACCACCCTCTGTCTGATGGGAGACTGTAAATGGTGTCCTCAGTGCCCTTTAGTGAAAAGGATGTTTCATGTCCTTTATTTTATTCCCTATGATCTACGTGTCCTGTCATTTAGATAATGAATGTTTTAATATAGCAATTGAAGGGGGGAGGGGGGTAACAGACATTTTATTCTGATTTGACTTTTAGTGTTTTTTTTATACCGTTACTATTTACTGGAGCCAAACAAAAAATAAGGTGTAGCTGGTATGCAAGGAAGGTATGAACTGGTTTATCAGCCTGGGATATGTGGTGTTGTTAAAGTAAATCCTATTAAATGATTTGTGATAACCTATACCATAACAGTATATCGGACTCAATTACATGCCTTTTATCAGAATGCTTGTAAGGCTGCCTTGGCCCTACGGTAGTTTTTACAAGATAATATATTACTATTTACAAGATAATACTGAGCTATTACATTCTCCCTGCAGGCTAACTCACCTAGCAACTTATGCACTCGTTGCCAGGGGTTTTTGCATGTTAGGAAGAATTGCTTACGAGACTAGCAATGGTCCTTAAATACACATATAAGCAGCTCTATAGGACGCAGAGAATAAGAGCTAATAAAGACAGCAGTCCACATAGCAACCTAAGTCAAGTTAAAAATCATCTGTAAAACTTTTTATATGGGGTCTATACAGTTATGTGCTTCCTGTGCAAACATTAACTGTGTCCTGACAGGAATTCTCAGAAGGAATTCTCAGAAAGTCCATATCCTTTCCACAGCACCAGGTGCTGAAGTTAGCAATCCCTCCACCTGGAATCCACGATACCTGCAACTTCATATTCAACTTTGCCATTTAAAAGAAGAGGTTAAGGAGAAGTTAGTGTATGGCACGGAAAAGGATTTGGTGACATTGGCTTTAGTAGTGCCTCATGGAAAATAGGATGAAGACAGAGATTTGCCAGTTGATCTCAAAAGTAAAAACAAAGTCAGAGGCGCTCAATTTGAGAACGAACAATGCCTAAGTAGGTTTTTTCTATAGGCTTCGTATCCTACTCATAAAGCAGTACTTTTTTAGCTCACTTGTGCTTTTCACAGGGAGAAATATCCTGTAGTATATCCGTCTGGTCTCACTCCAAAATGCTAAAGTATCCAAGGATCAAGGTACTAGTGTGCTAGCTTTTTAGATGACATAGTTAACTTCAAGTTGTGTGAGGAGAGTATCCCCCTCCCTCTACCTCCCTCTGTCTCTCCCGCCCTCTGTCTCCCCCTTCCTCTTTCTCTCTCTTTCTCTCACCCTCTCTGTCCCCCTCAACGCTGCTATTTCCATGCCGCGCATGCACAGTTGCACGATTCCCCCTGTCATCCTGGCATGTAGATGTGAGTAACGCCTGCTCAGAAAGAAACAGTCGGAACATATGTAACAAAGCAGGTTTAGTTCACAAGGTATCTGTGTCCCACCTCCTGAATTCCAACACATATTTTTCAGCAGATCTGTGGCCTTGCCTTAAGTTCCCGAAGTGTCATCTTGGCAGTAGAGGTTTTATAGGGATCCTCATATATACTCCCCATGATATCCCAGAATGACTGTAGATTTTCTAATACAGACTTTGCATTTCATGCAGTCGATATGCCCACAGCATGTGTTCTCATTTGAAAAGAGATATCACAGTTCCTACTTTTATGAACTCAGAGAAGTAAGTCTGAGGTTTCAGCAAGAAAACGAGTTGACAGGAAGTCATGAAAAAAGGCACATAAATTGTGCCAAAGTTCATTGATTATTTATATAAAATATGTGATCTGATAGTGCTTCATCTTGCATATGACGAAAATATTAACGATATATCAACAACACCTTTACATATGTCTACCATTTATTATTATTGATATATATATATATATATATATATATATATATATATATATTTGTTTACAATCATTTAATTCATGGTAGGCAAAAGAGCACATTTGTGCTCACATTTGAATGTCTAAGATAAGTAAAAAATGTATTTCCTGCTCAGAATTCCAAGAAATACAGTTATTCCACTGCATTCTGTCAACATGCATATGGGCCCACAAAGGCTTCTCTCTTGTAATTCAATGTCATTTTAAACATGGCTTCTGTTAAACATATGCCTGCTGTATTACACAGCTTTAAGCAAAGATCAGGATGGATTGTACACAAGCCAGGAAACCTACCCACATACAGCTGTTTCAAGGTTACTGCCTCTCATTAGAGTGGGGCCAGTTCCAGCTTGTGTAATAGATTTTGTGAGGAGGTAGTTTACCACAACAAACATTTAATTTATGGTGGACAAAAGAGAGATAGAAGCCCTCCACTGTACAGCAGCACTGTAAATAAATAGTACATTTGTGTTCACAGTTGAATGTCTAAAATAAATTAAAAAACATATTTCCTGCTCAGAATTCCAAGAAATGCAGTTATTCCACTGCATTCTGGGAACCTGGGAAGGGACGGGCAAATATACCCACAAAGGCTTCGCTCTTGTAATACAATACCATTTTAAACTTGGCTTCCTTTGAGCATATGCCTGCATATCATTTTAACTTCAACTTATTGAATCTAATATCCATATCTGTTTACAGGATGTAAAGGATGTTGCAACACATTTCTGAGTCATGGTCCCTGAATGGCTTGAACACTATACTGTACATCCAGCCGTATATAATCTGTATCTGCATACACTGCAGTGGACTATTTGCATGATTTTAGGCAGTAAAATCAGAGATTTGTAATTGCTTCTTAATAAAACAATAAGTACAACCAAGTAAATAAATATATAGGAATATTACATTACCTAGTAAAATCCAGAACCCTTCCATACCACTCTAATATTTTAATAAAAATGGCCAGAAAATGATAAAAGATAGATCATATATAGAAAAACACATCAAGAGATCAATAAAGATGTGGGAGGGAGACATAAAATGCAGGAAATAGCTACAGCAACCAAATTAACCTTTATAAAGCTATTAAAAAAACAAATACATTGATTCTGACCTAAACAGTCTTTAAAAGAGTTTTCTGGATCGCCAGGATGCACAGTTCATAAACACATTTTAAAAGCACCAAGACCTGATCACTTATTTTCTCATATAGTTTACAAGAAAAGTCACCCACAGCTTCTTCAAATGCTTGCAATATAGCAATATGATTTTGTTTGGTCCCTTGTACTTCTATTCATTTTGTCAGGATTATATGTATAAAAGTGTCTATAAAATATGCATATTAGACACCTACATCAGGTATACACAGAAATAAAAGTTTGAGTTTATACACTTACAGTAATTTTACTAGCTGCATTTAAGGCCTCCACCCATCCTTGCAGATCCTTTTGGTCACTTGCTTGTAGGAAGTATTTCTGAGATAAGGCATTGATGACTGTCAAAAACATAACATTTTGAGTAAAGCAGACTTACAGGTCTTGGAGTCAAAGAACCAAAGATGAACGACTTGGAGAATCTCCTAATTTATTATGTTATCTTAGGTCTCCATGTAAATCAAGTGCTCTGAGTTAGGGCACTGCCAGAAATTGGCTGCAGGAGCTTTTCTTCCTAACTTCTACACTAATCTCAATATTTTACTCCCCCAGATTAGGGCACTCAACTGATGCCGTAACTGATGGTCAAGGAAACATTATACATCTGTAAAGGATTTGGGTGTCAAAGTGTAAGGGAGTAACTTGTTCACTCATAGCGGTGACTCGTAGTAGTTCTCTTGCAATGTTTTAGTGATGGGGGATTAACATAGGTATGTAGGATTTACTGTGCCACTACAGCTCTGGTAATTGATTTTGCCAGGTTAAGAATAGAGGCCCATTACTAAGATCATTCCTCAAATACATCTCACCTTAGTACATCTGGCCCAAGTATTATGAAAAGACAAGTACTGCTCTTTACAGTTGTACTGGTAATTACATTTAACAACATGACAAGGTGTGTGGAAGAAAACATGGGAATATATACTCATTAGTTACATGGTCATTAGATTTATTAATAGGGTGTGTTTAATAGAATATAGAAAAGTACAGTAGTAGGAGTTCTTAGAGGAAGTCTTTTTAGGAAATAACATTTTTATTATATTCTATATACAGAGTAACAGCTTAGTGTTAAGAGAGGTGCTATATAGGGCAACAAAGTAAACCAATTAGAAGAGTTCAGTGAAAATGCCCTTCTCACAGAAATCTTACAGAACTAACAGTATGTTTCACAAAACAACTATTGGTAACAAAACAATTAAAGGTATATGCAAGTGAACTGGGTTACGAATGCATCTGATAGAGGGGAATTAATAGTGTATGATTACATTTATTTGCATGCACTACGTTTTTCTAGCTTTTCATTAAAGAAAAAACTGTTGCAGGTGATGTTTACACCCCCAGGATTGAGCTAGGCTCCTGAGAGGGTTCATTTTTGTAAAAGTGTACCCTGTCTATCTGAGCATGCCAAGCTTTGCAGCCAATCAGCAATGCGGTATGCAGCCTCCTACACTGGGTCTTTAAGGGACCATAAATCGACATTCAAGTAAAAATGCTTGAGCGGTTACACGGTTGTTCTTTAGACATACACCCTCTCCCTGATAAATTCTGACATATTATAATTGTACTGAAACCAAACATTTCAGCTTCTTCTTCCTATTTTATTCTGTATTTTAGGCAAATGAGCATTTATGCTTGATTTATGGTCATGCAATGACCTGCAAATTTGAGGAAGAGAGCTTGATTTTCTTCAGGGGGTGTCAACATTGATATAAAACATTTGCAAATGCAAGAAATTCAACAAGCTTTAGGGTAACTGTTTAAATGTTTATTTTGGTATTTTTTCATGCAAACAATGTTTTTCATGCACTACTAATTCCCCCTCTATCCAATGCATTCATAACCCAGATCACTTGCATATACCTTTAATAATCATCCCAAAACAAATATTTACTTGCTCTCTTAATCAACCAAACCAATAGGTTCTCAAACATGTAACCCTAATTTTACACTTTTCGTGGATCTGAAATAGAATATTTAAATAATGCTATGATAATCAATGTCTTTTTTAACCTATGGAATAGCAGGATTGTCAACCAAAGTGACATATTTTAGAATCTCAGATTTTACTAATACATACATAAAAAATACTACAAAATATATTTTCTGCTATTTTAGTTTACAAATTGAAATCCACGTATCATATAACATAACTAAGTGAAAAACACAACAATTACAATCAAATCACATAGGCTTTATTAGCTAGTGGATGATAGAACTAGGGAGATTATAGTAATAAATAGGATATTAATATAACTACAAGTGATTTTGTGTATTTATCTTTTGCAAACTCTATTATTTTTCTCTTTATGTGTACATTTTTGAAATTACAATGGTAACACAGACTATATGCTTTAAAATGATGCTAACAAGTACCATAACAAATTATTTAACACTGTTAATTAGGTATCGTCAGAGACAGGCAATAGCTTCTTTAACATCCTCTTTAGAATGTATTATGTACCATACATTTTCACATGCACACTCAACATCTCTGATCAAATCAGTACTGGCACCCCCTCCCACACTAAGAGATGAGATGTTCAGTCTGCCATGATAGATTCTCCACATGGTTGCACTATGAATGTAGTGTAAAAATGGATTTGGGGATGAAAATGTTGTGGGTTGGCTCTAGATGCCCAATGTTGTGCAGGATGTACTCACCAAAGCAAAACTTTGCTTTCACCTTTTGCTTCACAGTAGCTATGCCAACCTGAAGAAAAATACAAATTGTTATCAACAGATCTAATCTGAGTTATTACACATTTTCAGTGTTTAAAAAAGTTTTATATATATATATATATATATATATATATATATATATATATATATATATATACATACACATATGTCCTTTATAAATATATTACATTTATATTTACTTATGTGTACTGCTGCTGAAGCAAGCTATAAATGTATACATTTTCAATGTCCTAGCATTTTAGGGGTTAAAATTATGCAGTTCAATGCGTGGTCATAGAGAAATGGAAAAAACAGTGTGCCTTTATCATTTATTAATGTATGGTACAAACTCATCTTAATCTCAGCTATTATAAAAACAGAATCAGCATTTCATAAGTGGTATGCATGAGCTGAGAGAAAGAAACCTTGCCAGCACATCTAGTTCTGAGTCATGCCGCAAGATATGTCCAAAAATAGCTCAGAAAGATAGGACGAGATTCCTTCTCTGCTTGAACAGTTTCTGAAAATCATCCCTAGGCTCTGTATCAAAATGAGCTAACAATTTGCCCTTGTCTGCGGCAGTGGTACAAAGGAGATAGTGCTGGGGAAACAAAATAAAACATTATAATCGTTAAATAATATCAGGCTTATTAAATTGCAATTCGGCCAATTGAATAGGGCTCTTTATAAGCACAGAGCATATTATTTTACAGAGGTTTTTAGTTAGTGAAGACCTTGCTTTTGGATAGAAGTTCACTAACTCTCTAAAGCTATATCATGAACAAGTTTGTCCAATAAAAAAGTTATCACTATTTATTCCAATACTCTGATTATTCAACTAAATAAATACACATCTGTCTATGTTTCTGGTTGTGATCATCAATATTGTTTTCTTCGCAAAGATACTGGAGTGGGTGGCCAGTTCCTTCTCCAGTGGACCTCCAGTGGATTTGTCTGACCTCTCTGCTGTGACCTGCCCATCTTGGGTGACCCTACATGGTATAGCCCACAGCATCATTGAGATATGCAAGTCCCTTCACCACGACAAGGTAGCGATCCAGGGGTTTTATGTAAATATATATATATAGAGCTTTTTTGCCTAACTTCCACACTAATGTAAATCTTAGTGCACAGCTGTAAATCCTGGGAGTAGCCAAATCAAACTTTATGGATGAGACAGGGCTGTAGGAGCCAATAGGAAATGTGAGCGCCATAAATGTTATAATGAGTGGGAAGTGCAGTAATAACTACTGTAACTTTAGCTTCAGGGAAACAGTAATATAAATAGAAAGTTTCTTTTTATTAAAAATATATTTTGGTATTAAAAAGATGTGACAATTGTATTAATAGCTTTAATAAATAAAGATGTGTTTATTTTATGTTATTATTATTATTACGATTTATTTGTAACGCCCAACATATTCCGTAGCGCTATACATACATTGAGACCAAGGCAAAACAATATTAATACATTACAAAAAAATGGAGGGCCCTGTCTTTGAGCAGTGTTCATACAACTTTCCCCAAAGCACCATGAAAGATTGAAAACGTACAGACTTACAATCTATGTTAAAATATGATATATTTATAGACAATGCATTTGAATGCTTGTTCCTAGGCAACATGGTTTTGTGACGTGTATTAACCCCTTGAGTATTGGGTTGTGTGTTACCAGGGATTTTACATCATAAAACATGCTTAATACTAATATATCATATTTTTTAATTACACATATGTGGGACTCGGCAAGTGTTTGAAAACCACTTGCGAGTGGTCTTTGGTAAATGTAAATCTTTCTTCTGCTTTTTGCATTTACGTCAGTGCTCTAATTTGCGAGTGATTCGTAAAGTCTTATTAGCATAGGGTTTGGGTGTCAAAGTTTAACGGAGTAACTCAATATTTATTTTCAGTGCAAAAATCAATGGAGATTTATGCCTTGAAGTTCACTCGAGCAGTGACCCATAGGAGTTCTCTCGCAATGTTATAGGAATGAGTAATTAAGATAGCCAGGTAGAATTTTTTGTACCACTTTATGACACTAGCTATTGTTTTTTCAGGGATTAGCATGAGGGCCATAGTTACTGAGTAATTCAGCTTGAAAAAATAATTTTAGTCCATCAAGTTCAATATTTTTAGATCCTGTCTGATCCTTGTAATATGTGAGTTAATTGAACAAGAGGAAGTCAAACCAAAAAACCTCCTGACCCCAGATCCTGGTAATCTGGTTACGCTCTGGACCAATACTCCTCTTCTTCTAGTTATTCAGGATAAAAATATATCCAACCCATTTTAAAGTTATCTTTCAAATCTGCTGTAATAACCTCCTTTAGTAGAGTATTTATTATTTAGTAGAGTAACAGTTTAATAGCCCTTGCTGTACCGTTTTATTTCTTTAATATGGAATCTTTTTTTTTCTAATCTAAAGGGATGTCCTCTTGTCAGTTGAAAACCTCTTGGCACAAAAAGTGCACTTGACAAAGCCTTATAGTGACCCTGGATGTATTTATATAAGGTAACAATGTGCCCTCTTAGGCATCTTTGTTCTAGAGAAAGTAAGTTTAATTTGTTTAGCCTTTCATTATAGCTTAGTCCCTTTTGCAGTTCTAAAATGTCCTTTTTATGATGTGACACCCACAATTTTTATTTATATAGTGGTAGAATTATCTTTGCTTGATTTGCTTCTATACTCCTATTAATACATGCTAATATTTTACGTAGATGGCTCTCCAAACTACTCCAAAATTGCTTTCTATCCCTGAAACCCCTAGATTTAGATTTTAAATTGTATGGTTATTTTTCCTTCTCAAGTTTATAACTTTACATTTATTTGTGTCAAATCATGTCTGCCCTTTATTTGCCCATTCAATTTCTGATTTAACTACTTTGCACAACTTAGTGTCATTAGCAAAATAGAAACAGTTCTTTCCAGTCCTACTTCTAAGTCATTAATACATATATTAAAAAAGGAGAGACCCTAATTCTGAACCCTGGGGATCCCCACTTACCACATCAGTCCAATCTAACTATGTTGCATTTACAACAACCCTTTGCTTCCTGTCTTTTAGCCAGCTCCCAATCCACGAGAAGATATTTACTGCACTTCCAATGTCTCTTAATTTACACAATAGTCTTCCATGTGGCATTGTATCAAAAGCCTTTGTAAAATCCAAAAAGACTACATTCACTGAGTTGCCTTGATCCAAGTTCCTACTAACCTCCTCATAGAAACAAATTAATTTTGTCATAAATCTGGGTTGACTCCTACTTATTGTTAAGGTGCATGCTATTCAGTATTTTTACTTGTCAGTTTGTGGTCCCAGTCTATACATTGTATTTGCTTCACTTAAACCATTAAACTTTCCCTTGTAATATATTTATATTGCTTTATTTTTAACATTTCAGTTTGCTTTAAGGTGTTATATTTTATTTATAAAGTTAACATTTGCCTTAAAATATCATAGGACAAACCTAGCATGACTGTGCTTCACTGTGTCAGACTGTGGCTCCACTTCGATTTGTGTCTTACTGCTTGTGGCTTAACTTACTTAATATACATTGGCCCCCATTCAATTCCAAGGCTGTAATTATCATCATAAAGGCTGTATGTCTGCAGGTTAGGAATTTGCAACAGTTACAGAAGTATTTAATTGAACAAGCCCGCAAAAGTTATTGCAGATTTGCGAGGTTGAGACTATTGTAAAATTAATTCTTTCATTACATTCCCAGTATTTTTAAGTACATTAGTGTGTTTTTATTTGCTTTTGAAGTGTTACCAACAGAAGTTTAACCTACTGGTGAGTCCCCTCTAGTATTGGTAAAAGTTTTTGCTACATTTGGCATTTACGGGTTTGAAGGCAATTGCAGGCTTGTTGAATGGTTGCAATTGAATATGGATTTTGCGTGTTTAGCACTGGTAACAATTGTGTCCTTTAAACATCAAAGGAGGAGATACAATGGACTTGCGTTTTTGACCACCAGAGAGATTTTGAGCCTGTAACAAATCGATTGCAGGTAGCTAGAAGAAGCCAATTGATTATCAGTAACTTTTACGGGCTACATTACGGGCTCCAGTAATTACAATTTGCTTAATTGAATAAGGGCCTTCGTCTTGCTCTGAGAGCAATTTTTCAACTTTATTCTGATTTCAATGTTTCCAGAAAGTAGATAAATAATGTGCATTTAACATATAACCATTAGACTTTCAGAATAGTTCGCTGCATACTGCACTGCACTGTTCTGCATTTCAGGTCTATTAAGGTTAAGTCAGCTGACTTGACTTCTTTCCTGTTACAATGTTAAGGCAAGGGAAGAGGAAGTTATCTGTAATGCAAGTGGGGGTGATAACTAGATGAAAACAATATATTATAACTTAATATGGGAACATTGCATGAATCCATTGATAAAATTCAAAATGCAGTTACATTAATACTATTAAAAGTAAGTCTTATATATATATATATATATATATATATATATATTTAATAATAGCACATTTAACTCTTATTAAAATGATGAATAAATAAAACTGAACCTTGTGACTGGATACAATCAACACAACAAGTAGTTAGCCACACAATGTCCAAAACACTCCGACACAAGGCTTATTCACTGGGGTTGATCCTAGACAGTCTAAACCGGGGAAACCATGGTTATCACAGGCTAGCCTCAAGCTGGAAACAACAAAATACAGCGGTGTCATGTCCACCTTGTGTTAGCTCAGAGAAGGGATTCCTTTTGGTATGTCATGCATTTGGTTGGGTAAAAGAAAGAGGTTATATCCATCTATTATTTCCATTATATGGTTGTCCATTGGTCTTGCAATTATTACCATTGTAAATATACACAAACACTTATAGTATGCCTTTTTAAAATATATTAAAAAAAACTTCTGATAAGCATGTTCTAGCAAACGATACTTGAGCCAATTCAAAAGACGTATCAGAGACCTTTAAATGCAACTGTAAGATAATGTGTGCTAAGACATATGCATCTCACTTCAATACTCTGTTGTCCCAAGTAAATATTATCAAGCAGGTGTTAAATTTAGCATACAATGGGCTTTTCTAACCAAAAATTTTGGCAGACATGATTAGAACAGAGGTCACACATATTAATCCAGTTTAATAGTTGGTACCAGAGCGCTCTCAAGCGGATAGGAACAGATATACACAACATATTTATCAATACATTCTAATTTATACATATACTTGCAAATGGGGAGTAACTATTTGTGATTGGTGGAAACCAACCTTGTGACAATGAGGACGAAATAGTTGTCTATTGGCAGAGAGAAGGTTTGGGGTCTTGTTTCTCTTCCTGGTCTTTCCTGCTCTTTCCTGCTTTTTCCTGGGGGTTTTCCTGTTTTTTTCCTGGGGTCTCTCCATCTTCTGTACTATTTTCTGTCTGGTCTTTTCAGGCTTATCTGACAGTTCTGTCTGTGGACATACCTGACTGTCATCATTGGGCATAAAACTATGCCCCTTTCATATCTTCCCTAAGATATATTACTGTCTATATCCAAATTCCATCTTAGCTTTACAAATCTTTATAACACACCAATAACACAAAGAGGGAATACTTCAGATTATCTTGAGAAATGATCCTTAAAATGAGACAGGTGTTATCCTGAAATTCTATACATGGTATATACAAACTGGTTTAACTTTCTAATTTGTTGTAGAGTTAAAATTAGCGCAGGATACCCCAATCCTTCTGCTACCATTTTGCGAATGGTCACAGAACCAAGACTAATTAGCACCTTCATTCCGGACTGTAGATGTTAATCAATATATGTGCCCATGTTCCCTAAAACAGACTGACTTTATTCAGTGATATAACCATTTAACTCTGTTACAAAACCAATTATTAAAAACACCTATAAAGCAAACCATACTTAGCAATACTCAACATATATAGTCTTGTATCACACAGTCAACAACACTGTCTTACATCATTATTGATTGAATTGACTGGTTTGCTAAACTAAATTAAATGTAATCAATTTTGATGTAAGACCAGTCACTAAATAGTAGCTTGCCAATACCGTAAAACAAAGGTTATTTAGCTTTCAATCTCAGATACAATATAACCAATTTTTATACATAGTGCTTCAATATTTATTTCTATACTCTACCTGCCATATAGATTGTTATACAACATTTTACTGCTTTCATAGAGTAACAGGTTATATTGCTAATTATTAATATCATATATACTGTATCAAAAAGTCAGCTGATTGTTTATACACTCTGCATATCATTTCTGTATTGCACTAACCAAATATAGACAGACTGTTAACCAAACTTTATCACATATAATAGTTGTCAAACTGCGATTTGTCATCATGCTTGCGCGCCTTGCTCATTGCAGCAAGTGGTGCTGTCACACATGCGAGCCTCGCGAAGTGAGGCGAAGCAGCCACGCAGCACTTAGGCTGCAATGAGCACCAGTGGGGCGATCACGATGATTTCCCCCCGACTTCGCATCACTCCCCAGTACCTGGTTCCTGCCAGTAGAGGGTGGCGATGAGCATTTCTGGCGTTCATCGCGAAGTCCCTTGGGTTCGCAACGTCCTTTATTTACATGGTTTCTGCCAGTGTCTCCTCCCTCCTTCCCCCTCATTCTCCTCCTTCCTCTCCTCCTCCCTTTTCCTCATCCTCCTCCTTCCCCCTTCTCCTTCTCCTCCTCCCCCCTTTCACCCTTTCACCTCTCATCTTATTATCAGGCGAGCAGCTCCTGCGGCTCTCTCCTCCCTGCAGCGCTGGCTTCTGGCTGTGTCCCAACCGGCATATGCAAATGACGAGACAAAAGGGAGGAAGGAGGGAAATGAGACACAAGGGAGGAAGTAAACAGGGGGCAAACAGCATTGTCATGGCTTAAAATGTTATTGCGACTGGCAAGTCGCTAGTAATTTTATATACACTGCTTATATACTCCTATATAGAACTAACCAAATATTGATTTTATTAATATAAATTGTTAATCCACATTTGATAAGTTTGTATACATTACTATTTTCCCAGTATAAAAGGTTTGTGAGCTGTTTTGGGGCCTATTTACAAGTGGATTTTCCTTTACAGATAAAGGCTGATAAATTGCAGAGTGCACTAATTGTGTCCAGGTAAGAAGGCAGAAGTTAGTATAAGCGGGAGAAGGGGCAAACTTGTGACCTTGCAAACATTTTCGGTATCAGGTGCAGTTCTAGTAAAGTGTAGGAGTTTAAATAGGGGTAGGGACTTTAAAGAAAAGGGAGGGCACATTTATGGTGCAAAGGTGGAAAACGTTATACAAATATATTATTTGATATTCTTTATTTTTCCCACTGAAATTTTGTAGACAATAATAATAATTATGAGTCAGTCCAGTGGCAACCTCACTCAGTGTACAGCCTGTCATATGTATGCAATACTGGAACAGGTGATCCAGGGTCCATACCTCTGTCACAGGTGTGAGCATGTTGCCTCTCTAGAAGCTCAAATTGGAGATCTGCAGCGGAAAAATTGCAGCACTTAGTGATATTGCTCCACTGGAAAGGGGGTTGGTGCTCACTGAGCACAGTTTAGCTGGGCCTAGCATAGAGGGCGGAGCTGGGGCTAGTGAGGATGTCCAGGGAGGTAGCTGGGTTACAGTTACAAGGGGAAGCAGGGGGAACAGGAGGAGGCAGGCCAGTTCTGAGTTTGTAAACACCAACAGATTTGCCAGATTGAGTGAAAATGTTGGGGATGTCTATTCAGGAATGGCAATGCCAGATAGAGCTGTTCCCTCTAACAGCCGGGAGAACAGTTCTACTGAAGGAGTGGGAGGGCAGCATAGGCAGAGCAACAGACAGGTTTTGGTTGTAGGGGACTCTATTATTAGGAAGGTAGACAGGGTGATTTGTCACCCAGATCCCAGCAATCGAACAGTTTGCTGTCTCCCGGGTGCTCGGGTTCGTCATGTTGTGGATCGGGTAGACAAATTATTGGGAGGGGCTGGAAATGAAACGGCGGTCTTGGTACATATTGGTACCAATGACAAAGTTAGTGGAAGATGGAGGGTCCTAAAGAATGATTTTAGAGAACTAGGTAATAAGCTGAAGGCAAGGACCTCCAAGGTAGTATTTTCTGAGATACTACCAGTGCCACATGCTAGCCCAGGGAGGCAGAAGGAGCTTAGGGAGGTTGTGCACTTCGGTACAATCTCTACAGTAGGGATGGATTGCACCTTAATGATGAGGGAGCTTTTGTACTAGGGGATAGGATGGTAGAAAGGCTGGAGGGGTTTTTAAACTAGTAGGTGGGGGGGAGGAACTAGATATAAGTAATGGGGTAGAAAGTGTAGAGGGTATAAGGGATGAATTAACAACTCATAGGGGAGGAGATGTGGGGAGGGGTAGTATAGTCAATAGGGAGGTAGTTCTAAGTAATTCAAGTACAGTGACAGGCACTTCAGAACTACAGACTCATAACATAACGTGTATGTTTGCTAATGCCAGAAGCTTGCCAGGAAAAATGGAAGAGTTAGAATTATTAGCAATTAATGAAAAATGTGATTTAATAGGCATTACTGAAATGTGGTGGGATGAATCTCATGACTGGACTGTTAATCTGGATGGTTATAACCTATTTAGGAAAGATAGAGGCAATGGTAAACGAGGAGGAGGGATTTGTCTGTATGTTAAGCCTGAATTTAAGCCTATAGTCAGAGAAGATATTTATGGTGGACCTAGTGATAAAGCTGAATGTTTTTGGGTAGAGTTAACTAGGGGAGCAGCAAATTCCAAAAGAATATTAGTAGGAGTATGCTATAAACCCCCAAATATAGCTGAAAGTGAGGAAATACAATTATTGTTACAGATTGAAAATGCAGCTAGGCATGGTCAAGTTCTAATAATGGGAGATTTTGATTACCCTGAAATAAACTGAATAAATGAGACCAGCAGTTCATCTAAGGGGAGCAGGTTCTTGAGTACACTCAGAGATCATTATCTGGCCCAGGTTGTACAAGAGCCTACTAGAAATGAAGCTATCTTAGATTTACTCATCACAAATAATATTGATATAGTATCTAATGTTGGAAAAGGGCAACCTTTGGGAAACAGTGACCACAACACAGTCTCTTTGAGATTGAATTAAAAAACAAAATTTTAAGGGGCCAACAAAAACTCTTACTTTTAAAAGGGCAGATTTTAACGGTCTAAGGGCAGCAATACAAAGTATAGACTGGGACAAAGAACTGGCAGGTAAAAACACTGACCACAAGTGGACAACATTTAAATCCTTACTAAATATACATACACATCGACATATACCGTGTGGGAATAAAAGTAAAAGGAGTAAATCCCATCCAATGTGGCTTAACAATGATTTAAAGATCAAGATACAGAGTAAAAAACAGGCATTTAAATTATACAAACAAGAGGGAACAGGGACTGCTTTACAGCAAAGCAACAAGGCTTGCAAAAGGGTGATTAGACTGGCTAAAATAGAAAATGAAAAATTAATTGCAAAAGAGAGTAAAACTAACCCTAAGAAGGCGAGGAAGGAAGCTATAGGAACATTACAATGTAACACAGGCCGTCTGATAATTAGTGACCAAGAAAAGGCAGATGAGCTAAATAGGTTATTTTCTTCGGTATACACAAGGGAGGTACCAGTGGTTGGGACACGGCAACATAATGAGGCTACACTACCTTTGCCAAATAATTGGTTAACACCGGAAGTAATCCAAAAGAGGTTGGAAAAAATAAATGTTAATAAAGCCCCGGGTCCTGATGGAATACATCCAAGGGTACTAAGGGAACTGGGTTCTGTAATAGCCAAACCATTATTTTCAATTTTAAAAAGATTCACTCAACACAGGGTCTCTACCAGATGACTGGAGAAAAGCTGATGTGATACCTATATTTAAAAAGGGAGCAAGAGCAAATCCGGGGAATTATAGACCAGTGAGCCTCACTTCTGTAGTGGGGAAGCTTTTAGAAGGGTTAATAAGGGATAATATACAATAATATGTCTATGAACAGGATTATAAGTAGGAGTCAACATGGATTTATGAGGAATAGGTCATGTCAAACAAATCTAATTAGTTTCTATGAGGAGGTTAGTAGGAACCTAGATCAAGGCAACTCAGTGGATGTAGTCTTTTTGGATTTTGCAAAGGCTTTTGATACAGTACCACATGGGAGACTATTGTGCAAACTAAGAGATACAGGAATTGCAGTAAATATCTGCTCATGGATTGAGAGCTGGCTAAAAGACAGGAAGCAAAGGGTTGTTGTAAATGGAACATACTCCGATTGGACTAATGTGGTAAGTGGGGTTCCTCAGGGTTCAGGATTAGGTCCTCTCCTTTTTAACATATTTAATAATGACTTAGGATTGGAGGTAGGATTGGAGTGTGGTGTCTCCATTTTCGCTGATGACACGAAGTTGTGCAAGGTAATTAAATCAGATAATGATGTGCTTTCCCTCCAAAGGGATTTACATAAAATTGAGGAATGGGCATCTAAATGGCAGATGAGATTTAATACGAATAAATGTAAAGTTATGCATCTGGGAAGCAAAAATAGCCATGCAATTTATAATCTTAATGGAGCAAATCTAGGTGTATCAGATATTGAAAGGGATTTGGGAGTGCTTGTGGACAACCACCTAGGTAACAGTGTTCAAAGCCAAGCAGCAGCTGCAAAGTCAAATAAAATATTAGCATGTATTAAGAAGGGTATAGAAGCGAGGGAAGCAAATATAATTCTGCCACTATACAAATCTCTAGTACGCCCTCATTTGGAATATGGAGTACAATTTTGGGCACCACTTCATAAAAAGGACATTTTAGAGCTGGAAAAGGTACAGAGGAGGGCAACAAAACTAATAAGGGGAATGGAGGGGCTAAGTTATGAAGAAAGACTAACCAAATTAAACTTATTTTCTCTAGAAAAAAGGCGTCTAAGAGGAGATGTGATTACCTTATATAAATACATCCAGGGTCAGTATAAAGATTTGTCGAGGGAGCTTTTTGTGCCAAGAGGTTTTCAACTGACAAGAGGACATCCCTTGAGGTTAGAAGTAAAAAGATTCCACCTTAAAGAAAGAAAAGGGTTCTTCACAGTAAGGGTGGTTAATCTGTGGAATTCTCTACCAGAGGAGGTGGTGACAGCAGATTCGATAGATAACTTTAAAAGGGGACTGGATTTATTTCTAATTAAAAAGGGAATTCAGGGTTATCATGGATAATTGGAGGGGCAGTATTGATTCAGGGAGAGGTCCGGTCGCCGGTGTCTGGGATCGGGAGGGAATTGATTTTTTTTTTTTTTTTTTATACAACTTTTTAATTAATAGTTAATCCGCATATTGCAGATCAGAGGAGATCTTAAAAGGTTGAACTTGATGGAAGTCTTTTTTCAACCTTAAATACTATGTAACTATGTAACAGTGGAGACGCTTTATTTTCTGCCTTGGTTTCCATGTTCAAGTCTGGCAGGCAACAAGCCTCTTCTGCAGTGGTGGGTCGTTGGTCTTGGATCCAGGCTCTATGTCTGGAGGGCAAAACTGGAAAATTGCTCCAGTCTTGACATGTGCCCTTTACCCAACCCATCACAAGCAAGGCAAAGCTTCCACACTAGCTCCCCACATGATTCTTTCTCACCAGGTCCTGGAATTGCTTACTGTAGCAAGAAATAATCACAATGCAGATTAACAAAAGGTGAAATAATAAATCTATGAAGATCAGCTAACCTAATCACTCAGCAGTAGGTATTCAGGTCTGAATGTCCCCATTTTATCAGCTTCACATTGGTCCTCCAATACCTGTCACTGCAAACTATAATTGAATCACAGTATGTGAATTAACAAAAAACTACTTTAACAAGAATACAATCAGCACAACAAGCAGTTACATATAGAACCTCCAAAACATACAAACACTAGGTTTATTCACTGGGGATAAGGGTCTGCAGACCCTAGACATCATGGTTATCACAGGGGTAGCCACTGGCTAGCAACAACAAAGTTTAGGAGTGTCATTGCATCTTTTGTTGGCCCAGGGAAAGAATTCCTTTTGGGAAGACCATAATAGGCTCATTTGAGGAAAAAAAAAAAGTAGGTACCAATGTACTTTATAACAGGCTTCTCTCCCATCAGGGCTGTCATCACAACGTTTAATAAAGAAGATATAAAAAAGTGTATCTAATCGTTGGGCCAATTAGCAAATTAGGACCATGAATTCATTTTTACATTCAGATTCCACCTTAAAGCTAAACTCCCACTAATACTAATTTCTAAAATATATAAATGAATTCATTTATATATATTTAGAAATTAGTATTAGTGGGAGTTTAGCTTTAAGAGAGAGAGAGTAATAAATATAGAGAGTAATATCAGACATATCCTGGTATTTAAATTTGGGAACAATGAAATGCCTTCATTATTAAAAAAGAAAACAGTTTTTGCATAGCAAATGTGCAGTAGATCAAAAGGCCTTTCAAATCATGAAAGTGATAATGTTCTTAGTGCTGTCACCTATGCCAATAAATATGCCCACAGATACTTTCATATGTTTGTGTACAAAGACTGTGCAATAAATAAAACTTCAAATAAATATGGAAAATGAATAGGTACAGAATGCATGATACTCATTGTGCAAATAAAAAGTATTCCTCAAAACAATCACACTGAACAATCTTTTTTTGCACCAGGGCCCTCCATTCTCCCCCACTGTACATTACTAACAGCCTTATTAAATTGCGATTCAGCAAATTTAAAAGCGCTCTATTTAAGCACACAGCATATTTTTTTACAGAAGTTTTTAGTTAGTGAACTTCTATCCAAAAGCAAGGTCTTCACTAACTAAAAACTTCTGTAAAAAAAATATGCTATGTGCTTAAATAGAGCCCTTTTAAATTTACTGAATCGCAATTTAATAAGGCTGTAAGTGTTTTTGTGCTATTACCGTAGTGGTCCGGTATAAGTTGCACCTTTTTTCCGATTTTTGCGTTTGCGAGTTATAGGTGCTGCTTATATTCGCGACCGTATTGGATTGGGTTGCCTCAGAGCAGAAATTGAAAAATTCAGTTTCCACCAGAAAATCTTTCAGGGGACCAAAACATGGCAAATATCCAGAACTTGAAGCTGGGGTTTATTCCTACATTCAAGATATGAGAAAAGATGGGATGCCAATTTCACGTGAAGTAATACAGCTGAAAGCCTTATAAATTGCAAAAACCTTAAAAATAAGTAAGAGGGAATTTCGTGCAAGCATTGGTTGGTGCCGTCGTTTTATGCGGAGAAATGGTCTTGCTCTTCCACGAAGCACTTCATTGGCACAGAAACTAGTTTCCAGCGGTATGTCATTCAATTGCGGCAGCGTCACTCATACCCATTAGACCAGATGGGCAATGCTGATGAGACGCCCGTATTTTTTGACATGCCAAGCAATACGACAGTAGACCAGAAAGGGGCAAAAAGTGTCACCTTAATAACAACCGGCAATGAAAAACTAAGAGTAACGGTGATGTTAGCGGTTACTGCTGACGGAGGACAGTTACCCCCTATGTTATTCTGAAGCAAAAAACTTTGCCCAAAGAAAGCATTCCTGAGGGCTTAGTGATTCGTTGCCAGGAAAAAGTCTGGATGACGACGGAACTGATGGTTGACTGGTTGTCTGTAGTTTGGAACTGCAGACCTGGAGCACTGCTCACTAAGAGAGCCATGCTAGTCTTGGATGCTTTTAAGGGTCATCTCACTCCTGAAGTAAAGAATAAAGTTGCTGCACAGAAGACAGATCTCGTTGTTATACCAGGTGGCATGACTTCAAAGCTACAAGTTCTTGATGTCATTGTGAACAAGCCGTTCAAAGACAACCTTCGCAAGCAGTATTCAGATTGGCTTCGGGAAGGGAATCATGCTCTTACACCATCTGGCAAGATTAAGAAGCCATCAGTGACACTCCTGTGCCAATGGATTCTAACTTCATGGTCAAGTATTTAATCTAACTCCATCATCAGGGGGTTCAAAAAATGCTGCGTGCCCAATGCATTGGATGGTAGCGAGGACAACTTACTATGGGAGGAGAATGAAGAAAACAGTGACAATGATGAAGTGAATACTGGTGACGAAGTCAGTAGTGACACCAGTGATGACTGTGAATAGTAAAAAGTTTCCTTGTTACCTTACTTGTTACCTTATGTTTCATGTTACCTTAACTTTCTGTTGATGTTACCGTAATATTGACAACCTGCCTAAAGAGTTACCGTATAATGTTTTCCAAATACTGGATACCGTATATGGTACAGTATATGTTAAAATAAAATCACTATTTTATTCCCTAAATCTAATTGACTTTTGTCTTTTTCTCTCCAATTTTAAGGGTGTGGCTTATATTTGAGTAATGTTTTTTCTGTTTTTTCCCCTTGAATTTTACAGGTGCGGCTTATATGCGGGTGCGGCTTATATTCGGACCACTACGGTACTTCTTATTATGTAATGACTCCATTACAACCAACTGTTAAATAAAAGTTGCAAAAAAATAAAACAAAGCAATGCAATACAAAATACTTTAAGAATATTTTTTAATCACCACAGTACCACAGCAGTATCCGTTACACCATACTGGTAGCAAACATGAAAATTCTGCAACAAAACTACCTAGTGCCACTGCTAAACGTCTTTACAAATAATTTTCTACTCACAGGTCCCTATTCAATTCCAAGCCTGTATTTACAATGCCTGTGGCTGTAAGTCTGCGGGTTAGAAATTTGTTACAATTCTGGCTGTATTCAATTGACTCAAGCCCGCAATTACAGGGCTAAAGCCTAAACCCGTAAACCATGAACCCGTACATAGCAATTTAGGGCATGATCATGATCAATTAAGCAAGCCTGTAAGTTACAATCTAGACAGAGCCAATAGTAAATGAGACCATAATCATGACGTCAGTAAAACATGGGGTTTAAACTACAATCAATTAGTGTTTAGAAGTCTGATCTGCAATCAATACAAAGCAATAAATAAACTGGTCTCGTCCATGTCTGTGGCCTGATATGTATTAACTCGTTTTCTGGGATCAATATAAAATAAATAAAACATAAAATAAAAAGCGAGTGTCGAAGCGAGGGGGCACATTTTCGGCGGTGGAGGCTCCCACGTCGGCCTTTGACTCATTGCAGGCCGCAAATGCGGACCCTCGTGAAGGCTCTACGGTGCCTCACAAGCGTTTACAAACACCCACACAAGTGGGACTTTGAAAAAATTCATCTAACACGCAATGACTAAACACAGACTTAAAAATATGACCCGTGGGAGTTAGAACAAAAAAATTATGGACTTACACAAAAAAAAAATTAGCTTCGGGACTTAGAAAAAAAAACATTACAAACTCGCAAAAATACGACCTTAATGGCCGAACCGCGTGCAGCTGAAAACATTAAAAAAACAATAGAGAAAAAACAGACGAAAAAAACAAAAACGAGGCGACACCACCCTAAAGCCGCAAAACACAACCGAGCACATACGGCTTTTACAAAAAGCCGTACGAGGTACAAGATACACTAAAAGTGTAGGGACGCTAAATCATCCACACCCGCGTACCACTGTTTTCTCAATTTATATATTCAATTATATATTGACAGTGTTATTAAATTGTGATTCGCCCAATGGAATAGGGCTCTATATAAGCACAGAGCATTTTTTTTACAGAAGTTTTTAGTTAGTGAACGTCTATCCAAAAGCAAAGTCTTCACTAACTAAAAACTTCAGTAAAAAAAATGCTCTGTGCTTATATAGAGCCCTATTCAATTGGCCAAATCACAATTAAATGATGCTGTGAATATTTAAGCCTGATAATGGACAAAATGTTTTTAGAAAAATAAATAAACACAGCTTTTAAATATTAAACTTTTAAATGCAGCTATTCTTTACTGGGAGGCTCCACTTCCTTTACAGAGCTACTTCTTTCACCTACATTTCTCAGGGTGGGTCTTTGTATAATAATTAACTTTCTATTAGTCCTGCTGTAAGCAACGGCATTTTTATCTGCAGTATTTCCATTAGACCAGGTAGAAGAATTATATGCATTCAAAGACTTCTCGCAATTGTGAAAGTATATCAGCAGAAATCAGAACAGATACTACTGCAATATAATTACATATATAATAAAATAAAGGAAGTATCACTTTTTATTTTTATATTTTGCTGATTATCAGATGTACAGTAGCTCCTGAAAATATGACTGCGGCTCAAATAAATTCACTCATTAGTTAAAGGGCCATTGTAGTCAATTTTCATGTTAAATCTATTTTTTAGTTCACCAATAGTTAACACTAAAGCAAATATGTAGCGAAAAATATAATTTAGTTTAATACTGCTGTGTCCCTCTGCATCTTACTATATCTTTATACAAAAGGATTTACAATCTTTAAAGGGGCACAATTTGGACCACATCATAGTAAAGATCTCCTAAAAGCATGTTGAAATACTTTTAGAATTAGTCTGTGCAGGCATGAAATGCTGGACTCACCTAAACAGGTTATGGGCTAACTGGTGAGTCCAGGGAATGCTGTGTTATCAATCATAGACTCAATCTGTTATTGCCCATGCAACAGGGAGTAGGCAGGGTAAACTTGTATGTAATCATTCATTTAAAAAGTAAAAATATTTAGCTGTTATTAGTCTAATAAAAAAAAGATTATTTTAATGTACAATCTTGTGCTCTCTCACACAACGAAGAGCACTTACAGTGAGGTAAATGGCCCTTTAAAGAATGAGAACTTGCTTTGAGGAAGGTGCTACAAATAACACTAATACAGCATCATCCTGTAGAATTTTGAATAGATCAATTGGAATTCCATCACCTCCTGCAGCAAGACATCCTTGGGCCCATCTCACTTCACTTTCCAAGATGTCTGGCTCCAGCTCATTGGATAAATTATTGAGGTCATCACTGCTGTTAAGATCCTTCCTGTATAGATCTTTAGTGTATTCCTGCCACCTCTTCTTTATCTGATATTCTTCTGTTAAGTCCCTACCATTTTTTGTCTTTTATCACACCCACTTTGGCATGAAAGCCTATCATCTTTAGCCTCTTCTTTCACTATGCATCTATCACTCTCCGGTACCTCACCCACAGCCTTTAGAATTTAATTTTGCGAGTTTCAATCTTGTGAGGTGCTTTAGGGAAAGCACTGTGATTATATGATTTAAAGCTCAATAACACGGCCTTCCATTATTTTTCATTGTGGGGTTATTGTTTATACTTGTACCTAACCCCTGAATTGCAGTGCAGAATAAGTTGGCACGTTATAAATAAAGGATAATAATAAAAGGTGCCTTTTAGGTTCCCAATTTTCTTGAAGAGATCTCTTGATTTTCCCATTTGGTTATCTTCTTCAATCTCTTTACATTGCTCATTGTAGAATATCTCCTTGTCTCTTCTTGCAATGCTCTGGAATTCTGCATTCAGTTGGACAAATCTTGTCTTATTTCCGCTACCTTTCGCTTTCCTTCTTTCCTGGATACTTTCAAAGCCTCATCAGACAGCCATTTTGACTTCTTACTTTTCTTCCTTTTAGGGATATTCTTTGTTGCTGTTTCCTGGATAATGTTGCAAACTTCGGTCCAAAGTTCTTCAGGCATTCTATCTTCCATGTCTAGTCCCTTAAATCTATTATTTACTTCCACTGCATATTCACAAGGGATATTATTTATTTTGAATCTACTTGGTCTGATGGTTTTCCCTCTTTAATTCAGATTCATTTTCAACTTTGCAATAAGAAGCTCATGGTCTGAGCCGCAGTCAGCTCCAGGTCTTGATTTTGCAGACTGTATAGAGCTCCTCCACCTTTGGCTGCAAAGTATATAGTCAATCTGATTTCTATGTTGTCCATCTGGTGATGTCCATGTGTAGAGTTGTCTCAGAGGCTGTTGGAAGAGAATGTTTGCTACGACCAGAGAATTATCTTGACAACATTCTACTAATCTCTGACATGCTTCATTTTGTACTTCAAGGCCAAATTTGCCAGTTATTCCAGGTGTCTTTTGGTTCCCTACGTTATAATTCTTTTCTTGGTGTTATATCTATGACGTGTTGAATGTCTTTGTAGAACTGGACAACTTCAGCCTCTTCAGCATCCGTGGTTGGAGCATAGACTTGGATCACTGTGATGTTAAATGGTTTGCCTTGAATTCAAATTTAAATCTTTCTGTCATTTATTGGGTTGTAACCGAGCACTGCTTCGGCCACTCATTGATTGACTAGGATGGCTACTCCATTTCTTCTGCAGGATTCTTGACCACAGTAGAAGATCTGGTTGCTGTCTGATGTGAAATCCATTCCAGTCCATTTAAGTTCACCAATTCCCAGGATATCAATGTTTAACCTTGTCAATTCATTCTTGACCACATCTAGTTTGCCTTGGTTCATAGCTCTAACATTCCAGGTTCCTATTCAGAATTGGTCTTTGCAGCATCAGACTTTACTTTCCCCTCCAGACACATCCGCAGCTGGGTGTCCTCTCGACTTTGGCCCAACCACTTTATTAGATCTGGTGTTACTTGTACTTGCCCTCTGCTCTTCCTCAGTAATGTGGTAGGCACCTTCTCTCCTGAGGGGCTCATCTTCCGGTGCCATATCATTATGTCTCTGATTGTGCTTGTCCATAAAGTTTTCTTAGCAAAGATACTGGAGTGAGTTGCCAGTTCCTTCTCCAGTGGACCACAATTTGTCTGACCTCTCTGCCATGACATGCCCATCTTGGCTGACCCTACATGGTATAGTTCACAGCTTCATCAAAGTACACAAGCCCCTTCACCACGACAAGGTAGCGACCCAGAAGGCATAGTAGCTCTTAAAAGTGGGGTGATATAGATCTGGACATGGACTGATAGTGGCCCCAGTCGGAGTAGGTGTTCCTGGTCCTGAGCCAGAGCTGCAGAGAAGGTGTACTAGGCAACCGGGATCAGGGCAGATCAGCACCTCGGCAGGGAACAGAACACTAACCTGCCCCCTCAAGCTCCATCAGGCATTCCTTTGGGTTTGTATTGGGACTGGGCAGAAATAAACTCAAGTGGTGGACAGTCGCCAATGTACCTCTATGATTTGGGTGCAGGTGTCCATGGTTGGGGAAGGTCCTGTACCTCCTGTTATAACGGTGCTCGTTGCTAATGTCCCAGGGTCTTTAAATGGTCAGGCAGGTAGTTCAAGAACAGGTTTGCTCTGGTTCTGATTATATATTTCATCTGGCTGATGTTCTTCCTCCTGTCCAGCATGGGAGTTTGCCTACCTGGCTACTGGGTAGGTCGGTCAAGCCTTCCCCATCCTTCTGCGGCCTCCATTGCGGAGGCTAGCGTAGCTGTCTCTGCTCCCTTCCACCATCCATCCTTCTCCTGGCTAGCTGGGGCAAAGAGCCATGCTATCCTGACAAGTTTTTATATCAGCCAACAGGATTATCTCTTTTTGTGAAAAGTTTGGACCCTGAAGTACCATTGTTTGTGGGGGTCATTGGAGTTCCACCCTGACCCCAAAAAGTTGGTTGTGACAGTAACATTCTGAATTGATTAGGACCTAGAATTGTATCTCCTTTTACAATATCCCAGTGTTTACTTAGAGTTTGTTTAGTTTGCATACCAATCTTTATTTTGTGAAGTAAAGCCTATATTCATTTGTTATAAATAATTTTCATGTATTTTTAAGTTCTGGGCTATTCCTTCAACAAATTCTCTTTTTGTTGTACACCCACTTTTAAATAACCCTGTTGAGCCTCATCAAAAAATCTTGTAAATAGAATTTTGGATTAGAAAATCTGTAAATAAGCTGTAGTTTATTATTTTTTTCTCCAACTGGACAGTTAACAAACCAGTTACCTGTGATTAAGGACTTGATCTGTTTGATTCATGCAATTTAACCAGCAACTTGGCTGCAATGTGTGTACTAAAGAGCTTTGCACCTATACAATATTTAATCCTATAGTGGGTTTAGGCTCTGATAGGGAATAATTTCTTTATATCTTAAAAAGGTAGTGCCACACTTGATATATGTTTTTAAAGTGAATATTAAGGGAGTAAGCAAGAAGGTTGCAAACAGTACCTATGCAATATACAGTAAACTCCTAGTTATCCGGCGCCTAACCAATCGGCACTCTAAAGCAACCGGCACTGGCATCAATTCCCCATTTTCAAAAAACTCCATCTAAACCAGCATAACCGGCACTATCCGGCAGTTCAAGACTGCAAAAGAGAATGCTAACTTTTTTCTAATTGTTTTTTGGGGCCCTAAATGGCCCAGTTTAAGTGCTAATGTCTTTTTAAAGGCATTTTTAGGGGTTTTGGGGGGGGGTTAAAGGTCCTTTAGACCCTTACATTCGGGGACTCCTGATTAACCAGCAACTACAGTTATCCGGCAATAGGGAGTCCCCAGAGGTGCCGGATAAGGGGGAGTTTACTGTATCTTTATCAATAGGACATAGATTCCATTTGTGGACTACATTTTGATCTTTCCTGTATTACTTACATCTGGATTTGACATGCATTCATTACATTATTGAATGAGTGTGCATTATTCCCCGGCTACACTCTATATTTTGGGATTGGTTTGCTTCATTCTGAGGGTTAAGTTAAAGGATATTTTTGTTTGATCTCTGATTGATCAGCAGAGAGCTATTTCATATCATTGTTTATCCTGTATTCAAGAAGGGAAATTATTATTTGACGGTTAGTGGCTAACAAGTATATATTATCAGCCTTATTAAATTGCGATTCAGCAAATTTAAAAGGGTTCTTTTTAAGCACATAGCATATTTTTTTACAGAAGTTTTTAGTTAGTGAGGACCTTGCTTTTGGATAGAAGTTCACTAACTAAAAACTTCTGTAAAAGAATATGCTCTGTGCTTAAATAGAGCCCTTTTAAATTTGACAAATCACAATTTAATAAGGTTGATAATGTTCTAGTTGGTATTGTGATTTACAGTCTTTATCAGAAGGCCTGCAAATGACTACAACAGCAATTCCTGCACAGGACATATACATTGTAGCCATCAGCCATTTGTTTTGCAGCCCCTTCAACGCTCAGGGCTTTTTTCAATTGCAAGCCGGCAGATTATGTTATAAAGGCCGTAAGTCTGAAGGCTTGACATTTTATACAATTACAGAGCAATTCAATTGAACAAGCCCACAATTTAAGGACGGAAAGCCAAAACCGTAAACCATGCAATCGTAAGTAGGATTTTAGAAACAGACAATAGTAAATGAGACCATCAGCATGATATCATTAAAACATGGAGGTTAGACTTCAATCAATTAACATTTAGATCGGATTGGCAATCGACAACAAACAAAATAATGGAAATAAATGAACGAAATTTTCTAGTCCATGTGGGTGGCCTGATATGTATTAACTCCTTGATTCCTGGGTGTAATATAACACAAAAAGAAAAAGTAAAAAAAAAAATTTTTGGTTGCAGATTTGCCAGCATAAGACTGTTGTGCAATTAATTCTAATGTCTTTCATCGCTTTCCCCGTCTTTTAAAGTGCAGTATTGATTTTTTATTTACATTTACAGTGCTACGAACAGGGGTTTAACCCCCATGCGAGTCCTATCTGGTACTCATAGGGTTTTCTTCTACACTTACCATTTACGGGTGTGAAAACATTTGAGGGCTTGAGAAATTGTAGCAATTGATTAGAGATTTGCGATTGTAACATTTACAGGCTTGATAGATCAACGGCTTAGATGGATCGGAGTTACAATTTTGACAACCGCAGGGGTTTTCAGCCTGTAATCAGCAAATAGTTTGTAGCTAAAAGACGCCAATTAAATAGCAAATTAGTTTGCAAGCTACATTACGGGCTTCAGTAACCAACAATTGAATAGGGGCCTGAGTGAACCTAAGGGAATGTCAGATTCACTAATTATTAATTATGTTTGCCACTGCAAATTCCAATACATTAAAATTAATTTGGCAACCTATTGTTTTAACCCCATCCTGCCTATGCATTATACAACTACCAACCACTTTATTTCAGAGACTGATTTCACAATAAAGGCTGTCTTGCTTTTACACTCTCACTTCCCCATGGACACTTCTGCTTTTTATTAGTATTTACATCTTTCAGTCAAAAAATGATTAGGTGCAATAAAAAATATATGGATGTTACTAGCTGGTATTCCCCTGAACAAATGCCAATATTCAGAAATAGTTCCCTATTGCAAAAATACTTGTATCCTACAATGCCCTATACAATTCTATAATGGTATTATATATGTAATATATTTTGCAACAATATATTAAATGTGCAGTCTGTAGTCAGTTTACAAAGAAAAGACTCTAGAAACTCTTTTTAACTACCGTATATATTTTAAAAAGTCAGCCCCTTTTCAATTGACCAAATCGCAATTACAGAAACCACCAATGGAGCCCGTAAAAGTAACAGATATTTAATTAGCTACATTTTGCTACTCACAATCCATTTGCAGGTTACAGGCTCAATATCACTGTGGTTGTCAAAAACCTAACTTCTGCCTATCTCCTCCTTTGATGTTCCAAGCCCAATAATGTTACTAGTGCTAAAGACGAAAAAAATTCAGTTGCAACAATTCAACAAGCCCGCAATTGCCTTCAAAACCCGTAACTGGCAAATGTATCAAAACATTCTACGAGTACTAGATAGGACTCGCAAGTGGGTTAAACACCTGTTCGTAACACTGCAAAAGCAAATAAAAACACAATACTGTACTTTAAAAATATTCTCAAGATTGCAAATCTGCAATAAAAAATATTTTTTTACATTTTATTTCAGTGTTATATTTATCTAGGGAATCAAGGAGTTAATACTTATCAGGCCACTCACATGGACTAGAACAGTTGATTTATACTTTTTTTTTGAGTTATACATTTCTGGATTGAGAGTCCGATCGCAAATCGTATTTCTAAACATTAATTAATTGTAGTCTAGACTCCATGTTTTACTGACGTCATGATGACGGTCTCATTTACTATTGGCTCTGTCGATATTGTAACTTGCCGAAATTGCTTAATTGATCATGACCATGCCGTGAAATGCTATGTACGGGTTCATGGTTTGGGTGTGGTGCCTGTGAGCCTGTACTTGCAGGCTTAAGTCACTTAAATACATCTAACTGTAAGGAATTTCAAACCCACAGACATGTATGAAGATAATTACGGGCTTGGAATTGAATGGGGGCCTAAGTCTGAAATTATTTCCAGACTTAGAGCCCTATTCTATTAGCAGCCCCCAAATGCCTCTAACCCGTAATATTGACTGCGGAGGTGGGTTACTCTAAATGTTTAGATGTATTCTATTAACTCAAGCACCCAATTTACTTCCTTAAACCTAACGAAGCAGCACTGTAATTCTCCTCCTATCTGTATTTATGAGTGGTGTAGCCAGCTCTGCCTGTGTGCTGGACTATCATGGAGCATGGAAGCAGGCTAGACCGATGTCCCTTGTCCCACTCCATGACATGGCTAGCTTCATCCCCTACACAGAGGTAACAGAGGGACAGTGCATGATATATCATAGCACCGGCCCTCATTTAGGCCCTCATTCAATTGCAGTTTGGCCAAATTAATAGGGCTCTAAATAAGCACTTAACATATTTTTTTTAAATACGTTTTTAGTTAGTAAGCATCTATCCAAAAGCAAGGTTTTCACTAAGTAAAAACTTATTTAAAAATATTATGCTATGTGATTATTTAGAGCCTTATTCAATTGGCGGAATTGCAATTGAATGAGGGCCTTACTGAGCAGGCTCAGATTGAAGCAGAACCTACACTGGTCAGACTTTATTTTTAGTCCAGCAAACAGAAAGAGTTCACCACAACCCTGATAGACACAGGTAGAAGGAGATAAGCAGGTTTAATGGAGGGGAAACACATTGATTAGCGAAGATTTTTTTTTTTTACTTTTTATTTATTTTAAACAGCAAGTTTATATATATATATATATATATATATAGCAAATAAACATACAGTAAATACAGTAGACTGATGATTTAAGAGATTTAAGTTTGGCAAATAAGTATAATTTAGAAAAAGAGAAATACCACAATAGCTCAGGATTTAAAGTTAAAAAGTAAAATATTTAAAAGTAACAAATTGAAGTAATACTTTGTAGATTTATGTATATGTATATATATATATATATATATATATATATATATATGTAATATATATATATATATATATATATATATATATATATATATATATATATATATATAGTTGTATAACACTGAAAAAAACATGCCTTATTTGGTGTGTTCCATTTTATTGACACACAGTGAGAATAACATTTGAAAACATTCTAAAATGTACTATTACACCAGTAAAACATTTCATTTGCATACATGAACACCCTCCCCTGCAAGTGCATTTGCAGATTACAGGTTACAGATTGCACACTATAAACTACTTGGCTTCCATCTATAAAATCAATTGTGGTGATTTTGATTAGTTCAGAATAAAACCAGTTGTTTTTAGAGGATTCCACTGCCTGGATTTGCATGTTAAAGTAACAAATCCACTATGGGTGGGAAGGTGCTTTCAAAAGTACTCTGATTAGATAATTTGTGGAAAGACACAAGTCAGGAGATGGATATTAAAAATATTTCAAATGTGCAGTCAAGGCCATCATTAAGATGTGGAAGATATATGGCACCTCACAGACATTTGCATATATTAGACCTTTTCCCACCAAACCAAGCATGAAAGGAAACTAATCTGAGAGTCTACCAAAAGGCCAATGACAACTTTGAAAGAGCTGCAGGCCTTTATGAATGTGACAACAAGCTGGCCTGCGTGGGTGGTTGGCAGAAAAAAAAGTCACATCAAGTATTGTTAGTGTTTTCCCAAAAAACTCCTTAATGATTCACTGACTAATTTGCAAACGGTACTGTGGTCAGATGGGACCATAACTGAACCTTCTGTTTAGAATGCAAAATGGTATGTTTAACAAAAACTCAATACATCTTACTATCCAAGAGCACAATTCCTATAGTAAAGCATGATGGTGGCAGCATTCTGTTGTGGGGGTGTTACTTTTCTGGTGGCACTGGGGCACTTGACAGGATAGAAAGAAAGATTTATGGTGCAAAATGGAGGCATATTATTGAAGAGAACATGCAGCAACCGGGTAATTGAAATGGGAAGATGGTTCATCCTTCAACATAGCAATGACCAAAATACACCACTAAAGCAACCATACAGTAACTGAAGGACCATCAATGTTCAAGTCAGTTTGTCTAAGCATGTGCAAATCTATAAGGAGTAATGTGCAAATATACCTCCTTCTAGGTGTGCAAAGTTGGTAGAGATATATCCAAACAGACTCAAGTCAAAAGCTTCCTTCACCAACTATTAGCTCAGTTATGCTACTATTTTCCAGAAAATGTAACTTTTTTTCTTTGGTATGTATTGTAAGTAAAACTGGAATAAGTCTGTTTTGTTTGTCTTCTTCTGGTGCTTTAGGGCAACACAATGTATATTTATATTTATAATGCTAGTAGATTGGTATTTAAACTGTATAAAAATGTGTTCAATAAAAAAGTTTTCACTTTATATTGCAATACTCTGATTATTCGTCATATATATGTTTTTATCACATATATAGCTGTTGGTTCAAGGACGTTGGTCATGTTGTGGCATAGCTGCAACTGCGAGCCTCACAAAGCGAGGTGAGCAGTTAAGGCCCAAGACTGCGAGGCCCTTGGGACTTAAGCTGCAATGAGTGCCACTGGCGCTCATCGCGAGGCCCGCGAGACTTAGGCTGCAATGAGCGTCGAAGGCCCGCTTATTGCGAGGCCTGAAGGTGCTTATTGCAGGGCTCGCAATGTGCGCCTCAGACGCTCATCATGAGCCCCATAGGACTTAAGCCTGAAGCACAGAAAACAGCGAACAACGCAACTGGAATCGCGATATCCGCAGGACTTAGGACCAAAGCAAGTAAAACAGCCGAACCACGCAACTGGAAAGACCACCCCAAAAACACAATTATGCCTCAAATTTAATTACACACTCACACACAGCATAGGGGGAGAACCAGGGAGCCTGTGAGTTAGGTTGCAAATTAATTTGAGGCATATTTGCCATTTCTTTGCAATCGAGGTTACAAATAAGTGCCAAAGGTGCTCAGAGGGGCAAAATCCTCGCATTGTGTGGCAAACAGGTTTATAATTGTATTCCCGTCATTTTTGATGGGCAATTTCCTAGTACAATATAGGGATTACTGAGGTATAATGATAATGAAAATAATTTTGAAGATGCAAAATAGTAGACACAAATAGGCATTTGTTTCTCATACCCCAAAATAGGTACATTTAATTAGTGTACATTTTTAAAAACCTACATTATATAAGTCTTTTATATCAGACTTATCCAAACCAGTTTTTTCAGACAAAGAAGAGTAACTGATTGACCAACCCTTAATCAAACTTGATATACCTTACTTTGGGAATCTGAGCTGCAGAACCCTGTTATATATAAACCATCCTATCAGCTATAGCGTACATGAAAAAATAAATATTTTATACTAATAAGGCAGCAATCAAAATATGGTTCTTTACAATAGACACTATGAGACATTAAAGACTTTTTCTACAGCGTTTCATGCAGGGGGTTACTGAAAACTCTCTTAGCATACATTTCTAAGTCAAAGAAAATAAATTATATAAGGTATATTCTGTAGGTTACTGACTTTAAGTACATAACCCTAATACATCTCACTGATGTAACCTATTGAAGGTTCTAACTACCTGCAACCCCAATGTAATAGTGAAATTAGATCTTTCTGAATGTTGCTAACCACATCCTATGCACAAACACAGGAAAATGTTGTGTACTAACTGACCCTTAATGTGCCAGTGCTTCAAGGTATTTCCTCTTTAAACTATAACTAAGCATCTATAGCACTGTCTAGATTTTTGAAAATCCCTATAACAATAGTCTACACATATTTTAGAAAACTCCCATAACATGAGACGCATATTAAATGAGAAGTTGTATGCTTGTGTTGTGAGACTTCTCCAGCTTTTATGGTATTCTATGGAGTTTGCATATTCTCTATATGGTTAATGTACCTTTCATTTAATTTTTTTACCTTATTTTTTATATTTTTTTGGTATCTATACATCCACATCAACATAAAGAACTAGACCCTTGTAGGTGTGCTAACTTGCCAGGAGTGTATCAATTGTACAACACCTTGTCATTATTTTCCCTCCTATTACAGATTTGTGTCAAATCCTTCCATGTCAAATTTTCGCCATTGTTTTTATTCTAACTCTGTTTCAAGATTGTATGATATTATTTTGCTTCTTAAATTCTGCCCTTTCGTACATAGGTATATATATTAAAGACACTATCTTTTGTTGCTGTTTTTGCCTCTAGCAAGATTTGTAACAATGTGCTTCCCATATTTCCTATCAATATACAGTGTTCAAAATATTTTATTTTAAAGAATGTGAACAAGTCACCATCCTATAGGATTGAACTTATTTTTTAATTTTGTGCGTCAGTGAGCCAGTTTCTAAAGTGTAAGTCATTTAAACCTGATTGTAGGAATGGATTATTTTTTTAAATTGGGCCCATTATTGATTTTTAGTTATTCACTATCTTTTTGGGGCACATATCCTAAACCAATAAGATATTATGACTGAAAGAGCTGTCAGTTGAGTTTTCCACACTGCTCCCAGTGCCAGTTCAGACATCACAGCACCTTCTTATACCACATAATGTATTTTCAAGCAATGACCAATCATCATGAGTAGATTGTGCATGTGATTGTATGACATAAGCTATGTTTGCTACTTCATAATACTTGAAGAAGATTGAATCCCTTAATCCTTCATGATCTGTAGGAAAACACATAATTTCTATATTTATATGTGATTTCTTCTTTGCCTATATAAACAGAATGGCTGCATTTCAAACATTTCTCAGTTGCAATTGTTAGGTAGGATTTAAAGCCACATAGTCATAGTAAGAGAATTATCTTCACACATGGAATTCTCCCTAGCCATGATATGGAATAATGGGACTACTCTTCTGTGTCCTTTTAGCCTCCAGTATAGATCAATGTAGTTATCTGTATACAGTATATGAGAATAAAGGATGCAGCAATATGTACTGCTAGATATTTGACTTTGTTCTCTGCCTAATGAGACTTAAATATACTTTGTACTTGGTTTTTAATAGTATTATTTTCAGTTATGTAAAATATCTCTGTTTTCCTCATGTTAAATTTGAATCCTGACAAATATTCATAATTTTAAAGATTTTTCTTTAAATTTGAGATAGATATTAATATTTATTCATGTAAAAAGAATATTGTATGCATAACATTATATTTTATATTCATCTGCATTATATTTTATGCCTGCTGTGCTACAATTTGAATATTCCTTGATGGCTAATGGTTCAATTGCAACAACAAGTGGTAAGAGAGGTTAGCCATGTATAGTGTCGTTTTTAATATTTATACTTTTATACATACTTCCTGGTAGACTTATACTTGCTAGTGGCAAGTGGTACAGTCAATCATCTGCAAAAATAAAGGGTTTTGGAAGGCCAGGCCCCTGCAGGACAGGAAATAGAAAGTCTCATAATTTGCAGTTGATTGCCTTCTCTGTTTATAAGGCTTGTAATGTGAAACAATAACGCCCTTTCTTGTTTATTTCTATTAGGAAAAACACTTTAAGAATACTGTTCGTGCATTGCCTACCACGTACAAAACCAGCCTGGCCTGGATGTGTGGAGCTCCAAATCATCTGCATTGGGACTGAAATGGTGTTATCCGTTTTTTCATTTTACACCTGTATCAAACTAGCTGTCGTCTCTAAGTTTTTATTTATTTTGCAACATGATTAAGATTGTACGCCCTTTCCATAGAGTTATATTTCTATCAAGTCAGAGGCTTCCAATTACAGTCCACATGTCCCATCACCAGTATAGCATTCCAAGATGTCTATCCCTCAGCTATTACTACCGATCACTTAACATGACATGCTACTGACCTAGGAAAACAGTAAATATGTGCCCTTACTTTTGAGATATATGTCAGTTTCAGTGATCCGACTGCTGCAGTTCCACTGGGCAGATTCTGGAAAAGATGAACACAAGTGTTTAAGATACAGCAATTCATAGCTCATAGAAAAACGGCTTGCCCCTTTTTTTCCCTACGTTACACATTTATTTAAATATTTTCACTTGCAATATTACGGCACTCGGCCCACATCTGTATATCCTGCCTTGTCCGCAAGACATTTTAGTTTAGGAAGTGTGTATTCACTCAGTATATTATACCAAACCAAGCTTTACGGATGAGAAACTTCTCTAGGAACCAATAGAAAACTAGAATTTCATGATTATTAAAATGAATGAGAACAATATTGGATGTTTTAATTACAGATATGTTTTAATTGGACTGTTACGTTTTAAATAATGATGAACATTCATAATTTTCTATTGTTTTTTGGTGCTATACTATCTCTTTAACTGCGGCCTCGGCACTTAGTAATGGTTTTAAAACCATTTGCGAGTGGTCTTTTGTACTGTTAATATTTTTGATGTTATGTCACTGCCCTGATTTGAGAGTTATCCGTAAAGTCTGATTACAATAGGGATTTGGTATAAACGTCTAATGGAGTAACTCGTAATCTTTTGGCAGAGCAAAAACCAATGGAAACGTTTTCCATATATTTTCTGCTCTGGCTTGCCGCAATCAATTTCAGGATGGGTGATTTACCTTTGCTCTTAAAAATGGTGTAATCTGCGATATAGGGGATTAAATGGAGGCTTGACATTTTAGCTTCCAGTCTATATGCTTCACTCCACTCCTTATTTAGTGTCCAGGAGGTGAATAAGGATCGCCCCAGATGATTGTCCTAGCCACTGCTGGGATGTAGGCAGATACAAAATGTAATCAGGACAACAGATAAGTACTAATTTCAGGAAAGCTCCCTGAGCATATTGTTCCCCCGCCCTCTAGACATCTAATGTGATTGGAGAGCACCATATCTGCTGAAGTCTAAAACAGTGAACTTCAAAAGTAAGTTTTAAAAGCTACATTGATTTTCATTCTGAAAATACTGATTTTATTTCTAATTAGTAAGTACATAAACAAATGAATGTATGAGCACTACAGTGGTTGATGTCTTCTACTGTATGTTCATATCAAATACACATATCCTTGTGTCTTCTCTCTCTCACTTTACATTATTAATACTCTAAACCAATCCTACATACTATATTCCTTCACATACCTGGCCCATTCAAATAAAAAAAAAATGGAAACAGTTACATGATTACTAAACACATATTTTAAGTTTTTCAATTTCATATGCAATGATTCTTTACTGCAGGCATGCTAGTAAATGTGTGACTTTGGTGTCTCGTTTAATTGTGATATTAAGATATGAGGTACAAGGAGCCTCACTATATGAGGGTCTTTCTGCATAAGATGTTCATGCACAAAAACATCCTTGAATTCTGTCTGCAAGTGTGACCGTAGTGTAATTTTGATAATATTGCTAACTTAACAAGATATCAGTTCACATGCCTAGTTTATATGTGTAGATTCATTAAAGAGACTAAGGAACTAGAAGAATTATATTTAGTTTATATCACCCCCCAGTACTTTTCTAGGCCTGCAAGTGACTATCAGCCCTAATAAAGCCGTAGCCCGTAATAGAACCAGCAAGACTTATGGCTATAAAAAATGGCCTCTTAACGCTACCCGCAAACGATCTGCGGGTTACAGGCGGAAAAACCATACGGGCTGCCGAAATCTGAACTCCGTTGCCGCAAAGCCTGTAACTGTTACTTTTGAAAATCGCTATTAAATCCAGCCAAAAATTTTGCTCATCACATGTACATTGGGAAAACAAATAGTGGCCAAATGATACCGTCACATCACATATATCAAGTACCAGGGGAACATTTTATTATTTGTTGCTCAGTCCTTCAGTCGTGTCTGACTCTCTGTGACCCCATGGACTTAGCTAGGTCTCTGCCTGTGCTGTTCCACAAGGTTTGCATGCCAAAGATACTGGAGTGGGTTGCCAGTTCCTCCTCTAGAGGACTGTGATTTGTCTCACCCCTTTGCTATCACCAGAGCAGTGGCCCTATATGGTATAGCTCAAAGCTTTATTCAGGTAGACAAGCCCCTCACCACCACCAAGCAATCCCCAAGGAGACCAGAAGAACGTACACCACATTAATGTAAATTGATGAATATCAAAACATAATGGGAGGTCACCAAATGGGATTGGCTATACATTTTGGCACATGGCCACCAGCAATGGCGTGGGACTTTCTAGGATGGGCGTAGCAGAGATTACCACTGATGGAGGTGAGTTGGCTGTTGATCCACGTGCTTCTGCACAGCCTCCATGTGTTTTTGCGGACCCTCCTTATGGGTTGCAGTGGATTAGGGTGGTGTATGTCCCCCAGGTCCCCTTCAGCATTCCTAAGTGGTGATGGTGAAGGGGCTTGTGTACTGCAATGAAGCTGTGAGCTATACCATGTAGGGTCACTGTAGGTGGGCAGGTCATAGCAGAGAGGTCAGACAAATCACAGTTCACTAGAGAAGGAACTGGCAACCCACTCCAGTATCACCTGTCATATTCCTATCAGGCCCTCAGGGGAATGTTGATACTCCACAGTATCACTAATTGGTCTTTGCATGTGTATTAACCCTTTATGTTGATAATATATGATATATATTATTATATGATATCTAATGCTATTATGCCTATTATTATTGTTATATGTATTGATCTATTGCATAGTAACTAGGGCTCATTAGTTTACATATATAGGAATGCGACACAATTGTGATGCATGTGGATGTCCCATAACCCCAACCATTGAAAACACACTGACACTTTTAGAACGGTATAACAAAGCTTTATTTCATACACAGAGCACAATTAGAAATGGTCAAGTCTGTGCATTAATATCATAGGTGTGGTGTGGTCGGATCCCGAGAGAGCAAGAGGCTTGTGGGAAAAAGGGGATACCTACAGGGGGTAATGTGATAGTCTGGAATAACCATGATGCATAGCACCTACCAGGGTCACATGTGGTCACTACACCACTGCAGCCAGAATCTGATGAAAAAAAGGATCATCAGAAATCACTCCAGTTAATTGAAGAAATCATTAATGTGCATAGCACTTACAACTTGTCTAGGTCTGCTTAATGAAGCAGATGATTAAACCTCTGGACTGTGTAATCCAATCCAGTTTCACACACGTGTTGTGAAAAAAAAATATCTGAAAAAAAGTGGTCAACTAAAAAAAGGAGGAGGATAAAAAATAAATCAACATGCATGTACAGTACAGTGCTAAATACTGTAACTAAGAATATACCAACTCACCTGATTCTGCAAACATTACTATTAGCTAGGTCTCTGGATAATCAACAATATGGGAAAATACACATTAATATGGAGAGGACACAAAGGTCAGCAGCCAGATTCACTGGTACTTACATCAGACCCAACAATCTGTTCTCAGACTGATATTGAAGTCAGGATCACATGCTTCACAAGTGCATATATCAATGCTGGCTGTCATTAACATGCCATTGTGAGACTTAGCAGTATTAGCAGGACGCCTCCGGGGTGGGGCTGGGGACCAGAGTGTGTCACATGGCTTCTCTCCATGACTCCCTGAATGTGCTCCTTTCTGCCCCAGTCCTGAGCAGCCCGGCCAGGTACGAATCAGTCATTAGGCAGTGCATCCTCTCCTCCCTATTGCGCCTTGTCAGGCTTCTCATTACCTCCGCATGATTGGCGGAGATGCTGGCCTGTATCCCCCGAAGACACTCCAGCTACTGCTGCATGAGGGCCAGCAACTCCGCATGCGCAGCTTGGCCTGATCTTAGGGATTTAGGCTCCTGACCTGGTGAGGAGGTGGCAATGTGTGAGTGGGGAGCGTCTGGGGCCCGGCTGGAGAGTGTTGCAGAATGGGCGGTGGTGTGGTTGGACCCTCTGGTGGTGGTGGCGGCCAGTCCAGCGCACTGATGTGGGGGGGAAGGGGGGTGACTGGCTGGTGACCTCACTCCAGTTAGAGGAGGAGGGGAATAATGGGGTCGAATCCCACCCCGGCGTTGTGGCCGGAGGTCCAGATGGTGACCCCACCAGCCATATTACATCCTCCTCCTCAGAACCAATGGAACTCTACTTCACTTTTCTCCCCATGCTCCTCCACTTCCTGCTCCGATGGAGCTGACCCCCCGCCTCTGGTTCACTACTGGACCCAGACCTCCTTGATGCTGAAAGAGAGAAAAGAAAGGTATATGTCATGAGTATGATGAATAATACATTGTTATGTGTTCATTCCTAACTATCTGACATCTAGGCTTGAACCTGGATGATTCTCCTAATTGCAACTAAGATTAGCTATCATTTTCTAGATGTGATCTATTCTTTGGCTCTTGGCCTTGATCGTTCTTGGCTACTAACGCTATCTTGATTGTGGCTGCGGTCTATAACTGTATAGGCTGCAGTGGGCACACCAATACATGGACTCTCTTTTGCTTGATTACTGTTGTTGTCAGCTTCATGGATTTAATGACACATCCATCTATCCCTTGTTAATTCCATAGAGCTGACATGTCAGTGTCCTTGTTGGTCATCATGTACATGTGTAGTGTGTGTGATGTGCATGTGGTGGCATGTTGATGTATGTGATATTCACCTGACATGGAGGCTGGGTCTTGCTGGGCCACCAAGACTGAAGCTCCAGCGGCGGGCACCTGTCTCAGAAGATCCTTGGCGACCCTCTCCCACTCATTATAGGTCACAGTCATATTTTTGTTCTCCTTGGCCATCATCCTCCTCACCTTGGCCCTGATGTTGTCAATCCGGTGCTTGAAGGACCTCACATTCCTTGGCGCTGTGCCTACTGCTGTAACATCAGCTGCTACCTCCTTCCATGCCAGAGCCCTAGGCCCTGGTTTAACTTCCCTCCCCCTGCAAGAAACACAGGGCGGCCACGGATAGCACCAAGGAGGACCACATTCTTCCGCTGCATGTAATTGTGGGCCCTGTGCTTGCCCTTAGCCTCTTGCCCTCCCCACTGTGGACGGGGATCCTTATTTTCTTGACCTGTCCCTGAGGCCTGTCACTCTCCTAAACTACCACCACCCCTGGGATCAGGCCCCTTTCCCTCTGTACCTCTCCTAGGTGTTCCTGCTGCTCTGGCCACCCTGCCACCACTCACCTCCTCCTCTACACTCCCCTCCTGCTCCTACTCCTCACCAGTCCTCACCTCCTCCTCTAACTCCTTAACCTCCTCTCCTCAACCACTCCTCACCTCTCTCTCCTCTCTCTCCTCCTCACCTCTCCTCTTCTTCTCCTCCCCACCTTTCCACGCCTCTCTCCTTCCTCCATATCAATCCCAAAAATAATAGAATGATAAATGAGAATAAGTGTTACTGGAAATATATGATGGAAATAAAAAAATGTGTATTATGTGTAATTATTAATTGTTGGGGAATGGGATGAGGGGGGTGTATGGAGTGACCTAGCTCTATATGTGTCTATGTGTGTTGTTTTAATTATGTGTATTGCAATTATGTGTAATCTGTAAATATGTGTAATCAAGGATTAAGTGTAAAATAGTAGATAGTATAAGATAAATCAACAAAACCGCAAATTACTGCTCTCAAAATACTCCTGCTCTCTCTCTCAAAAACCTCCAGCTCTGGGACCTGCGTGCTACTTCATCCGAAAATACAACACAGTCAACGCATGGGCAGATGGAACGTAACTTTATTATCTCCCAGTGTCAATCATCTGCATTTAGACCGCTTTCTATTGGCTTAGATGCCTGTGTCGCACTATGCTATACCGCAATTAGATAGTAATGGCCGATCGCCGGCTCGGCCAGCCCCTTAACAGCTTAAGTGCGCGGAAAGGGTTTACGGACTTGTGTCTACAGCCTGTAGCTCACAGCATGGTTGAATGTAATAGCTCTGTAATGCAGCAGAATTTCAAGCCCCCAGGCTTTGCGGGTGAGCTGTTGCCGCTACGGGCTTGGAATTTAATATGGCCCTATGTTTTTAACCAATGTGATTAAAATACTGGGCCTGAAAAGGAATTGTTTGTTGTATTCCCTATATCAGATGTTTTTACACTATTTATTTCTTATGGAATTCTATGCCACTTAGATTTTATAAAGTTAAAATGTTATGCATAATTTATTTTCTTATCCAAATATTTAAATTTGTAAGATATGTTTTCATTCTTACACATATATAATTTGTTTGGTATTATAAAGTCAAAATGTCAGTACACATTAGTTATCACTAGGCATCAAAATAAGTGTTATCTATGGGAAAAATAACTATAGCAAGTAATAATCATCATAATAACACTAATAATAATTTAAGACTATGAGACTATTTATCACTAGTCTATGCTTCTCTCTGCTTCTCTAATCTCTAGTCTATTAGATCTCATATTTAGAAAACAATGTGACTTTTTACTTTAACTATGAAAACAATTCAAATTAATATTTAACAACTCACCTGGGGATTATCCATATACCACATGAGGAAATTAGCTTTAGTATCCAGTATAAAATATCTCCGTAGAAACTTCCCACTATCTCCATCCTCAATATCCAAAAACCCGCAGGTCTGGTTCTGCCGATCCACATAAGGCATTGCAACACCACAAATGCATCACCCTGCAAAAGCAATGCAGTTATTGATTCACATTTTAATCTGTTTTTTTTTTTTACATTTAGTATACATATTTAAATTCTGCTGTAGCAAAAACACATATTTTTTTACACTCTGCTAAAACACTAGCTAGGCATGAAGCACTTGAGTTAATTCTCTTTTAAAAATTATGGTAACAAAAACAAAATGCCGAAATCCTAAAACAGCTAAACTTTATTTCTTAGTACAGATGCAGGAACTGGTTTAGTTAAGCCATAGAGCCTGTCATGGGTGTTGATTTTTCTCATGTGAAGGTTGGCTACACACCCATTACTATTAATAATAACATAATTTAATTGCTGCGAGTCACCATATTATACAGTGTGATACAGGAGGATAGAGTAAATATCTAAGACGGGACAACAAATATTTTTTGATTAGTCGTCCGAGAACGCATGGCCCTCAGCATGCCAGGTACATTTTGTGTCTGGTTTTGCTAATCCATAAGGTTTTCATGGCAAAGATACTGTAGTGGGTTGCCAGTTCCTTTTCCAGTGGAGCACGATTTGTCTAGCTTCTCTGCTATGACCTGCCCATCTTGGGTGACCCTACATGGCATAGCTCACAGCTTCATTGAGGCACACAAGCCCCTTCACTATGACAAAATAGTGATCCAGAAGGGGTAAATATAAATATACACACTACAATATAAAATGTTGATGATGCTGTACTCGTGAAAGCTTACAATGTTACTATTACATAGGTTTACAGTGGTCATGCCATGAAATGTGCAGTTAAAAGATGTGCATACTGCAGGTTTTTCTCAACCCAAGTGTAGTCATTCAGTATGCACTATCTATAAACTTCCCTGTTTAAAGAAAAATATGGTAATATTACACAAAGGCAGACTCAGACAGAATGTGAAGAGATTGCATTGTATTAAAAAAATATATGAATCACTGAATAAAATGGGCATGCCTGTTAATCTCCAAAAAGTTTAGAGAAACATAAGGTCTCTCCCTGTGAGTAGTAACTTATTCTAAGGGCTATAGGAATAGGGCTCCATATAAACACAGAGCATATTTTTTTACAGAAGTTTTTAGTTAGTGAACTTCTATCCAAAAGCAAGGTCTTCACTAACTAAACACTTTAAAATAAAATGCTGTGTGCTTATATAGAGCCCTATTTAATTGGCCTCATTGCATTTGAATGAGGCCCTATATGCGACAGTCCCTTTCCTTCATTCAGGCAGTCACCATAAAGGAACAATGAATGGACAATGTCTCTCTTAATCTATAGTCAATATATTAAAAAACAAGTTTCCAACCTTAACATGCTCCTTACTATAACTTTTATTTCTTCATTCTGACATAGGTGAACCATTTCACTTTTAATAATTATGTACAGATGATAGAAAATGTAATACAGGTGTCAGCTACATATTTCTTTCTATAGCTATTCTTCTCTAAAGAGTGATATTGGATTCAGAATTACATTGATATTCCATTTTAGAGTCTGCTCAAATGTAATTATAAAAAAAAGTACTTTTCTTGATGCTCCATCAAAGATATTTACTCAAAGAAAAATCTTGCAAGCACGGTTTTGAAATAATGTAAATCACCCTTTTTAGTAAAGCACAAGTTTTATCTGTTAAGCTAAATAAGCACTTGCATTAATCCAGGCACATTTCTCTCTTATACTCTGACCTTTTCGTAGTATTCAAGTTGGCAGAAAATGTTCTGATTCTCTCCTTTCCGCTTGTTTGTTTTCTGTTTCCTTCTCTCGGTGCCTTCCTCTGACAGTCTCAAAGCCAGACACTCCTTAAACACACCCCCTATGAACACACAAGACACAAAAAGGCTGGATCACTTTGTTAAAGAGCAGACTATATCAGGAAGCAACAGAGAAATACTGTAGATATACACAGCTCTGCCATATACAAACTGGTACTGTGTTAGAATTGGCAATAGGGTAAACAGGTTGAGTAGATATACCTTTTCATGGCTAAATGGGTAGATTTACATAGCAAACTTTTATAGCACACAAACAGTCTCCTTCATTGGGGTAAAGTTAACAAATAATGCTAATAAACTGTTCAAATAATATAGCCAATGGACAGATGTCACAAGTACAGACATACTGAAGAGGCTCAATAATATTCTACATTGGAGCAATTAACACATACACATATAATGATAATGCTGGAATAGAGAAATGGCCGTGTATGTTAAGATTGACAGAACAATGTTTCTTTTGCCATGATCCCTGAAATGTCTGTACACTATGAGCCTCATTCAATTGTAAGGCTGCAACTCGATCGGAGTAGGCTGTATGCGAGACAGCAGCGGCCGCAACTTATGGTGCTAATCACGTGGCTGGGCCCGCAAGTCCCGTCCCGATATCGCACATCGGAAAACATGCAATCGAAAGTAGCATTTGCAAGCTTGAACATGATCGATGATGCAAGGCCGTAACTCTTGGTTAGAAACAGCCAATGGAATGTGGGTCTGATCGTGACTTGTGGTTCAAGCCAGTAGGACTTTGAAATCCAACCTCCATTTTTCATTGAAGTCCTATGGGCTTGAATTACGAGTTACGATCGGACCCACATATAATGCAATATTGATAAAGCCGTAAATATAATATTCTATCAAATGCGAGTTCCATTATATGTATTAACACATTGATTGCCGTGATCGATATAACACGGGAATTGAATATGAAATAAAGTATCACTTTCACTTTTAATATAAGTACAGTATTGAATTTTTATTTGCTTTTAAAGTGCACCAGACATGTCATTAAGCCCTTTGCGAGTCCTCCTTGGTACCAATAACTTGTGGTTAGATTTTTGCCATTTGCGGGCTTCATGAGGTGGTTAGTGAGGGGGAATCGGAGCAATTAAATAGCAATTTTAACGTTCCGAAGTCTTGCAGCAGTGAAAGATCAAAGGCTTGGAGAGGCATTAACTTGCGATTTTAAAAATCTCAATTGATTGCAATGAATCACAGCCCAGAACCTTTAACTCGATCGGAGCCCGCAAAATGACACCAATTGAATAGTAAAATAAATTGTGGGCTCCATTTACAAGCCCAGATCTCCCGAAAGCCTCAATTGAATGAGGCTCTATGTTTATTGCCATTCTCTACATCCTTTCTCTACTTACAACAATACCTGTAACATGAAACACAATTTATATCCAATTATATACAAAATAAACAATATATATCCCACTGGGTTACGCAAGGCAGGAACTTGTCATCTTAGGCCTAGGCACATTAGCAAGTTCTCTAGGCTCTGAGCATGACCACAGGTAACATAGGTACTCTGGCATTCTAAACCATTCAAAACCTAGTATACTCAGAAACTAAAATACATATAATATTGTAATCATAATTTAACCCAGGGAAATTCCCAAATCCCAGGGCCAATATACATTAGAAACGCATTGAGTAGATTAGTGTTTTTTTATGTAATTACCCTAATACTATTTTGTCCAATCTAAAGACCCTAAAATACTTAGGTTAAAAACATAATTACATCAAGATTAGAATATATCTAAATACTAGAGCATTACGAATTGTTGATAACATCATAAGAAAATTATTTCAAGAGAAAAAATTACAATATATTTACTATGGGAAGCTTTAGATTGGTATATTTCTAAGGTTGAAACATTACAAAATTCAAAACACAATACATACACACAGCACATACATAAAAAACGTACCTACAGCAACAGGGAGCATCCAGGACCTCAAAAAAACAAATTACACCTTGATTTCACTCAAAATAAAGGAGTTTACACACTAAAAAATTTGATAAGCGACAGAAAAAATGGCCGCCGTGCAAAACGAAAACGAGGTTACACACGCAAACACCATACGAGACACGTTAGCACACATTACAACCTCGCAAAAATCAGACGCAACACGCCAACATACAAACATTTAAAACACAATAAATACACACAACACACACATAAAAAGCTTACCTACAGCAAGAGGAACCATCCAGCACCTCAAAAAAGCAAGTTACAACTTAATTTCAATAAAAAAAAAAGAGTTTAGACACTAAGAAAATCGCTAAGCGAGAGAAAAAATGGCCGACGAACAAAACGAAAACGAGGCTACAGCACTCTAAACACGGAAAACACCACTACACACTCGCAAAACACCACAAGAAACTCGCAAAACACCACTAAGCACCTACGGATAATCGGCGAAGATGCATACCACAGATTATTCGCCATTTTACGCCAATGCGGAAGTACACCACTACGTTAACGGTTTCGTCTCGCGCGCGCACAGTATTACACTGCACACATTCACCACGCTTACACAGCAGCTCCACACCACTAATGCTGCAGCAACATCAAAACAGATTGCAGCTCTTCACCACAATGCTTCAAAATAGGTAAAGTATATTCATTTATTAATGTATTATATATTTCATTATTACACACCAAACAGCATTAGCTCACTTGCAATTTCATTGCCGTCATTTTTTGATGGGCAATTCGCTAGTTAGTATATACTTTTAAGTCCAACTTGTAAAAGGTAGGTAGACAAATACTTGGAATAGGTAAGCCTGAGGAGGACTCCAATCCAAATTCATTTCCACTTAGTTATACAATAACACTCTGTGGTTTAGCGCAAGAGGGAAGTTTGGCTGAGTAGGATTAGATTGCAAGTTTTCAATATTTTAGCCTCTTCTTCAAACCAAGGGCTTAATTTAAATCTGAGAAGTAAGCATTACATAAAGACCAGCTGATTAGACTAACATTGACCAGACTATAGAAAAGGTTTACATTTTCATATCAGTGGAAAAAAAATTCAATGCACTGGTTGTGAAGAGTTTGTTAAGTGTTCCAGGCAGTTTCTATAAAAAAACAAGTGGTTCAATTATGTGAATAAGGAATTTCACAGAGGGGAGCATTCACTTGAGATGGAGTAATGTGACATAAATTCCTTGTCACACTTTAATCCATATCTTAATAATTAATTTTTATTTAGGACGAGTCAATTTTTATACAACAATATAATATAACAAAGAATAGAAAAGTCAATCATGCAAATAGCAAGACATAAGCACAAAAAAAATACAAATAAAATGAAGAGCAGATCTGAGATATGCAAAAAAAACTAAACATTCTATCCTTCTCAGCCTATGAGATCTTCATGGTCTGATAAATGTCCAGAGCTTTTAATAGAATGGTGTGGATGAAGCATATAAAAATAAACATGAGACACCGGCTCCCAGCTCCCCACCATATTGATTGGGACCACCTGAGGTCCGGAATCCATATGACTCTCTATTCAATGATGTAATAAAACGTCCTAACATTTTTTCTCTTTTTGATTATCAACCTGCATTCTTAAGTATGCTTGCTTTTAACTATTTTACAAAATATTTACTCATCATTAAACCTCCTCAGCTTATGTTTACTTGTGTTACTAATCATAACATAATCAGTACCTGCAAACTCCTTCATCATCACTCCAAAAGCCTCCATCCAGATGCGAACCAGCCATCCTCTCCAGCCGCCACCATCCTCCAACATCCCATACTCTCTATCCCATCTCTATCTAGATCTGTGTACTATATTTGGACACCAACCAAGGAGTCCACGTGTTAGTGAACCTGGGCATTGTATTCTGCAATGAACTCGCTATTCTCTCATTTATCATTATATAATTTATCTTTTTTACAACTTCTTTGACTGACAGTACAGAAGTTTTCCAATTTTTGGCAATGCAAGTTTTAGCAGCTAAGGTCCAAAATTGCCAGAGTTCATTCTGTTCCCTAGACAAATCATAATGTGTCATTCCCAAAAGACATGTTTCAATCTCGGGTCTCAAGCCACTGGTTGTAATTTGCGTAAATAAGTCTATGAGTTCTCCCCATAGCCTCTGTACAACGGGACAAGTCCACCAGATATGCAGGAAGCTCCCTTCTGTTCTGCATCCCCTAAAACACTCTCCATTTATATCTTTATTAAATTTTGCCATTCTTTGGGGAGTATAATAGGTTCTGTGCAATACCTTAATAGAGGTCTCAAGCAAACTATATGTATATGACCCCCTTGTCAAATTAGTGCAGATTCTTTTCCAGACCATGGCATCTAACTCCTTTCCCAGGTCCTGCTCCCACTTCACCATAAATTTAGTTTTTTGTGTGTTCTGAAACTCTATTAAGTGTGAGTATATGTATCCTAGGGTGCCTGTCATCAAGGGTATCTTTTCACAGATAGAGGACCATGCTGTATGTGTAGGATTCCCATAAGTGTGTATTAACGAGGAGATCCAGTGTCTAAACTTCCGATAGTTCCACAACTCCTTCTCCGGAATTTGGAACCGGGGTATGATAGAAGAATGTGTTAACAGAGCCTCCGTGGAAAACCATTCCCCTATTCTCTTTAAAGGGCTAGTCAACCACCATGTTTTAGAACTTGGGCTAATAGTGGCCTCAAACTCGGGGAAGGACTTTAAGGACATCAGTGGTGACAGGGTTGGAATCAAGTTGCTCGATTTTTTAAGCCTATCCCAGGCCTTAAGGGTCGTAGAAATTATTGGATTAGTATGTCTGTAACTTTCGTCTATCTTTTCTATCCCCCAGATCACCGTATCCCATGAGTGGGGTTTCATCTGCCAATTTTCAACAAAAGTCCACAACGGCTGTAATGTACTAGAGTGGGTTACCGGGATGCACGCCAGCCGTGCTGCCTGCAAATAAAGCCTCAGATTGGGACAAGAAAGACCCCCTTTTTGCCTATTCCTGTACATTGTTTTCCTCGCTATACGTGGTGGTTTATTACGCCAGATAAATTTAAACATTGTATTCTGAAATTGATCAATATCCTTCATACATAGGTTAATTGGTAGAGTTCGGAAGAGATAGAGAATTTTTGGGAGCACTGTCATTTTTATCGATGTTATGCGTCCCGTCCATGATATTTGATATTTAGACCAGGTCCTCAAGTCCTCAGTCAGCCGCCTAAATAATGGTGGGAAGTTAGCTTTATAAAGACCCGCCAAGTTTTTGGTAAGCTTAATTCCCAAATACTTGATTGAATTTTTAGGCCATTGGAAATTGAATGCTGCCTTCAATGTTTCTAATATAGGGCCTGGAACCCCTACCCCCAAGGCCTCAGTTTTTTCCTCATTAATTTGCAGCCCTGACATGGCCCCGAACTCCCTTAAAGTAGACAATAATTTAGGTATAGAGTTTACAGGGTCCGTTAGAGTGCATAAGAGATCATCTGCGAATAGAGAGCATTTCAGGTGATGGTGACCTATCTGCAGACCCCTGATCTCCCCTTCTCCTCTTATCCTTTGAGCCAGAGGCTCAATAGCCAGAGCAAAAAGCAGTGGAGACAGGGGGCACCCTTGCCTGGTACCCCGCTGGATGTTTACCAAAGCCTCTCCTGTCCCGGGCATTCTCAAATGAGCTTCAGGGCTTTTATATAGTGTCTTGATTAGGCGTATAAAGTTTCCTTTAATACCAAATTTGGCTAACACTGCATATAGGTAAGGCCACTCTACTGTATCAAATGCCTTTTCCATATCCAGTGCCAACACACAAAGAGGTGTTTTTCTTTGGGAAGCCAGGTGTATAACATTCATGGTCCTACGGATATTGTCTACCGTTTGTCTATGTTGTATGAACCCGGTCTGGTCCTTGTGTATTAGAGTTGGGAGAAACCTTGCCATCCTATTTGCCATAATTTTAGTCAACAATTTAATATCCCCATTCATGAGGGAGATGGGACGATAATTTTTCGGCTCCAGGGGATCCCTCCCTTCTTTAGGGAAGATTACTAAGTTCGCTGTGCTGAGTTCCGGGGGCATAGATTCCCCCCTAAGTACGGCATTAAACAGACAGCTAAGATAAGGGGCTAGAACGTTCCCACATACTTTATAATAAGAATTAGTGAAGCCATCCGGCCCTGGGGCTTTCCCTGACTTGAGACTTTTAATGGTTTCTAATATCTCCTCTACACCCACATCCGCATTTAAATCCTCTATATGCTGCTCTGAAGCTTTAGGAAGATTACAGGAATCCAGATAAGATCTAAGAGCTTCCGGGCTCGGGTTTATTTTTGTTGAATAAATCGAATTATAAAAATCCCTAAATGTGTGCTTGATTTCGCTCTCACTCACTGTTATCTTCCCAGCCCTGGTTCTAATCCTCAGAATTCTGGACAATGCTGCTCCGTGCCAGAAAGGAATCAGGTTTATTAGCTTTGGAATAAAACATCTGGTTCGTCCGTCTCAGGGCACTCTCTGTCTTGTGCGAAAGCAAGGCGTCAAGTTCTAATCTAGTGTCATCTATTCTCTGGCGAAGTCTATTGGAGGGGAGCTTTTGATTCTGTAATTCTAGATCTCGTAACTTAGCAGTAAGTTTCTGCTCCTGACGTATACTATTTTTTTTTATGGTAGCTGCCATCTTAATACACATCCCCCTGATATAGGCCTTGTGGGCCATCCACGCCCATCCTATATTAGATCCCGGGGTATTATTTAGCTCAAAATATTGTTGCAATTCTTTCTGTATCTGGCCCAGTAGCGCCGTATCCGATAACATACGTTCATTAATTTTCCAGGAATATGGAGTCCTGGAGTCTCCTCCAAGATCCATATCCAAGGAAACTGCCGAGTGGTCTGACCATGGGCATACCAAAATTTCCGAGCCCCTGGTTTGGTCAAAAAACTTAGAGGTTACCAAAATCGTGTCTATCCGTGAGTAGGTCCCATGCGTATGTGAATAGTACGTGTATTCGCGACTATTAGGATGATGTCCTCTCCAGGCATCCACTAAGCCCATTCTGTACAACACCCCTTTAATCTGTTGTAGTTTCCGCGAGTATCTATTAGTGGCCTGGGAGCTCGAACGATCTAGTCCATGCTCTAACACAAGATTGAAGTCCCCCCCTATCACCACTAGACCATCTGACCAGGGTTCTACTATTTTCAGCATGTGTAGTAAACTTTTATGGGGTGCCACCGTGTCCGCGTAAAAGGATACCAGCGTAAGTTTAACTTCCTGAATTGTGCCCCGCAAAATAACATAATGCCCATCCTTGTCTATCAATTTGGAGTCTATTTGAAAGGGGAAGTGACGGTGAATAAGAATGGTAGCTCCTGCCTTTTTGGACCTTTGGGTTGAAGAGTGGAAAGTGGGATATTCCTTGTTTAAGTACGAGGGAATATGATTCTTTGCAAAATGCGTTTCTTGCATAAAAATTATAGATGGTTTCTTAGTTTGATAATACAGAAAAGCTTTCCTTCTTTTAAACTGGGAATTAAAGCCCTTGACATTGTGTGTTAAAAAAATATACTTCTCCTTCAAAACTCTAGCCATTTCTTTCCTGCTTCCCAAGACAGTTTAGTCTAAACATCTTACCTTGATTTAGTGATAGCCAGATTGGATGGGGCGACCAGAGAAGCGCTGAAGCCAAAACAGAAGGCTCCTGAGAGCTGTTGGAGTGATGAGAGTCGAGCACGCAATTCTGGAAATGAAAGAAAGAGCAAGAAAATAAATTAACAGTTGAATAGTTCACAAGAAGATCAATATCTTTACAGTTATCGAGGAGTACTATCATACAAATTATTTTTAATACACATAACTTCCTACGCCAATCGTAAATCCTGGCTTCTAGGGGAGAGAGTAATGGACCTGCCATTCTCAAATACAGCCCCATTAGGAAGGGGTAATAGAATTCTTTGAGGTACAAAAAATTCCAACTAAGGAGAGGAGAGGGGGGATACCCTCAACAATACAAATTGTTTAACTAACATTAGAACTAGCAGCCTAGTAACTAGCTTTTTTGAAGAATAACCGGTTCTCCAGACATCGAAATCCAGATAAATAAGTCCCATGCATCAGTAAGAAAAAACTTGGGGCTCAGCAGATTTTCATTTTTTTTTTTTTGACCTGTATTTCCAGAGTCTGTGTAATTATTGATTATTGAGTTCCTTCCAACCCTGTGCAGTTCCTCAATTCCTCTCCCCGAGTCTTGGAATGTCTTTCTGAAGGGATAGTCAAGACCTCTATCATGTCAGCCTCTCCAAGTCTGTTTTTACTCCTGAGCGGGGACCGAGGTCCACTGTCTTTTAGGGAGAGGATTCAGGGTCACACGCTGACTTTCAGGGTCCCTATGGCCACCATCCGATGTTATATGCAGCATTTGTAGCAATGACTGGCAGTCTTCCAAACTATGGACCGTGTGGGTTTTTCCCTTATATTGAAAAATAAGGGCAAAAGGGAAGCCCCATCGGTATTGGATACCATGCTGGATGAGTACCCCCAATGCCGGTTTCATTTCTCTTCTCCTGGTCAACGTGATAGGAGAAAGGTCTGCAAACACCATGAGCTGAGCATCATCTGGTCCTCTAAGATCCAAGATCTTTTGGGTAGCAGCTAGAATTAAGTCCCTTGACTGTTATCGGGAGAATCGGACAATTACATCTTTAGGGGTATCCATGTTACGAGAAGCTCCTAGCGCCCTATGCGCTCTTTCTATATCAATGTCCGCTTCTGCCCCTTCTGGTAAGATCCCAATAAGCAAGTCCATAACATATCTTTTCAGATTCATTATCGCTTTAGGGATCCCCCTTATTCGTATGTTATGTCTTCTAGACCGATTCTCTAGATCTTCATACTTGTCCTCTAGAGCCGCTATGCGTGACGCGTGGTGTTGCGTCTCCCTCCTGTCTCTATCCTGTGCTTCCACCAGTTTGGTCAACTGTTTCTTCTAGTTGGTGGGTTCTTTGACCTAGGTCCTGAATGTCTTTCCTGATTGCATCCACCGTTTTAGTCGTGTAAGCTTGAAACAGTTTTTCAATTTGTGCCATCGCACTCTTGGATAGATTTATATCAGCCTGGGCTGCATTTCGTGTGTCCTCCCCCTCCGATTCTTCAGAGGGGTCAGATCTCACCTCGTCAGGAGTTTCAGGGGTTTGCAGTAGTCCGTAATTTTCTTAAGTGGAAGGGATTTTTTGCTCTTTCCCATCTTGGGCTGCAGTGGACCCGCCACAGAATATGAAGTGCTAAAGTTGCCGCGTAGATGTATGCCCCTTTCAGGGAAATGTTTTTGTTGGAGTGGGATTCCGGCTTGTGATTCAACAAGTTGTGGCATGCTGTGCTGCTATGCCATGAACTGTCAAGGTCCCCCCCCGTGGATCATATTAGACCTGCATTACTCTCTGTCCACAAGTAAACAATGTTCAACAAGCAAGTAAAGTAGTTGAGGTGATCTTAGTCATCAGAGATCTTGTGGGTTTGCAAGTGAAGCCTGAAAGTTGCAGCCCTGAGAAGTAGTGCCAAACTGCCTTGCCAATTATCACACTTGTCATTTGTGTCAGTCTTTGCTTCTGGGTATTACTTGTACACTGCCACTTGTAGGTTTAGAGCAGTCAGTAGTGCTGGGCAAAAGTAGTTTAAATGTAAATGTGGCATATGTAGATATCTCTGGGCCTGCAATGCAGCTGTTTACTCACAGTTTGAGAATCAGGTTATAGTTGCTTCTTCCCTTGGTCAGCAGCCTAAGATGGCCGCCTCCCGTTTTCGCGGGCTTTTTTGCGTGGTCTTGCCGCCCTGTGGGCTCCAATTCTGGGTACAGACCCCCCAGCCCCCTCCGGCCGGAACCAGCCGTCACCGGACCCTGTTAGGAGGGCACTGCCAGGCTTATTGTGTGTCTGCAGCTCCCTGGCTGCAACCGCAGCTCTCTCCGTGAGGAGAATCAAAATGGCCGGCCGCCCGGTCTCCCTGGGTCAATGCCCGGCCACCAGCTAATAAGGGCCCCCTGGTCAGACCTCAACCACGCTGCCCAGGAGCTCCGATGCTCCGATCCTCTCCCCAGCAGTTCTTCTCGAGTGCCTCACAGCAGGGGGGGGCAGCTCACTGCAATGGGGACGCTTCTCCCCGTCTGTCTCCGCCGTGGAGCCGCTGTGCCTCACTTCCTGGACCCGAAATTAGGATCCAGGGGATCCGGGTCGTCCCCTCTGCTTCCACAGTCACTTTGGGGCAAATTGTGGGACTTTCAGGGCGTTTATAAGCCCAATTGCTAGTATGAGTGCTGGAGCTCCAGGCAGACACGTCCAGCTCCTTGCATGTGCAAGCTCCGCCCCAATCCATATCTTAAGGTTCCAAATTGCTGCACACATTTGTATTCCCATATCTTCCTGTGTCTTATACTGTAGTAACATATTAACATAGTAATTGAGGTAGAAAAAAGACTTTAAGTCAAATTTAACCTTTTAGATCTCATTTGATCATTGTAATATGTGAATTAAATGTCAATGGATCCAGTGGAAGACAAACAAAAAAACAAACACTGAAACACACAACTGTCCCATAATAATTTCTGACCCCAAAAATTGACAATCAGATTACTCCCTGCAACGATACTACTCCTTCTATAGATATCCAACATGTATGCATTTTTATTCAAGAATATATCCTCTTTTTAAAGTTATCTCTTACTATCTCTGCATTGGTAGAGAGGTCCACAGTCTAAATGCCATTTACTGTAAATAACCCATTTCTTTCTTTTTTTTTAAATGGAACTTTTTTTTCTTATAACCTCAAAGGAGGATCCCTTGCTATTTGAAAGCCTCTTGGCAAAAAAAGTTCCCCTGGCAAAGCCTTTCAATTACCCCAGGTGTATCTATATAAGTTAATCATATCCCCTCTTAGGTGTCTTTATTAATTTTGTTGCCATTCTCTATATCTTTTCCAGCTCTACAATGTACTTTTTTAATTAGTACCCACAATTGTACTCTATGTGTCAAATGAGGGTGTGCTAGGGATTTATATAGTGGCATAATTATACTTGCTTGCCTTTCTTCTTTACCCCTCTTAATACATGCTAATATTTTACTTGACATTGCAGATGTTACTTGGCATTAAACGCTGTTACATAGGTGATTGTCCACAAGCACTCCTATATCTCTTTCTATCGACTTCACCCACTTAATATCTTATTCACATGATTATATTACTATAGATTATCCCTTAGTTGCCCTTCTAAGAGCTTCCCCACAAGAGATATATTTTCTAGGTATTCTCTACTGAGAAGAGTTTGTCAGTATTGTGACTCAGATCAAATATTTTGATAGAAATTCCCACCCACATTTTTTTCTGTTTTGTTTTTATTCACTACATACCTATGAAATTCATTATTTGTCTGGAAGTGTGTCATATTTCACCTACAAAGAATATGTCATGATATTTTACACACATGATGAGGTATACCACATTTGAGGATTTGCATGAAACATGAAAATTTACTAATCACTCTGTGATGCTGGTCAGTGTGTGGGACTGGTATCCTCAATAGATAATTTAAAAAGAGGTTGTCTATATTGCTGCATAAAAAAAGATGTAGCTCGTAACATAGCCTGCAAGACTGGCCTCTTAAACCAGCCGACGGCTTGCGGGGTAGGAGCGATAAAAGCCTACGGGACGTTAATAAATTGACTTGCGAGCCCTCAAATTCTTTGATCTGTAAAGCCCGTAACCGATACGTTCCAATAGCGCTATTAAATTGCATCAAAATCACTGGTGTTTAACCCTGTATCTCGCAAATGGAGCCAAGAAGCCAATGAGTTCTAGAGAGGGGGGTAAAGTCCAATCCATAGCACTTTAAATATATACACACACTACTGTACATTATTTCATGTTTACTTTCTGTGTTATATCGATCCTGGCAATCAATGTGTTAATACATATAATGGAACTCACATGTAATAGCATATCATATTTACAGCTTTATCAATATTGCATTATATCTGGAATGTGGGTCCGACCGAAACTCGTAATTGAACCCGTTAAGACTTTGAAATCCCACCTCCATTTTTCAGTGACCTAATTATGACGATCTCTGTTTCCATTGGCTCCATCTAAACCTGTTACTACGAGTTTGACTAATCGATCACGTTCACGGCCGTACATCCAACGAGCAACAGATGGTTTACGGGTTTGCCTCTCAAGCCTGTAGCTCGCAGCATGTTCTAATTTAATAGCTCTGTATATCCGGCACATTTCCAGCCCGCACCAGTTGCTGGTCTCACGATATGTTGGTAAGCTAGAGTAAGAGGTATAGTGATCCAGGGAATTGGCAATTGCAACAAATGGCAATGTCTCAGTATTTTTTTTGCCTGACTTCCTCTGGATAAATCAATTCACATAATACAAGGATCAGAGGGGATCTATAAAGGTTGAACATGATGGTTTTTTTTTATCCTCTATTATGATGGAAGGTATACATTATTTATGGAGGTAAGAATGTCCATCCAAAGTTTGAATGTGGTAAACCAAGCCATAGAAGAATTTTAGAAAGAAATTGCAATTTGAGAAACAGGTGGTGGTCTGAGGCATGGTCCACTTGTTGGATCCAGCCTTGTACCACCAAAATAGTTCTGTCAATGGTTCTCCTACTGAAACAGTTCATTAACATCTGAGTCAGTTTGTCCCTTCCCAAGCTGTGCATTAATTGTACCATTGTCTTCAGTTACCCTGTTCAGAGAAGAGTTAGATTGTGGTCTGTTAACACAGTAAACTCCTGTCTGTCAAAAAAAAAGGCTATCATTTTATTGAGGGGGGGGGGGGGGGTCTGCACTACAGTCATGGTGTCTTTCTTGATTATCAAATAACTGACTAAAAGGTATATGCAAGTGAGCTGGGTTATGAATGCGTCTGATAGAGGGAAATTAGTAGTGTATGATTACATTTATTTGCATGCACTATGTTTTTCTAGCTTTGCATTAAGAAAAAAAACTGTTGCATGTGATGTTTACACCCCCAGGATTGAGCTAGGCTCCTGTGAGGGTTCATTTTTGTAAACGTGTACCCTGTCTATCCGAGCATGCCCAGCTTTGGCGCCAATCAGCAATGCAGTATGCAGCCAGCTAGATGAGGCTGCTACACTGGGTCCTTAAAGGACCATAAATCGACATTCAAGTAAAAATCCTTGATACATTCTGAAAAATTATAATTGTACTGAAACCAAACATTTCAGCTTCTTCTCCCTATTTTAATCTGTATTTTAGGTGATTGATCATTTATGCTTGATTTATGGTCATGCAATGACCTGCAAATTTGAGGAAGAGAGCTTGATGTTCATGGTCTCTGCGTGCGTTTCTGTGTAAATGCATGCTTTTTTGTGTGAGTGCATGTGTCTCTGAGTGTGAGTGTCTCTGTGTGTGACTGTCTATGTGTGTGAGTGTCTGTGTGAGTGTCTCTATGTCTGAGTGTCTCACAATCAGTGAATGAAGGGACACAGACCCTGTTCTGGGTATTACAGAAATCTAAAGGAAAGATGCAGCTCAATTCACAGACCAAAAAGAATGTATTATGTATGCAAATTTTCCCTGGGATTTTCAGGGGGTGTCAACATTGATATAAAACAGTTTGCAAATGCAAGAAATTCAACAAACTTTAGGGTAACTGTTTAAATGTTTATTTTTGTATTTTTTCATGCAAGAATGTTTTCCTACACTACTACTTCCCCTCTATCAGCTGCATTCATAACCCAGCTCACTTGCATATACCTTTAGCCATCCAAGTTATAGCTAAGTACCACAAATTGTTTGTACATTTCACTCAATATGGCTCCACTGCAATAGGACTATCTGTTAGCATGATGATGTTGTGGGTGGATCCTGGGACAGCCACCATATGTTCAGTGTGGACGAGCTTGAATTCTCAGAATGTTAATGCTTTGAATGGGATGGTCCATATGAAGAGGTGGAACAAAGATTGTAAGTAGAATGTAAGTTTGCAAGTTTCCAATCTTGCAAAGGTACTTTAGGGAAAGCAGTATTCATGCTAGATTCTAAGATCAAAGACAGGGCCCTCTTTTGATATTTGTTAAATAGTTTTTGCCTTGTGCTTAACCCATTTATAGCACTACAGAATATGTTGGCTCATTATAAGTAAACAATAATAATAACAAAGTCATGTACCATTGCACTGGAATAAGGGACAAGAGTTCTGTAATACTAATTGTTATTATTACAATGTATTTGTAGAGCTCCAGCATATACCATAAATCTAGGCATACAATAAACATATGGATGACATTTGACATACATTTGAAGACAGAAAAAGACAATACAGAACAAGGTCCCTCTTTAGGTTCACTAAGCAGAAATCTTTGGGTACTACAATGGAATGGCTAGTTCATTTATCTCATTGTTTACTGGACTGGGATATCCTGCTCTGGATTTTTTTGAGAATGTTTATATGGTGGGTTTTGAACTTTAATTGTCTTCCCTTGCCTTTATCTTTTCAGCCAGTCAAAACATGCAGCAAGACAAAGATCCAAAACATAAAAGCAATATGAATCTTGTCTCATCACTGAACAATCATAAAGATACTTGGCCTTCGTAGAGGACTAACAAGGCAGAAACCACTACTAACCAATAAGAACATAAACTCTTGGCTTTCATTTGCAAGAAAACACTTGGATCATCCCAAAGATAATGTTCTATGGACAATTGAGTCAAAAGCAGAACTTTTTGGACAACATAGGTTCCATTATGGTGAAGGGAAGCTTTGCTGCCTCAGTACCTGGATGAATTGCCAAAAAATGATAAATCATGAAACCTGCTCTGTATCAGAAAATGATTTAGAGAATGTCACAGATCCTTAAGCTTATGCTGAAGAATAGTTGGTTCATGCAGCAAGACAAAGATCCCAAACACAAAAGCAAGCCCCCATCAGAATGGCTGAATAGAAGCAAAATTCAAGTTTTTGAGTAGCCTAGTCAGGATCCAGACCTGAAACCAATAGAGATGCTGTGATAGCATCTGAAATGAGCAAGTAATGCTTAAAAATCTACCAGTGTGAATTAAAATAAATTCTGTGAAGAGGGGTGACCGAATATTCCATAACAGCTATGTGAAACATTGATTCTAAAGGATGGGAAGCATTAGGTTGCAATCACTGAAACTAAAAATGGCAAAAAGTTATTAAGTGCAAGGAGGCAATTACTTTATCACACAAGGAAAATAGATGTTGGATATCTTTGTTTATTACAATAATAAAATATTGAGGTTCCAGTTATATAATATTAGATTTTGTGTAAAGATTTGAAAACAACCAATGTGCCAAATATGCAAAAACAGAGAAAATCAAGAAGGGGTTAAATGTTTTCAGTGCACTGTAAGTGGAGTTGTAACACCCCACAGTTTATATTTACGATTTTCAGCTGCAGGAGTAAGCTAAAACAGAAGCTACATTGTGGTCAGACAGTTCTTGGTCAGGGGAAACACAAAAGGGTAAGATAAATCTAGCTATGGGTCAATCCAGGCATTAATCAGAAACTAGGTTCGGGAAACATAATAGGAAATCGGATCAGATTGTTTTCAGAAACAAACATGAAAACTGTTCACATGATTTAGCAAATGCTCGGGTTCATGTGATTCATATGTTTAACACAGGCTGTCTGACAAGTAGTGACCAGGAAAAGGCAGATGAGCTAAATAGGTTATTTTCTTTGGTATACACAAGGGAAGTACAAGTGGTTGGGACACTGCAACAAAATAAAGCTACACAACCTCCACCAAATAATTGGTTAACGCAGGAAGAATTTCAAACGAGGTTGGGAAAAATAAATGTTAATAAAGCCCCAGGTCCTGATGAAATTCATCCAAGGGTACTGAGGGAGCTGGGTTCTGTAATAGCCAAACCATTAGATCTAATTTTTCAAGATTCACTCAACACAGGGTCTCTACCAGATGACTGGAGAAAAGCAGAGGTGATACCTATATTTAAGAAGGGAGCAAGAACAAATCCAGGAAATTATAGACCTGTAAGCCTCACTTCTGTAGTGGGAAAGCTTTAAGAAGCGTTAATAAGGGATAGTATACAAGAATAAGGCAGTTTAAACAAGATTGTAAGTAGATTATATGTAGGAGTCAACACAGATTTATGAGGTATAGGTCGTGGATGTAGTCTTTTTGGATTTTGGACTATTGTGCAAACTAAGGGATACATAAATTGCAGTAAATATCTGTGCCAGCGGATTTGATAGATAACTTTAAAAAGGGATTGGATATATTTTTAAATGAAAAGGGCCTTCAGGGTTATCCTGGATAATTATAGAGTGAGTATTGATCCAGGGAGGTATCAGATCGCCAATATCTGGGTTCAGGAAGGAATTCCCCCCCCCCCACCCCTTTTCACTGGGTGTTTTTTCTGTTTGCCTTCCTCTGGATCAATTAACATTTAACAATGAATCCACATATTGCAGATCAGAGGAGAACTAAAAAGGTTGAACTTGATGAACTATAAGTATTTTTTCCACCTCAATTACTATGTAACTATGTAACTATATGAAGCTTTACATTTGCACCACCCATACATTAAATGAGCTTATCTATGGCTTTAGGACTGATCATTTTTTGCATTAGAGTAGTGTGACAACACACCAGCAATCAGGGCTATCTCAGTCTTTCTAATCATCTGTGTGACGCATAAACACGTTGTGTACATTTTTTTTTTTATTCTGCAAGTTTAGCATCTTTAGAACACTAATGCAGGGAAGATGTGATTTCCTGTTGTGCTCTACAAGTGGTGGAAGATGATTTCTATGATATGAAGAATGGGTTCTAATATACTGACAGCCTTATTAAATTGCAATTCAGTAAATTTAAAAGGGCTCTATATAAGCACACAGCATATTTTATTTACAGAAGTTTTTAGTTAGTGAATACCTTGCTTTTGGATAGAAGCTCACTAACTAAAAACGTCTGTAAAAAAATATGCTATGTGCTTATATAGAGCCCTTTTAAATTTACTGAATCACAATTTAATAAGGCTGTGAATCATTACTCAGAAACCCCAGAATCTTGCTGTGAGATTCATATTCCACTGAGAACATGCAAGTTGAAGGAACCAAAACAACAAAAGGTCTGAAAAGAACAAAGCGTATTCTCCGTCCAAGAAATACAGCCTCAGCATCTACCCTGGTATAAGAATAGCAACAACATTTATTGCCACACACACACAACTCATATCCCCCTGGACACATTCCCATATATTGTGTAGGACTGGGGTTACTAAAGAGAGAACAGTTATCAGTTGACTTATTATTATTACCAATAATGGCATTCATAGATTCCTTGCTTTGGTATGTAGGTTACCTTTACCCCCTAATCAGGGCTTAACGTAATCTGTAGGCATATGTGGTAATACCCCTCTTAGGATGTCTGGAGGCTATAATTCTTAAGTGACACTTTCCCCTTAATGACACCTTGTCAAACACACATACTGCATGTCCCAAATGGTCTCATGACAAAGTACATACATGTTTTACCGGTCCAGCCTATGAATGTATTTTTATTAGCTGTATGTTAAGTAGTCCAAGGCCACAGATAACTTAAGGATCATGAGTGGGGTACACCATTATGTCATACTTTAGTAGGAGATATTATACAGATATTATACTCAATTTGTTTTACCCTGTTAATTCATTGTAAACATAAAAAAATCAAGGCACCAAGAACATCTTGCATGTGAGTCACATGCTCTATCACTGAGCTATCTCCCTGCATGACTGAGTGAGTAGTGCAAGCTGTGTTTTTACTGGGGCACATTATCAGATGCTTAGGATCTACTCCACCTCAGAGATCACAGCTTATCTGTCTACTCCATTTACATCTCTACCAGGATAGCAACTAGAGCCCTGGATTGCATCCTCACCTTGTCCTGCATCCTCACCGTGCCTGATACAATGTCATTATATGGAGAGAAGGTTCAGGGTGAGGCATTATCACAGTAGGTGAATCCCATGTCTTGTTAAGGTTAGTATAAATGCCCTGCTACATTTTAAATTAAAATTTAACAAATAATAATCCAAACCCCACTTACTGTTTAAGTCTGATTCTTCTTAAGAAAGGATTTTATGGTATGTGTCACAAAACCTTTTTCTAATAATATTAGAAAAGGTCCACTGATTCTTCAATATTTTGAAAGACTGTACATTTCACATGGTTTATTCATATTCATTGTGATGCCTGCACCAATGAGTCTATCGATTTTTATACTAGTTTTCTAGAATGAGAAGAAAAAAAATACAGTGCATCATAAAGTCTGTGAGTAAAGCAATCTGTAACCATCCCAAGTGTAATTTAAATATGTTTTCACAGGAAATAAGACCTAACGGACTAGAACTTTGTTTAGAGATTTTTCTGCAAAACTGGTAATGGTTCCTCTTTTTATCAGCCATACATGAAACCGAAATCTGCTAAAAAACTAATCTGTTGTGGGTGAAAGAAAATTATTTATAGTTTGAAAAGGTATCTATTTCTGGTTGGTTAATGAACAATGAACAAAAAAATACCAATAACAGCTATAAAAAAAAGTGCTACAGTCAGTCACATGAGAATAGACTCTTTAGACAATGAGAAAAAAATATAAAGTTTATTATTTAAGCACTAGAGCAACCTTACAGGCAATCATACATGAAATAACAGCAACTTGCCAAGGTCTCCCAAAAATTAAAACAGTAGGTAGGACGTTAGTGAGAACATTTACCTGAATTCTAGACCCCTATTTATAATGTGCTCTAAACTCTGCATATTCGGGTCCCCAAGTACAACCAACTGAAACAAAACAGTATACATGACAGCACTATACCCCATCCATCCAAAGGTTTCAACCCATCATGCATATGATCACCCTGATAAATACTAGACTATTAGCCATATTCAATTAGCTGCTCGCAAAAGCCTCAAACCCGTAATTTTGCTGCAGGTGTTTTTTTTTTTCTAAATGTTTAGATGTATTCTGTTGACTCAAGCCCGAAAGGTTGAACTCGTAAACCCTTCCCATGCTCGCAAGCTTTTGGGGATGTGAATACATGCCACTCGTATTGTAAAGCCAATCCCGCAATTAAAGTGTGCACCACAGCCCTTGTAGCCAATAGAAAACAACCTAAGGGATAAGTGATTTAGAGGGAGAGATAAGAAAGCTGCAAGCTCCATACCCTTGTCTTGACTGTGTTGTAGATTTTGACATATTAGCACACAGGTCCTGGAGCTGGAGGTTTTGGTCTTGGAGAGTGAGAGTTGGTGATTTTGGAGAGTAGGTTATTGCAGTTGTATTCATTTTTCTATTTCTAAATGACTTATTTTACACTTAATCCATCAAAACACATATTAACGGATAACACATAATATGCATACTGTGATATCTCTGCTTTCACACTCAGGGTTCATGCCCTTGTATCAGGCACCACATGGAGTACTCAGAAGGCCTTTTTAAAATATCAGAAGTTGTATTTATTTTGGTACAACAAAATAACATAAACAGTGCAAAACAAAAGCCTAGCTTCAATTGAAGCACTGACTAACTCTTGGCTGCAGTTCCCTCACTGTCCAAGATAAAGTCCAAACACAATAAAGTATTTGCAACTTGCTGGATTTGAAGCCTCCCTTGTTGCAGGGGATTTCCACAGCAGACTCTGGAGCCCTTTGTCCAGCTCACACTGAGCTCTCTCAGCTGGGTGCTAAGCAGACCTTTAAAGGTGGAACCCAGCTGGACTTGATTAGTTTGTTGTGTTAACCCTGTCATCCCCTAGTGGACACAGGGCTCTGCTCAGTCTGTCTCCCACGTATACTCCATCTATGACGCTGTTACATATCCCCCTCCCCAGCTCGACACTATGGGGTTGAGCGGCCAAGGCTGTGAGGCAGTGTACGCTTGATAAGGCATCTGCATTGCCATGGAGGCTGCCAGCTCTATAAAGAACACTGAAGTGGAAGGGTTGGAGGGGACAGGAACCATCTTGTCACCCTGCTGTTTTTCTCCTTGTTCTTGGTGCATCCACTGTAAAGGGGCAGTGGTGGCAATTACCATTCATCTTGTTTCTCTGCAATCTTTTCTATCAATGAAAGGTAAACAGATATTCTATGGTTTCATCGGGCAACCGGACCCCCCTTGTTAATGGTGCATATTACTGAGCTCTCTGAATACTCTTCCATCGCATCTTCTTTGTGTGGAGAAATTTTAAAGGATTGTAATTTGTCACATTCAAGGAATATCCATTATTTAACTATTACTTCAGGTGGTACATGTGCATAGAAATAACCTTCTTGCCCAATAGGTAATAACGGAGGGCTTCAGTGGCCCATTTATGGCTAGGCATTCTTGTTCTACTACGGAATATTTCTGTTCCTGTGGCATCAACTTGCGGCTAAGGAACAGGACGAGATGTTCTTCACCATTCACCTCCTGTGACAATGCAGCCCCCAGTCCTACCCCTGAAGCATCTGTTTGTAGGATTAAATTTCCTTTCCAAATCAGGGGCTATTAACACGGGACCTTGACACAGTGTAGTCTTCGGGTCTTCAAAAGCTTCCTCAGTAGCCTTGTTCCACTTAACTACGTCAGTTGCCTTGTTCTTAGTGAGTTCTGTCAGCGGGGTGGCTCTTGTGGAGAAATGTGGGATAAACCTCCTATAATAGCCCACAATTCCCAGAAAGGGCCCTCGCTTGCTTCTTTCTCAGTGGGCAGAAAGCAGTTCTGGATTTGCTTCCACTTTGCTGAGCTGCGGCTTGACCATCGCTCGTCCCAACAGTGAAACCCAGATATTTGGCTTCACTAAGTCCAATGGCACATTTAGCAGGGTTCACTGTAAGGATTACCCGTCTTAGGGTTTCTGATACAGACTCCACCTTTGGAAGATGTGTCTCCCAATCTGTGGTATAGATCACTATATCATCTAAATACGCAGCAGCATATTCTGGATGTTCACGTAATAACCTGTCCATCAGTCTCTTGGAAGATGGCTGGAGGTCCATGGAGTCCAAACGGTAGTACTTTGTAGTGGAAGAGCCCATCTGGGGTCAAAAACGCAATTTTTTTCTTTTGCTGCTTGTGTCAAAGGAATGTTCCAATATCCTTTTGGTCAAGTCCAGGGTTGTTAAAAATCTTGCTTTCCCGAGCCACTCCATCAACTCATCCACCCTAGGTATGGGATATGCGTAAAACTCTGATACAGAGTTTAATTTGTGGAAGTCACTGCAGAATCTGATGGAGCCATCAGGCTTTGGGATCACACAATAGGACTACGCCGTTCACTTTGGAAATCTACAATAACCGCAAGATCTAACATCTTTTTTACTCTGACTCTGATTTCTTCTCTCTTAGCCTCGGGTATGTGATAGGGGTTTCATCCTTACCCTGATCCCGTGCTTAGTGATGAATGTGGTAAATGGAGGTGGTGCGACCTGGTTCTGCTTAGAAGACATCCCTGCTTCGGTTTACAACTTTGTAAGTTCCCTCCTTCTGTTCAGAGGACAGATCCCGTTACACAAATGCTTCTACTTGCATTGCCTCTGTGCTGGGAATAGTTCCTCTGACTTCATCCAACTCTTCGTCCAGACAAGCAATATTCACCTCCACTATCTGCTCTCTCCAAGGCTTTAGCAGGTTTACGAGGTATATTTTGATCTCGTACCAGGGGGCCACCTTAAGGAGATTCTTCCCTCATTTTCCTCATATACTCTATGATAATCTCACTGTGCACGGTTTGTTCTTCCCATTCTTCTTGCAGTATGTTCAGTATTCATCTGGGATGGTGACCAGGGAGCAGTTGGAAAGCGGAAAAACCCAGTGGAGGGCTTGCGGTACTTCTCTGACTGCAAAGAGCAAATAGGGTAGAAGTAAGTCCCAATCTTTCCTGTCTCATGCTATAACCTTTCTGAGCATATTCATCAAGGTTTTGTTAAACCGCTCGACCAATCCATCCGTCTGAGGTTGGTAAACCAAAGGTTCTTAGTGTTTTCACCGTTAGGAGCTTGCACATTTCTTTCATCAATCTAGACACAAAGGGTGTCCCTTGGTGCAGTCAAAATGTCCTTGGGTGTCCCTACTCTTGAATACAGCTGTATGAGCTCTTTAGCTATATTTTTAGAGGGTTGATGTGTGTAATGGTATCAGCTTCTGGGATATCTTGTGGCATAGCCCAGTACTACCAGTATGAACTGGTGTCCTCTGGCTGATTTTTCTAGAAAGGCCAACCAGGTCCATTGCAATCCTCTCAAAAGGCTCTTCCAATTATGGGCAAGGGGTATTAATGAGGCCCCGTAGGTTAGGTTGAGTGGGCAGTTATCTGGCATTCTGTGGCAGGATGCACAATATCTGGGCTAGCTCAGCATGTATACCCAATGTTTTATCTTTTTCAAGTTGTCACCCAAGGAGGTTTAAGATGAGCCAGGTCTATGTGGTCTAGGGACTAGGAGCTGCTCCAGTGTCTCTGTCCCTGACGGAACAATTCTGTACAACAGGTCATTTTGTAAAATTAAATGTGGTCCTTGTCTCCTTTGCCTGTCAGGGACAGGTACAACCGTTCACTTCCGATAGTTCATTATACATCTTGCAAAATTTGGTCCGAAGCCTTGTTTTTATTATTTTATTTACATTATTATTGTCCTGGAAGCACTGCTGTGGAGTCAGCTCTTCCTCTCTGGTTTCTTCTGTTTCATCCCCTCTTTCATCATTATGAGCTGTAGGACCCGTTCTGTCTGCCCCTCGTATTTCCTTATCTTGGCTTGCGGCTAAAGCTTCATCAAAAGCTTTCCTTCGTATTCCGTGCCCATCCTTTTTGCTTTTCACCTTTCCCGCTTTGTTTTTTGGCCTCTCCCGGGTCTGGGGAATAAGTCATCATCTAGGCATGATAGATGTGGACATACAGAATCTTTAGCAGTTTGGATTCTCTCCACAGGTTCTTTTTTCTTTTCCCATTGGTCAGTAGGAAGAAGATCTTTGAAGTGGGGAACGTCTCTGCCTAGTACAACCGGATAAGGCAGAGTAGCTACGACGGGTAGAGTGATTATCATCTTCCTCCCCTGTATCTCCACTGCTGCGGCGCTGGTAGGGTAGAGATTGACGGTACCATGTACGCATTTTATGTCCACTCGTCTTAAGGTTTTTATTTCACTGTGACTTATGAGTTTTCCTGATGAAATTAGTCACAGCACTTCCTGAGTCGAGTTAGGACTGTTGTTTCTTTACCGTTAACTTTTGTGGGTTTGGTAAACTGATGAGCCTTTTCTGTCACCCCCACCATTCTGCGTTTTTTTTAATTGGACCTTTTTCACTTCCGGGTACAGGTGTCGTTGTGTCCAGTTCAGAACCTTCTCTTCCAGTTAGGGGTTTGAGCCTTTTGATGATTAGTGTCTGCCTTGAATACTGGAGGTTTCCACTTTTGATGGACGGGAAAATTAATTCATGGCCAAATATCTTTCTGCCAACGAAATACATTCATCTGGGTTCTCCGGTTCATTTTGTCTCACCCATTCTCTTAAGCCTGGGGGTAGACTCCTCAAATAGCGATCCATTACCAGTAGTTCCATAATTCTCCCTGGTCCATTAGATTCAGGGCGTAGCCATCTTTGTGCTAAGTGAAGTAATCAAACATTTGTACACAAGGGTTCTTGTTCTCCACAAACTTCCATGAGTGGAATCTCTGTGCCCTAACGCTTCTGGTAACTCCAGCTCTGGCCAGGATCTCGACATTTAGACTGGCATAATCCATTGCTTGCTCTGTGTCCAGGTCAAAATATGATTTATGAGCCTCCCCACACAAATACAGAGCAACTATACTGGCCCAGTGTCTTTGGGGCCACGCTTCTCTGATGGCAATTCTTTGGAGGTCAGGTGAAAAGCTTCCACATCTTCAATTGGGTTAATTTTTTGTAGAAATCAATTTGGGTTGATGTTTCCACTGGTTTCTGGCATCGGGTAGGTTTTACAGGTATCAGGTGCTGTTGCTGGGCAAGCAAGATGTGGTTTGTTTCCCGCTGTAGCTTTTGGTTTTCTGCAGCTTGGGACTGTTGTTCCGCCAGGACATGTACTGCCTGGGCCTGCTGTCTCAGTAACTGCTGAGTAGTCTCCTGCTGGCATGCAGTGGTTTGTATTAGGCCCTTCACTAGTTCCTCCATTGTTTAGTTCCCACCACTGCCACCATATGTTATATCTCTGCTGTCACACTCAGGGTTTGTGCCCTTGTACCTGGCACCAAAAGGAGTATTCAGGAGGCCATTTTAAAATATCAGAAGTTGTATTTATTTTGGTACAACAAAATAACATAAACGGTGCAAAACAAAAGCCTAGCTTCAATTGAAGCACTGACAAACTCTTGGCTGCATTTCCCTCACTGTCCAAGATAAAGTCCAAACAAAATAAAGTATTTGCAACTTGCTGGATTTGAAGTTTACTTTGTTGCAGGGGATTTCCACAGCAGACTCTGGAGCCCTCTGTCCAGCTTCAGACTGAGCTCTCTCAGCTGAGTGCTAATCAGACCTTTAATGTGGAACCCAGCTGGGCTTGATTAGTTTGTTGTGTTAACCCTAGTAGACACAGGGCTCTGCTCAGTCTGTCTCCCATGTATACTCCATCTATGACTCTGTTACAATACACATAGCGTAATAATACACATAGCTACACATGTAGATAGGTCACTACAGCCACACTCACCCACTCCCCACCTTAACATACAATGAATACACATAAAACATACATTTTATTTACTACATAAATATATACATATACACTTATTTTTATTTATACTTATATTATTGTTGGGATTGTGATGAAGGGTGGAGAGAGGAGGGGAGAAGTGGGGAGGAGAAGAGGATGAGAGGTGGCCATGGGTATTGGAGGTGAGGGGAGAGTAGAGGACTGGAGGTGAGGGAGTGGAGGTGAGGAGATTGCAGGTAAGAGGAGTGGAGGTGAGGAAAGTGGAGGTAAGGGGTGTGGAGATGGGAGGAGTCGAGGTGAGAGGATTAGAGCTGAAGGGAGTGGAGTAGAGTTGAGGGTAGTGGAAGTGAGGTAGATGGCGGGAGGGAATCGCTTATAGTCATAGGCACTCCAAGCACAGGGTCAGAGGGGAAGGGCCTGATCCCAGGGAGGGTAGTAGTGCAGAGAAGGAACTTGTCTCAGGGTCAGAGAAGGGAGGACAGGATCCCTGTCCACAGTCAAAAGGGCAAGAGCCTGGGGTCAGACACAGGGCCCTTAACTACAGGCACAATGATGGTCCTCCTCAGTGCCATCCATGACCACTCCACTATCCTTGCAGGGGGAGGGAAGTTAGACCCGGGCACAGGGCCCAGGCCTGAAAGGAGGTAGCAGCCGCAGTGACAGCAGTGGGCTTGGAAGAAAGGGATGTGAGGTCTGTCAAGCTTAGATGACCGACAAGCCAAGGTGAGGAGGATGATGGCAGAGGAAGAGAGAGCCGCAAGAGCACCAAGTGACTGTCAAGTTCAACGAGTTGGGAGGAGGGTGCTCAAAAGGCTGTTGAGCCAGGTGCCCGTAGCGCTGGAACTCAGGCCTGGTGGTATCGAACAGATATCAGTATCAAACCTCCTTGTCAGTTACATGTCAGATACACAAACATGCCACCACATATACATTCACACACACATAGAAAAACACAAAAAAATTTGAATGATGACCACCAATGACAATGACATGTCAGCTCCCTGAATTTACCAGATAGATCAAACAAATCACTTTCCATAAGTGGGCACAACATGAAAAACCATCCAATAGCGTCCATGCATGGGTTGTACCCACTGCATGCATATGCTGGATACAGACTGTAGGGATGGATGTGCAATGTAGTGTATTAGACTATCAGGGGACACCTCTCAGCAGCATGTTAATAACTCTTGCTAAAATATTGTCACTGATTGATTAGTATGACACACTGCTCAACCATTTATAAAGAGTATGTGTATGCATATACAGACCACAGCACAAATCAAGATATCATTATGGTGCAAAATAACAACCAAGCTCACAATCCAAAGACCTGATCACATCTAGCAAATTATAGCTTCACATAGTAGAAATGAAGTGAAACATCCAGGTTCAAGACAACAAGATGTCAGATAGTTATGAAAAAACAGCAACCAAAGAATCATTCAATATAATAACACATGTATCATTCTTCCTCTCCTTTTAAGCTGAAAAGAGTACTGGTCCACTCGAGGTGCAAGAGGGGGACAGTATGTGCAGACCATAGCCCCCTGCCCAACAGGAACCACCGGCACAGTAGGAGAGGCAAAGAGACAATCAGAGGGCCCAGGATATGAGAAGGAGGAGTAATGCTTCATCTGGGCAGTGGGGTCACCTACTCCTACTGGATGGACCACAGAGGTTATATATGATGAGATTATCTATTCATCAGATTATGGTTATTGTGGTGTAATGACCACAGATGTGACTCTAGTAGATACTATGCATCATTATTATTATACAGTATAACCTTTACCCCTTTAGGTTTTCCCTTTTACCCCAAACAGCCTTTGCCCTTCCGGGATCCGCCCACACCACACCCATGATATTAAGGCACAGTCATATACATTTCTGAGTATGCTCTGTATATATAATAAAGTTGTGTTATACTGTTATCACGGTTTTCATGTGTTTTTTCAATGGTTGATGTTTAAAGAAATCAATATACATAACATTTATGTAATAATCATAGAATTGTACGTATATCATCTTGCTCCATTAAAGTTATAAATTGCACAGCTATTTTTCCTTCCTAAATGCATAACTTTACATTTATACATATTAAATCTCATCTGCCATTTAGTTGTCCATTTCTCTAATTTATGCAAATCCCTTTGGAGGGAAAGTACATGATTTTAATCACCTTGCACAACCTCATGTCATCAGCAAAAATGGTTACATTACTTTCCAGTCCTTTCTCTAATTTATGCAAATCCCTTTGGAGGAAAGTACATGATTTTAATCACCTTCATGTCAACAGCAAAAATGGATACAATACTTTCCAGTCCTACCTCTAAGTCATTAATAAAAAATAAAAATATTTTTTTTCTTTTCTATTTTATTATTTAATAAAGTGTGGTTAAAAAAGTAGAGTAACCTAATGCTGAACCCTGAGGGACCATACTTACCGCATTAGTCTAATATGAGTATGGTCCATTTACTACTACCTTTGCTTCCTGTCTTTTAGCAAGCTCTTAATCATGCACAGATATTTACTTGCAATATCTGTAATCCCTTAGTTTGGCACAATAGTCGGCCATGTGGCACTGTTCTAAAAGCCTTTGCAAAAATCCAAAAATACTACATCCACGGAGTTGCCTTGACCCAACCACTTCATAAAAGTAGGTTTGTTTGACATGACCTATCCCTCATAAAATTATTGACTCCAGCTCTCAATCCACAAAGCAGATATTTACTGCAATTCCCTTAGTTTGCACAATAGTCTTCCATGTGGCACAATAATCAAAAGCCTTTGCAAAATCCACAGAGTTGCCTTGATCCACGTTCCTACAAACCTCCTCATAGAAACAAATTAGATTTGTTTGGACATGACCTATCCATCATAAATCCATGTTGACTGCTACTTATAATCCTGTTCAAATAGACTTAAGGCCATATTAAATTGTCAAAATTGCAATACTGAAGCCCGTAATGTAGCCTGCTATAGTTACTGCTATTTTAATTGGCCTCTTCTAGCTACCAGCAAAAGACAATCGACAGGCTTAAATTTCCTGCGGTTGTTAAAATCGTAACTCCGACCCATGTAAGCCTTTGATCTTTCAAGCCTGCAAATGTTACAATAGCTAAAATTACAAATCAAGATGTAATTGCAACAATTCCCCAAGACCGCAATTACCTTCAAATACGTAAATTGCAAATATAGCCAAAAATTCTATAAGTTCTAGAGAAGGACTCACAAGGGGGTTAAACACCTTGTTCTTAACACTATAAAAGGCAATAAAAAACACAATATTGGACTTTAAAATACCATGAAAGCAATGAAAGACATTATAATTACCAGCAGGGGGCGTTACCGGATATGCACACGTGAGCGGACGCTCGCACAGTCTGATGGAGGAGACCACGCTGGAGACTGGGATTCCCTAAACCTTTTCCCTCAGCCCTTCCCAAGGTACAATCACTCCAAGCCTGATACGGGTTCAGCAGCACGGGACCGGCTGCATGAAGAGCAGGACCGTTAAGGAGATATAGCCCCAGCATTTGCCCCCGGTCTCGGTGTCCCGCTAGCGGTGAGAGCGCACAAGCTGTGCAAAGAGACTGGAGGGGGCTAAGCTAAGCATAGCAGTGATTTGGAGAACTCTGGCAGGGGAATGCCAGACTGCGGGCCCGCAAAAAAAGGAGCTTTGACTACCTAGAGTATTGGATATTCCAGGCCTCTCACAGCAGTTCGTGCAGCTATTAGCTGATATCACCTGGAGGCCATGAGGTCTGGTAACGCTCTAATAGAGCACTCTTTATACATAAACACTGACTCTTTACTGTATAAGGCCCTAAGATATTAAGGGCATAATATATACACAGGTCCTATAAAGGATTTAAGGTCCAGTTCAGCAAGTAAGGACCTGAAGTATATTTTGTGGGTCAATAATCTGTTCAGAATGAAAACCATTATTGGGGCTTTGGTCTGGGAAAAGTGAGAGTAATAATAGCAATCTAATTGCTCCCTGACAGACCTTATGCAAAAGCTATAAATTAATGGGAAAAAATCTTACGGACCCATATCTCAAAGGAGTTAATACTAATATGGTTAAATGTAATTAAGGAATAAAGTCTGGAATGGACTTCACCAATCGACTAAAGGAATACTAAAGGAATTAATCCCTAAAAATAGGGGGACCTGGCTCCAAACCTTTATATTACCTATAATTGTGAAATAAAACCATATATACTTAAAAGACAAAATATTCCCAATTAAAGAATTGGATCAGGACCACGGAGGGGGAAGAGAGAAAGAGAAATATATAAAAGAAATATATATCCCCAAATAAAAGTTTGTGATCAGAGACCACATCTACTGTAAAGCGGATTTGGGACTAGCCTCTGTTTTGCATGTTTTTTTTTTGTGTTATGTTTTTTTTGGTATATCTTTTTTTCTCTTTTAATTATATTCCAGGAACTTGATTCTAGGTAAATTTCATACAATGCCTCCGAAAATAAAAACAAGATAAATAAGATCTCCTCCTAAATCCCACAACATTTATTTTTGCCTAAAATGGCGCAAAAAAACTATGGAGTTATCCCTTTTGGCTTCTCCAATAGGGGATAAATCTACAGAGGCATATGTAGATAATACGGTAGATACCTCTTCGGAAACAAATACAGTTAATTTAGAGGAGGAATTCCTCACGGTTGGAAAACTGGAAATATCCTAGAGGAAGTTTCAAAACAAATTCTTGGATGAATTTAAAAATCAAATTCTTCTAAATATCAAGGCAACACAAGGAAACACAGTCAAAATTGCAGAATTGGGGAACACTTGTGAAACAATTAAAAAGGAACAAACTTATTCCAAAGAAAACATCAAAGCAATGGAGGGGAAATTAAAGGCATTGGAAAATAAGGTGGACTTCCTTAAGGATAGATCAAGAATTAATAACTTAAAAATACGAGGGGATTGATGAAAAAATACCCAAAAGAGGACCTGGATTATATCCTTACCAAGTTTTCTTCATATTTAGTGCCTGATTTTGCGGATATAAAGTTCAAGTTCGATGCAGCCTATAGACTCTCTAAGCCGAAAAACATTGAGGTAGAGGTTTCCTAGAGATGTAATGGTAAAAATCCATCATTTGCCACTGAAAAATCAACTATTTAAAAGCTAGCTATGGAATAACATCCTTTGACCCTCCTATTCAAATATTAAAATATTTTCGGACATTTCTACTTCCACGAGAAATAAAAGAAGACAATTTTTTCCTATTACCCAGAAACTGAGGGAAAAAGAAATACCATACAAGTGGACTTTTCCCATAGGACTTTCATTTTATAAGAGACTTTAGATGGTATAAAAAACACATCACTTAAAGAGGGAGAAGATTTATTTAGTAAATGGGATATTTGAGAGTCTTTGCCTCATTGTCATTTGGTGGATTGCTAGAAATTCAAAAAAAAAAGGAGGAATAAATTTACTAATTCCTCGCTACTATCCCTTTTATTTTTAGATATATTACCATTTCCTCACAAAAATGATGGATTTACAATGATTAAAAGGGTTTGCGATTGTATATTGCGTTCCTCCTAAGAAATTGCACAGCACTTTTGTAATGAATGCACTTTAAACTTTATTATGTATTAGGAGTATTAAGGAAGGAAATAGGTGGTATAAGAATAGGGTTTTTTTTTTATTAGTCATAGCCAATTATGATTAGATGCAATATTTAAAGGGTCTAAGATTGCATATTGACTTTCCTCATAAGAAATTGCACACAGCCTTTATTTGTATTGATTCACTTTAACCTTATTATGAATTTGGGGTATTAATGATGGTTTTCTTTTACTTTTTTTTTTACTTATCTAAATATATTGAAGCCACATAATTTTAATAAGAGGTTCACCAGCTTATGATTGAATCAACTATAGGGTGATTTTAAAGGAAAGGAATGGAAGAGAAAGGAAAAAGGAAGGAATTTTTGGATGCACAAATTTTAATGTAATAGATTGAACCAGTATATAAAAATGAAATGGAATGATTCCTACACGTAAAATTATGCTAATTTGCACATGTAAATTGTATATAATAATTGATATTATGATTAAGGAAGGATTTGTAGCACATGATTGCATTACAAGATTAAGGAGGATATGTAGCTTAATTTAGATCACGCTTGGAGAAATCAAGAGTGATAGAGTAGGATAAATGAAAAGGGGTGAAGACAACTTGATCATGGTAAAAATTTTGTATAATTACGATTTAGAACTCATTTTAAGGAATAGCATCTGCACAAAATGTAACAATAGAACAAAATATAATATTATAAATTGTGGAATGTTCAAGGAAATTTACGAAGAATATGACAATTAAGAAAATTACAAAAGCGAATAAAAATAGAAATATAAAATGACAGGAAGGGAGGAGAGGGGTATATTTACAACAGGAATTGTGATTAGTTAAATTATTAATTAATAGAAATGAACAGGCAAAGAGAGCATATCCAGGATTAAAAAGGCTTGGAGAGAGCAGGGGTAAAGTAACATAATTGGGGGGGGAAGGGGGGTAGGGGGACTGTTGGGAACCAGAAGGTAAATTAGGAATACAAGATATACAGGCGTGGGGAAACCTCCATGGAGGACTTAACATATCCCTTCATCGTTCACGCCCATAAGGTACAACTGGGTGGTTGCAGTTGTAATCCCCTTGGAAGGGGGAAGGGAGCGAATGGTTAAACTGGATAGGTATGACTCCAAGAGAGAGTGTGTATGTTTGGAGAAGTATGGATGTAGCCAGGGGCTGCGGGAGTGGGAGGCGGGGGGGAGGGCCTAGTGGAGGGAAGATAATGCCGGGTTTGAAGATAGTGAGTTACAACGTTAGGGGATTAAAATTCTCCGTCAAAGAGAGCCTCCATTTCGAGAATGCTGATCAAAACAAATCCAGATATTGTATTAATTCAGGAATCCCATTGGGATAAGGGAAGAATATTTCATATGGCCAAACATAGATTCCCTCAAGTATTTAATGCTTGCCATAAAAAAAAACTCAGGAGGAGTTTTAATGATGTTTAATAAAAAATTTAAATTAAAAGAAGAATTAGTGGTCTTGGATAGTAAAGGCCGTTATATTATCTGGGTAGGAGAAATAAATGGCGAACATATGACAATAGTAAATGTATATGCCCCTAATAATAAACAAAATATATTTTTGAAGGGAGTATTAAAGAACCTGGATAAGATAGCTATAGGAGGACGCATAGTAGGTGGTGACTTTAATATGACGCCTGATGCTAAGATGGACAGAAGCTACAAAAAAGTTCCCAAAAACTATAAAGGTATAGAAAAAACAGCTCAGGACTTCTCCAAATTATTGGTGGAAAACCACTTATATGATGCATGGCGCCTTATAAATATAAATGAAAGAGACTATACCTATTATTCTGCATCTCATAAAATGTATTCAAGAATTGATAATAAAATAGTGAATGAGTCTTTGTTAAACGCAATTCAATCAGTTAAAATTGGTTTAATAACAATCTCGGACCATGCTCCAGTCACCCTCCAAATACAGGAAAAGGGGGAGATAAAATCTAGCAGGGCATGGAAAATGGATGATAAAATCTTAGAAAATAAAGAAACACTAAATACTATTAGAATGGAAATTAAAAACATTTTGGAAATTAATATGGGGTCGGTTCCATTAAATACAACAATATGGAACTCACTAAAAGCATATACAAGAGGTATATTAATCAAGTTGAAAAGCATCTGGGTTAAACAGAGAGGATTGTCCTTAAGACTTTTTACATATAAAATTGTATAAATTGGAACAAGAAAACAAAATAAAAATAAATGATACCCTTACACAAGAGATAATAACAATTCGGAACAAAATTAAAAACATTAACCAAAAATGCTCAGACATGAGTCTTTGGCAACTACAACAAAAATCATTTCATTTCAATAATCGAATAGGAAAAGATCTCGTGAATAAGATTAAAAAACAAAAATATCAAGATTGTAATATTCCTTATCTTGTAAAACAGGGAATAAAAAATTTTAAGCCTAAAGAAATCACGGATCAATTTGCGAAATTTTATCAAGCTTTGTATAATCTAAACTCGGAAGAAAACTTTATAACACCCAAAAGTGAAGACATATCATCATTCTTAGATCAGATTGACTTTCAGTTATCTCAAATGAGGAAAAGGAGGCTTTAAATAGTCAGATAACGGAACTAGAAATTAGACGAGTTATTAAAAACCTAAAAAACTACACGGCACCAGGCCCAGATGGATTTTCTACAACATACTATAAAATATTTGAGGAAGAGTTAATGCAAATCTTAGTAGCTACATTTAATGAAATTAAAACTACAGGTACATTCCCACCAGAGATGCTTAGAGCCAATATAATCACTATACCAAAATCAGATAAGGAAGCACACTCTTGCAAAGAATTTAGACCAATTTCGGTTATGAATATAGATACCAAAAATATATGCGAAAGTTTTGGCTCTAAGACTTACAGAAATATCTAAATCATTAATAGCGTCCGACCAAACAGGATTTGTCCCAGGGAGGCAGGGCGCCGATAATTCCCATAAACTGATTCATTTAATAACTTATGCGAAGAAAAAAGACACCCCCACCCTATTCCTATCCATGGATGCTGAAAAAGCTTTTGATAGGGTAGGGTGGGATTTTATGATGCAGACCCTCCATAGATATGGGTTTGACTCATTTGCATCGAAAGCTATAGCTGCCCTATATAAGGCTCCCTCGGCATCGGTTTTGGGGAAAGGGGTACAATCAGATTATTTTATGGTAACAAATGGAACCCGTCAGGGTTGTCCGCTGTCTCCCATTTTATTCGCATTGACCCTAGAACCCCTTGCTATAGCTATTAGGGCTTCGTCGGACTTTAAGGGGATTAAAGTAGGCAAAAGGGAATACAAGATCTCCCTCTTCGCGGATGATGTAGTAGTATATATGGAGCATCCTCATATATCTATGAAGGTGCTGATGGAAATCATTGCAAACTACAGTAAGGTGTTGAATTATAAATTAAACATAGAGAAATCTGAAGCACTATGTGTTAATATTCCAGAGGAAGACGAAGAGCGCCTGACTAGTAGGTATCAGCTGGCCCACACAAAGGGATTTACACACCTGGGAATTAACTTTAGTGATGATATAAGAAGTATTCAAACCTCCAATTTGAACAATTTATATAAATCATCTAAAGAGCTTATTGAGAACTGGCCGGTCAATCAAATATCCTTCTCTGGTAGAATTGCATCAATCAAGATGTCTCTCCTTCCTAAACTTAACTATGTATTTAGATCTTTCCCTTTTTCAATCTCAAGCTAAATTCCAGAAGATGATCGATAGATATATTAATAAGAACGGTCAGATCAGAGTTAAAAAAGCAATAATGAGTCGAAGATTTATAAATGGTGGCATTGCATACCCAATGGTTTTTCACTATTAGGAAGCAATTAAATTGGCGCAATATATAAAGTGGAGTCAACCTCTTTCCACTCACCCGGAGAACCAGATTTTAAGTGATATGCTACACAATATCGACCTTAATGCTCTATTGTTCACTCCAAAACTAGCATTAGCCCTCATTGACCCGAGAGCAACTATTTTGACTATAATGGTAAAAGAGTGGATAAAAATGAGCAAAAAATTTAAATTCATAGAGCAATATAGTGAACTTACTCCTTTGACAACATTAGCACACATGAATTATATCTACTTAGAACCAGAATGGAAAGACAAAGGAATATATCTACTGGGGCACATTATAGATAAAGAAAAAGGAAAATCTTTAGATTATAACATGCTAAAGTTGAAATATAATATATCAACTAAAGTTTGGTTCACTTCACATCAAATTTCACGAGTTTTGAAGAATATAAATAAAAACATTACTCGGCAAAGCTTACACAACGTTGAAATTTTAATAAAGTCCCAAAATACTAGACACTTGATTTCTAAGTGTAGTGAGATCATTTATAAGCAAATACAGACGGATACAACTAGACCTATGGACCTCTGGGCTAAAGATATGCAGCTAAGGATACCTAAAGAGTCATGGCAACAAGCCTTAAAATCTCTAAATAGGTTTGTTAAAAACACAAACCAGAGAGAAATTCAATTTAAATTACTTAATAGATGGTACTGGGTTCCCTCCAAAATCTACTTTATAACATTTAAACCAGAAATTAAATTATGCTGGAGGAACTGTGGGAAATCTGCAGATATGTTCCATATATGGTGGGAATGCCCTATAACCCTTCATCTTTGGAAGGAATGTTCTGAATACTTATCTATTATATTTAAGACAGAAATGATAGTAAAACTGCAGATGGCCTTGTTTAATAGTTTTCCCCCTAAGATGGAAATAAAAAATAAAGCATTTATGACTCAAATTTTTCAGGTAGTAAAAACTGCAATTGCACGAAATTGGAAGAAAGAGGATCTTCCAAAACTAACTGAAATATTGGCCATGATGGGATACAATAGGGAACTAGAGAGGGATTTTAATATGGCATTTCAGCTAAAACAAGACCCTGTAAAAATGGGTAGTTTGGGACTCAATTTTTAAGTAACCTCTGCGGGGGTAATCTCACGAAGACACCATATCTTCCCTGGCAGATCGATCCCTCCCTGGCTCTTCCTCCCTACCTTCACCAAGCTGGCTAGAATATGAGTGGAATGAAAGGGTGTGATAGGATATGTAAGTAATTTAAGAGAGAAGTTTAACTGGTTAATCTCTCCATTAGGTTGAAGAATATTCAACCAAATATTAAAGTTTGGATTTCATTCATAGCCATATGTAAGTTTAATACAATGATACACTTAAAGTCTATTAATAGCAATAAACATGAAAGAACAGTTACAGTTATGATTATTGTTATAATGTCAGGGCACAAATGTATGCCTTCCGTATTTTTGTCTGGCTGTGTATATAATATGTAAGGTATTATTTATGTAAATGGAGATTTTAAATTTAAAAAAAAAAAAAGAAAAAAAAAGAAAAAAAAGAAAGACATTATAATTAATTGCAATAACAGTCTCAAGCTCGTAAATCTGCAATAACAATTTTTTTTTTTCGATTATTTTGTTCTGGAGAAGCCACTTGGGCATGGAGACACCCAAATAAACACCCCCGGTTGTTGACAAAGAGTTTTTGTTGGCACCTTACAGTTTTATTATTTTTATTCAATATCAAATGAGACTGTTGTGATAACTGTTTCCCAAAGGTTGCCCTATGTTAACATTTGACACCACATAAATATTATTTGTGATGACTAAATCCAGGGGCCTCATTTCTATTAGGTTCTTATATAACCTGAGCCAGATAATGCTCCCTGAGTGTGCTCAAGAACCTGCTCTCCTGGTCTCATTTATCCAGTTTATTTCAGGGTAGTTAAGATCTCCCATTAACCTCCCTGGCGGGTCTGATTATGTAAATATTTTTTACATAATCAGGTCCCCCATTCTGATCCCCCCCCCCCTTAGGTTTCTCATTCTGATCCCCCCCCAGATTCTTCCCCATTCTGATCTCCTCCCCCCCAAGTCCCATATTCTGATCCCCCCCCAGGTCCCCCCATTCTGATCTCCCCCCCATCCTCCACTCCTCCCCAGGACCCCCACCATGATCCCCCACGTCTCCACCCTAGGTCCCCAATCCCGATACCCCATGTCTCCCCATCAGCCCCCAACAAAGCTCCCTCATCGTTAAGGTGCAACCCATCCCTGTTATAGAGATTGTACCCAAGTAAGAAATCAGCCCAGTGGTCTTAAAACCCAAACCTCTCCTTAGTGAACCACTTTTTTAGCCACACATTAACATCCCTCAGCTCCTTCTGTCTCCCTGGGCTAGCATGTGGCACTGGTAGTTCTCTAAAATCATCCTTTAGGACACTCCATCTTCCACCAACTTTGTCGTAGGTACCAATATGTACCAAGACCTTTGGTTCATTTGCAGCCCCTCCCAATAGTTTATCTACCTGATCCCCAACATGCCAAACCTGAACACCCAGAGGACAGAAAATTGGGCGCTTGCTGAGATCTGGGTGACAAATCACCCTCTCTACCTTCCTAATAATAGAGTCCCCTATCCATGATAACCCTGAATTCCCTTTTTAATTAGAAATAAATCTAGTCCCCTTTTAAAGTTATCTATCGAATCCGCTGTCACCACCTCCTCTGGTAGAGAATTCCACAGATTAAGAAGAACCCTTTTCTTTCTTTAAGGTGGAATCTTTTTACTTCTAACCTCAAAGGATGACCTCTTGTCAGTTGAAAACCTCTTGGCACAAAAAGCTCCCTTGACAAATCTTTATACTGACCCTGTATGTATTTATATAAGGTAATCATATCTCCTCTTAGATGCCTTTTTTCTAGAGAAAATAACTTTAATTTGGTTAGTCTTTCTTCATAACTTAGCCCCTCCATTCCCCTTATTAGTTTTGTTGCCCTCCTCTGTACCTTTTCCAGCTCTAAAATGTCCTTTTTATGAAGTGGTGCCCAAAATTGTACTCCATATTCCAAATGAGGGCATACTAGAGGTTTGTATAGTGGCAGAATTATATTTGCTTCCCTGGCTTCTATACCCTTCTTAATACATGCTAATATTTTATTTGCCTTTGCAGCTGCTGCTTGGCTTTGAGCGCTGTTACCTAGGTGGTTGTCCACAAGCACTCCCAAATCCCTTTCAATATCCGATACACCTAGATTTGCTCCATTAAGATTATAAATTGCATGGCTATTTTTCCTTCCCAGATGCATAACCTTACATTTATTCGTATTAAATCTCATCTGCCATTTAGATGCCCATTCTTCAATTTTATGTAAATCCCCTTGGAGGGAAAGCACATCATTATCTGATTTAATTACCTTGCACAACTTTGTGTCATCAGCGAAAATGGAGACCCCACACTCCAATCCTACCTCTAAGTCATTAATAAATATGTTAAAAGTCTGTTGTAAGTCTGCAAGTTTTCAATCTTGCATGGTAAATTGGGAAAGCACTATGAACACTGGGTCTGAAGCCCAGACAGGGCACTACATTTTTTGCAATGTGTTAATATTGTTTGCCTTGAACACAACCCATGTATTGCTCTATGGAATATGTTGGCGTGTTAAAAATAAACAACAACAATAATAATAATAATTATAATACAAATCTGTGTTTCTATTTTTTTAGGTTTAAAAAGTGGATTTAGAAAAACTGCTATGCCACCTTCTTTTTAACTTATGGTGAGGGATCTCAGGGATCTACAGTGCTTTCACCATTTGAATTGTTATTTGACCCTTAGACCTTTTCCTGTGGTTTTGGGAGAGAGACCACCAACAGTATCCTATGTCTTGAAGTGGAGGGACAGGCTACATATACTGTCTGGGTTGGTAAAGACTTTTGTTTCTCAAATTAATTGTAAGTTTTTTTTTTATATTGATTTCAGAAACATTGATTCCTAGACCATGTGTGCATGTAAACTGGCATACTTTGTGTATATATAGTGTGCAATTAAGCTGTCAAACTAATCTAGCATAGTCAATTTGTTTATATTATACATATAAGCTGGCATGCTTAATGTGTGTGTATTATGCAAGCAGGCTAGCTTACTGAGTGTGTACATATTGTGCATGTAAGCTGGATTACTGAGTGAATATTGTGTGCATTATTCATTTATAACGCGCAATCAAATTTCATAGAGATGAAGAACAGTAAAACATGGATATAACAACCTGCAATTTGACAAACTGATTCAAAAGGAGTTGACAACCCTGCCCTTGAGCTAACAACCATACACGTAACACTTTTATACAAAGTGCTTTGCATAACTGAGAGTTTACAAGCTTAGAGACTAAAAGATTAATGAGACAAATAATTAAAAAGAAGAAACAAGGACTTGGCAAGTAATTGAAAGAAAGTAGAGGAGTAATGAGTGAATAAGTCTATTGGTATATCATCTATGAGAAATGTCGGTTATGTCGGTGGGTGTGGACAAGGTAGACATGTTAGATAAGTTTAGAAACAGAAGAGTGGTGGTGTGTGGGGCTCTAGGTTTGCAGGTAAAAGACTGTAAGATGAATGGAATTGGAAAGTTGTCAGTTGGTCACAACGTCTGCTCAGATGGATTGTATGAGTCCCAGTGTCCACTGGCTGAGCCCCTGTTGAAGTGACTATCCAATCCTGATGTTGAATGGAACTGGGAAAGTGGTCAGTTGGTCAGTGCTTCTGCGCAGGTGAATTGTATGAGGCCCAGCATCACTGGCTGAGCGCAAGTAGAAGTGACAGCCCAGCCCTGATGTTGAATGGAATTTGGAAAGTTGTAAGTTGGTCCGTGCCTCTGCTCAGCTGTATTGTATGATGTTCAGTGTCACTGGCTGCGGCATTGCTGAAGTGAATGCCAAATCCTGATGTGGCCATATCCAGTGTTTGTTTATTAAGCATGCAGGTTGGTATACTCCATTTGTATATGTTGTTCCTCTAAACAGGTTGGTATACTCAATTTGTATTTTTTAAGCATGCGGGAGACATACCCAGTGATGGTCTAATGTGCAGGTATACTGGCATACTAACTATATATATATACATATGTGGTGCATTTAGACTGGAATATTGAGTGTGTGTGCAGTGTGCATCTAGCCTGGCATATTCTATGTTTGTATTGTGTGGGCAGGCTTACACATTCAGTGTACATTTTAACTTTGAATTTCAGGTCATTTGCTATTCAACAACCTAACATTTTTGATAGCATAATAGCAAGAGACTCTACACTCTTCCTGGGGATCACGCTATTTCTTCTGGTGATGGCAAAAGAGCTACAAAATTCAAGGTGGCTAATTTTGGGTGACTTAAATGTGGATGATAAGCTCTGCCAGCTTGTGCAAGATCTATTTTACTTGATAAATACCGTATATACTCGAGTATAAGCCAACCTGAGTATAAGCTGAGGCACCTATTTTACCACAAAATACTGGGTAAAATGAGTGACTCGAGTATAAGCCGAGGGTGGGAAATGTTTTGACCCCGTGTCCCTCTTGTGCCCTCTGTGTCCCCCCTCTCTCTCCTGCGTCTCTTCTCCCCTCTCCCTTCCCTGTGTCTCTTCCCCCCTCTCCCTTCCCTGTGTCTCTTCCCCCCTCCCTTATCCCCCTCTTCAACCCCCCTCCTCATTCTCAACCTCCCTCCTCAACCCCACTCCTCATCCTCAACCTCTCTCCTCATCCTCAACCTCCCTCCTCATCTTCAACCTCCCTCCTCAACCCCCCATCCTCAACCCCCTCCTCAACCCCCCATCCTCAACCCCCCCTCAACCTCCCTCCTCAACGCCCCATCCTCATCCTCAACCCCCCATCCTCATCCTCAACCCCACATCCTCAACCCCCTCCTCAACCTCAACCCCCCTCCTCAACCCCCCTCCTCAACCTCCCTCCTCAACCCCCCTCCTCAACCCCCATCCTCATCCTCCCTCCTCAACTCCCCCATCCTCATCCTCCCTCCTCAATCTCCCATCCTCATCCTCAACCCCCTCCTTAATCTCCCTCCTCAACCTCAACCCCCCTCCTCAACTTCCCTCCTCAACCCCACTCCTCACCCCCTCCTCAACCTCAACCCCCCTCCTCAACTTCCCTCCTCAACCCCACTCCTCACCCCCTCCTCAAGCTCCCTCCTCAATCTCCCTCCTCATCCTCAACCCCATCCTCATCCTCCCTCCTCAACCCCCCATCCTCATCCTCCCTCCTCAACCCCTCATCCTCATCCTCAACCCACCCATCCTCAACCTCCCTCCTCAACCTCTACCCCCTCCTCAACCTCCCTCCTCAACCCCCCTCCTCAACCTAAACCCCCCTCCTCATTCTAACCCCCCCTAAATACATCCCCCTCTCCCTTTCCCCTCACTGGGGTTAGAGAGACACGGGGGGGGGGGGTTAGAGAGACACAGGGGGGAGAGTGACTCGAGTATAAGCCGAGGGCTGAAAAACTCGGCTTATACTCGAGTATATACGGTACTCTAGACACTGAACACTGTGGTTCCATACTAATCTAATTTTTTTTCTGATCTTATAACAGACCCAGCATCATCAAATGACTGGGTCCCACAGCTTGTAGTAAGGATCCTGGCCCCATACGCTTACTAGTAGAGCGCATGGATCTAATTGGACTATTGCTCACAAAATTATACAGTGCTCTTTCAGCCAGGGATTGTCCAAACTCCACTAAAGGAAGCAATATTCAACCCTCCCCTAAAAAGCCTTCTCTGGACTCAGATTGCATTCTGTCTCAAACCTTAATTTTTTAGAGAAAGTTACTGCTAAAGCTATAGAAACTCAACTGGATACTTAGCTGCAAACTAACAATTCATATGACTCATTCCAGTCAAGATTAAAAAAATGCCTGGTACTGAATAGCACTGGTATGTGGCTTCAATGATCTGTTGATTGTAGAGGTGACCGCTCTACACTAATCTTTCACCTCTCTGCAGCATTTGACACTGTGGACTATTATATTCTAATTGTCCATCTCAGATCCTAGAGAATGTCCTCAAGGGTAAATTCTTCTGACCCTACTCTATTGACATGTGGAATTCAGGTCCAGTTATGTGGAACACTATGAAATCTTGAGAGTTCTGATCACTGGACATATTGAAAAGGAAGTTTAAGACTTATATCTTTATCCAAGCTTATGGGTAACACAAAATCTGGAAAGTATTGTAAAGAGCTTTGAGTTCAGCTAGGATTGGCGTACTCCATAAGGTGGACTTTGAATAAGTTTGATGGCAAATTCAGAGTATTTTGTGTACATAGTTTGACATAATCTGTGTGTATGTTTGCACCCTGCGCATGTGTCATTTTTGCTTGTAGACTGGCCCATCCAGTTAGTGTATATTGTGAGTTTAATACCTATTGTATTGTGTTTGTATATACCTTATATAATCTGTTATAATAGTATTTCCTTACTGCCTTTTTAGTTTCTGAAATTGTATACTAGAATGTGTTTATTTCCAATACTATTTGTATGTACATACAGTATATACAATCAATAAGAGTGGGTTTTGGGTTCTGTGTCTTGGTGTCCCATAATTACTAATTTTGTCCTTCTCAAACCTCTCTTATAACAGTAGCCCCATCCTGGTACTTCATTATCCATAACATAAGGGATTATATAGTTACATAGTTACATAGGCCCTCATTCAATTGCGATTTGGCCAATTGAATAGGGCCCTAAATAAGCACATAGCATATTTTTTTTTTTAAAGTTTTTAGTTAGTGAAAACCTTGTTTTTGGATAGATGCTTACTAACTAAAAACTTCTTTAAAAAAAATATGTTATGTGCTTATTTAGGGCCCTATTCAATTGGCCAAAGTGCAATTGAATGAGGGCCATAGTATTTAAGGTTGAAAAAAGACGTTCAGTTTATCAAGTTCAACCTTTTAAGATCTCCTCTGATCTGCAATATGCGGATTAACTATTAATTAATTAGTTGTATATTTTTTTTTATTAATAAATAAATAAATGCCCTCCTGATCCCAGACACCGGCGACCGGACTTCTCCCTGAATCAATACTGCCTCTCTAATTATCCATAATAACCCAGAATTCCCTTTTTAATTAGAAATAAATCCAGTCCGCTTTTAAAGTTATCTATCGAATACGCTGTCACCACCTCCTCTGGTAGAGAATTCCACAGATTAACCACCCTTACTATGAAGAACCCTTTTCTTTCTTTAAGGTGGAATCTTTTTACTTCTAACCTCAAAGGATGTCCTCTTGTCAGTTTAAAACCTCTTGGCACAAAAAGCTCCCTTGACAAATCTTTATACTGACCCTGGATGTATTTATATAAGGTAATCATATCTCCTCTTAGATGCCTTTTTTCTAGAGAAAATAACTTTAATTTGGTTAGTCTTTCTTCATAACTTAGCCCCTTCATTCCCCCTATTATTTTTGTTGCCCTCATCTGTACCTTTTCCAGCTCTAAAATGTCCTTTTTATGAAGTGGTGCCCAAAATTGTACTCCATATTCCAAATGAGGGCATACTAGAGGTTTGTATAGTGGCAGAATTATATTTGCTTCCCTGGCTTCTATACCCTTCTTAATACATGCTAATATTTTATTTGCCTTTGCAGCTGCTGCTTGGCTTTGAGCTCTGTTACCTAGGTGGTTGTCCACAAGCACTCCCAATATTATCCCTTATTAACCCTTCTAAAAGCTTCCCAACTACAGAAGTGAGGCTCACTGGTCTATAATTCCCCGGATTTGCTCTTGCTCCCTTTTTAAATATAGGTATCACATTAGCTTTTCTCCAGTCATCTGGTAGAGACCCTGTGTTGAGTGAATCTTGAAAAATTAAATATAATGGTTTGGATATTACAGAACCCAGTTCCCTTAGTACCCTTGGATGTATTCCATAAGCACCCGGGGCTTTATTAGCATTTATTTTTCCAACCTCTTTTGGATTACTTCCTGTGTTAACCAATTATTTGGCAAAGGTAGTGTAGCCCCATTATGTTGCAGTGTCCCAATCACTGGTACCTCCCTTGAGTATACCGAAGAAAATAACCTATTTAGCTCATCTGCCTTTTCCTGGTCACTAATTATCAGACGGCCTGTGTCACATTGTAATGTTCCTATAGCTTCCTTCCTCACCTTCTTCCCATTAATATACTTAAAACATATTTTAGGGTTAGTCTTACTCTCTTTTGCAATACATTTTTCATTTTCTATTTTAGCCAGTCTAATCGCGCTTTTGCAAGCCTTGTTGATTTGCTTGTATTCCTATAAAGCAAGTCTCTGCCCCCTCTTGTTTGTATAAATTAAATGCATGTTTTTTACTCCGTATCTTGATCTTTAAATCATTGTTAAGCCACATTGGATGGGATTTACTCCTTTTACTTTTATTCCCACACAATATATGCTGATGTGTCTGTATATTTAGTAAGCATTTAAATGTTGTCCATTTATGTTCAGTATTTTTACCTGCCAGTTCTCTGTCCCAGTCTATATTTTGTATTGCTGCCCTTAGACCGTTAAAATCTGCCCTTTTAAAATTCAGGGTTTTCGTTGGCCCCTTAAAATGATCACTGTTAACTGCTGGTCTCATTTATCCAGTTTATTTCAAGGTAATTAAAATCTCCAATTATTAGAACTTGCCCATGCTTAGCTGCATTTCCAATTTGCAATAATAATTGCATCTACTCTCTTTCAATTATATTTGGGGGTTTATAGCATACTCCAACTAATATTCTTTTTTAATTTGCTGCTCCGCTATTTAACTCTACCCACAAACATTCAATATCATCACTAGGTCCACCATAAATATCTTCTCTGACTATAGGCTTAAATTCAGGCTTAACATACAGACAAATCCCTCCTCCTATTTTACCATTATCCCTATCTTTCCTAAATAGGTTATATCCACCCAGATTAACAGTCCAGTCATGAGATTCAACCCATCATGTTTCAGTAATGCCTATAAAATGTGTTACATGCCAATAATTCTAGCTCTCCCATTTTTCATGGCAAGCTTCTGGCATTAGTAAGCATACTTCTTATGTTTTGAGTTTGTAGTTTCGAGGTGTCGACATCTTTACTTGAGTTACTTAGTACTACCTCCCTATTGACTATACAAACCCTCCCCCATCTCCTCCCCCATGAGTAATTAATTCATCCCTTATACCCTCTACACTTTCTACCCCATTACATTCATCTTGCCCCCCCCCCCACCTACTAGTAAAAACTCCCCCAGCCGTTCTACCATCCTCTCCCCTAGCACAAAAGCTCCCTCATCATTAAGGTGCAATCCATCCCTGCTATAGAGATTGTACCGAAGTGAGAAGTCAGGCCAGTGCACTAAAAACCCAAACCCCTCCTTAGTTTTTTTCTCATTAAGGAAACATTATCTTAAAGGGATGGTTTATCCTGTAAGATGTTTTATCAAACTGATTTAAAAAAAAGTTTAACATTATTTATAAAATCATTTTTGTCAACATTATTCCAGCTTGTCTGAACAGCCCTTTTGGATATTATCAAATGTGTTCCAAATGCTGGCATCCAATTTGAAACAGCTACTAGTCCTATGGTGAACATATGTGAGCGGAAATCATAGAAATGTCTATGTAGCAGATGAAAAGAGGCAAGTGTGACATCTTGTGTCACAGGCAGACAGAAATTTGATGACAACATGTAAATGAAATACATTATGTTCCTCTTTTTTGCTATCAATGGCAATATGTCAACTTGCAAAACCACTTTCCACACGTTAAAATGTATTTATTTTGAGTGGGTTATGTAAACCCTTTAAATGAACTCCAGAATCATTTTGGTTACTGTGCATTGCAAAAATTAATCCACGGAAGTGAACTAATTTACACTTTTTATGCAAATGAAGTTTATGCATACTTATTACATGTGTTTTCAAGATATTTCTAACTTTATACACAACTCTGATTCTAATAAGCTGAAAGCTCTGAGCTCTCTAAAATAGATGTAGGACATTTCAATTGTTTTACTGGCAACCAAATTATAAAATGTAAATTACATTGAATCTCACACATTGCACACTGAGAAACAACAATATTGATATTACACAGGGATGTGGGCAATATAAACCTTAAGTATCTGTGTACAGCTCATCTTGTGCATTGTGGGTTACTAGAGAGCAATAACAAGTTTGGTATGAGGCCCTGGCTTGTACAACACATAGTATAACTATGAAATGCTCTTATTTTAGCAGGCAAATATACTGGTTAAACAGTTTCAGTATACATTGTTACATATTGTGTCACAGCGGTCTGAGGGTCAACAATGTTGCAATGATGAGTATGGGGGGCAGTGCGGGGCAGCTAGCAGAGTTTTTCAGGCCAGCACTATTTCCCTTGGGTGGACCATTGCAGTCATCAGAGAAGCAGCATTCTATAGTGGCTCCACTACCACTCTGACGGGCGTGGTCACAGAAAGATTTGTAAGAGCAGGATTTGATGATGCTATCTGCAAAGAGAAATAATGGATAAAATGACCTTGTGACATTTGCATGAGACACCTGTATCATTTATACTAGCAGTGGTCAACTTGCTTCGCTAAGTGCTGCCAACAGTCCAGGATTTTAATAACTCTCCTCTTCAGAACTAGCTCTGCTACTTACAGAAATCTAAGTTTCACAATTTAATTCAACTTCCATAATGCAAACACGGTTTAATAATAAATGGACATAAATATACACATGGAAACGATAATTACTGAAGTCCTTCACAAAATTCTCCATGTAGTCTCCATGTAGAAATCTTCCCACTGTATTTTTACAATATAAGTTCTAGTAGTGACTCACTGCACACATAATACTATTGACCAAAGTCTATTAAATACAAAGTGAGAGGATTCTAGATTCTCTCCAGTGTTTGCAAAAGCAGCCCCACTGCATACTCACACTCCAGAGAGATAGCAGATGTTTCCCGAAACCCTAACAACATTGTGTTCTTCCATACAGTCATTTTTATGCTTGTGGAATGGCTTCAACAGTCATAACTACAGTCCATGTAACCACTGTTTGCAATGCTGCAACAGCATGGGTAATATAGTTACATAGTTACATAGTTACATAGTAATTAAGGTTGAAAAAAGACTTTCAGTCCATCAAGTTCAACCTTTTAAGATCTCCTCTGATCTGCAATATGCAGATTAAATATTAATTAATTTGTTGGTAATTAATTATTAATCAAATATTTTTTTTAAATTATTAATTAATCTAGAGGAAGGCAAACAGAAAAAAAACCCAAGTGAGCCAATCTTCTCAAAGGGAAAAAAAATAATTCCTTCCTGACCCCAGATACTGGCAATCAGATTTCTCCCTGGATCAATACTGTCTCTCTAATTATCCATGATAACCCTGAATTCCCTTTTTAATTAGAAATAAATCCAGTCTCGTTTTAAAGTTATCTATCGAATCCGCTGTCACCACCTCCTCTGGTAGAGAATTCCACAGATTAACCCCCCTTACTGTGAAGAACCCTTTTCTTTCTTTAAGGTGGAATCTTTTTACTTCTAACCTCAAGGGATGTCCTTTTGTCAGTTGAAAACCTCTTGGCACAAAAAGCTCCCTTGACAAATCTTTATACTGACCCTGGATGTATTTATATAAGGTAATCATATCTCCTCTTAGACGCCTTTTTTCTAGAGAAAATACGTTTAATTTGGTTAGTCTTTCTTCATAACTTAGCCCCTCCATTCCCCTTATTAGTTTTGTTGCCCTCCTCTGTACCTTTTCCAGCTCTAAAATATCCTTTTTATGAAGTGGTGCCCAAAATTGTACTCCATATTCCAAATGAGGGCGTACTAGAGATTTGTATAGTGGCAGAATTATATTTGCTTCCCTTGCTCCTATACACTTCTTAATACATGCTAATATTTTATTTTCCTTTGCAGCTGCTGCTTGGCATTGAGCACTGTTACCTAGGTGGTTGTCCACAAGCACTCCCAAATCCCTTTCAATATCTGATACACCTAGATTTGCTCCATTAAGATTATAAATTGCATGGGTATTTTTCCTTCCCAGATGCATAACTTTACATTTATTTGTATTAAATCTCATCTGCCATTTAGATGCCCATTCCTCAATTGTATGTAAATCCCTTTGGAGGGAAAGTACATCCTTATGTGATTTAATTACCATGCACAACTTTGTGTCATCAGCAAAAATGGAAACACCACACTCCAATCCTACCTCTAAGTCATTAATACATATGTTAAAAAGGAGAGGACCTAATACTGAACCCTGAGGAACCCCACTTACCACATTAGTCCAATCGGAGTATGTTCCATTTACAACAACCCTTTGCTTCCTGTCTTATAGAAAAAGAGAAGTGACGTTCCACCTCACACTGGGCCTCATCAGGGCTTTTTTTTAAGACAGGCCTATACTTATACAGCATATTCTACCTTATTAAACATCTTTTGTCTGATTATGTGTTACTGGGGTTCATCACCCTCTATTCAATAGATCAAATAAAGTCTTACATGGATATTGCACAATACATGACATATGGAAATAGCTAAAGATAAAACATTTTTTATATATAATATCATTGTTTATCCATTTTGGTAACAATGTTTTCAACTTTGTGGCTTTTCCTTTTGAATATTAAATACCTTTAGAACTTCCACTTAATTATTGTGATACTCTAGTAGGATTTATCATGATTATTGTTTGGTTATGATGCAGTATATCATTATGTTAAGGTTCTGTTCAGCATTAAAAAAAATTCACAAGAAAATACATATACTGTGGGCTCTATTGGATGTCTCCCCTAAGAACTCCCATAAATGTCACTCATAACTATGAGAGAATTAAAAACAAATTTTTGTAGCTATTCCATGGCATTCTGCAAAAAGGAAACTGTACACACTTGCACCCTAGGGGGTTGCCCATAGCTCTCTACCGCTAATGCATGCTCCCTAAAGCATACCTGTATGAGACTCTGAGTCTGAATCTCAGCAGTATCCATAGCAACGCTACAGAATGGTAACCACTAATGTGATCACACTACATTAGACTCAACATCCCCCATATCCCTATATATCTATATAAACCCCTTCCAATGGCAGGGAAGAGGTACAATTTTATACACGTAATGCAGAGGGTTTATAACTTCTCTACTTATGAACCGCTACCCTCTATGAGCTTGGGTATTACCCCTCAATACCAGGGAGACCCCAGCCCAAGAGTGGGGTTCATTAACCCCCTGGAGGTCCCTGTGAACTCCTATATGGCCTCTTACCATAATGATGGGGGTCCCAATGGATTACCATGGCACGTAAACTAACCCCTATACCATGGGGGCCCAATCTCTACAATACCTAAATGTAACTAAATTTAAACTTCATAACAGAGGGTTCACCTATTTTTGTGGCTTCTTATTGGCTCAGAATAGTATTTGAATGGTTCCATTCCCATTGCTGATTAGCACAAAATAGAAGCAGTTCTTGCTTTGGTAGAAAAGAAGTGACATATTTGTATAAAAAAAACATATCAGGATTTAAATTGGGGAAGTTGAGGGAGAAGGATTCCCATGAGCCGAACTTTCCATCAGTAAGGAAATCCTCTAGTCATGTGATGCCCATCTCTTTACAGAGTGAAAGCATAGCATGGGAACTGTCAAAGTGTAGGGTTTTAGGAGTTAGCAAATCATGTAATTGTGACGGTATTTTGGAAGGGTTGTGTGTTTCGTTACACGATTTCCAAGATGAGAATGTTAAGTGTAAGACTGGTCTGGAATGCATTAAGGGTTAGTCAGTACATTTTTTGTCCCACAATAATAGCCATAGATGATCTTTTGGTCTAAGGAGGTTATAGGGGTTATTTTTTATCCCATATGAGTTTGGAAAACTTTTTTGGAGTGATTTAAACACTGATTTGGGTATCGGCAAGGTTTAGGATACATAAAGGAGTCTAGGAAGCATGTTCATTTTGACTCTTATAATTCTGCCTATTTGTGAGGTAGGATAAGGATGCCATTTAAGTAAATCCTTTTTTATTTCATCTATCAGTTCTAATATGTTATGTTTATATAAGGTATGGTATGATTTAATATTTTTATGCCTATGTATCTGATGTCAATTTGAAGGGGAAATTGGTTTGTAAATTTGCAACTTGATCTTGTGGTATATTAATTTGAGGAGCTTCTGTTTTAGTGGCATTTATGTTAAAGTTGGATATGTTACTAAAGTTATGAAGTGAGAACAGTAGATTGGGTAAAGATTAGAGAGTGATGTGAGTGTTGGGTTGCGCCTGTTTGACTCCCTGGGATGTCTGGGTGGCCTTGAATGGAGGTCGCAAGTGGTTCCAAGGCAGCCCTGTCTGGTTCCATTAAGAACAGTAAAAGGTTGGTACTGGGAGCAAGAAAGTCAAATTGTCATTGTGGGAGAGTTGTACAGTGAAAGAATGGCATGGAGGATCTGACCTGCAAAACTAAATCCAAACAGTGCCTCCTCCAAGAATTCCCAGTGAACTTGATCAAAAACTTTTTCAGCAGCTTGACTAAAAAGGATGGGTCCAATGGGATTGTTGGATTAGGTTTATGATTTGTCAAGTGTTGATCCCAGTCTGATGCCCCATTATGAATCCAATCTGGTCGGGTTAACTAAGTTGGGTATTAGCAGTGCTATCCTGTTTGCTAATAATTTGGCAATAATTATTTATATCTATGTTGATAAGGGAGACTGGACGGTAAGTAAGGAAGAGCACAAAGTCTTGGGGAGTACCTCTCTGTGAAGAATATAATTGCAGATTTCTAATAATTTGGGACCTGGCAGGTTGAAGAATTGTCTATAATACAGGTACATAATCCCATCTGTGCCCAGAGTTTTGGAGGGTTTTGTAGGCTGGACAAATTAGTGGAGTTCAAAATGATATAGATCTGAGGGTGTCAGGGTGGGGAGGTAAGTTCAAGCTTGAGAGGTGTGAGTAGATTCTGTTGAGGGTTGCAGGTTAGGGTTATTACCTTAGAAATAATGTACGTTTGCATAGAACTGAGTAAAGGTAGAAGCTAATTTATTAGGATGGAAACTAATTGCATTATCTGGGCAGCTAAAGAGGTGATGTGAGTTCTGCTTTTTATTACACTAAGTTTGGCTGCTAGAAGAGGGTATGCTTTGTTTCCCTTGTCAAGGAATAGTTGCTTAGAACATAATAGAGCCTGTTGTACTTTTGTTGCTATAGGTCACATGTAGTTCTCCTTTGTATTTGTTTAAGTAAATAATATTTTATGCACTATAATCTTGTTAGCTAGAGAGAACATTTCAATATTAGTGCAATATTAGTGCAATTAATTTCTTATTGTGATGTGAACCTAGCGAAAAAAATGTGCCTCTAATGACCCCCCACTCAAAGAGTCTGAATTTGTCAAACCTGCGTTTTCATAGAAAAAAAGTCTTAAGTTGTGATTCAATTTGTTTGCATATAGGTTGTTGAGGTGAATGCAAAGTTCAATAGGTCCATGCTGTTGAGTTTGTGATTAGTTGTTGAGGTGAAGCGAAAGTTCAATAGGTCCATGGTCAGACCATGTAATAGGGTGTATTTTGGGTTCCGTCATATATAGAATCAGAGGAGATGGAAATTAATAGTCTATTCTGGAGTATGTATTATGTGGGGAAGAATATCATACAGTTGATATGAGGTCATCAATTGGCTGAATTATTTCCCTATAGTGGTAAGTTGTCAAATGCATTGTGGGGTATAGGAGATGAGTGGTCTTGTTTAGGTTCAATTAACAAGGTAAAGTCTCCTCCTACTATTACATTGTTAGAGTCAGATGGAATAAAGTTATGTAGAACATCTGTTAGGAAGGGCATTTGATATTGGTTAGGAGAGTAGATGTTGAAACATTAGGCCATTTTTAATAACAAACTACATCATGTTGTTTTCCCATACGTCATTGTGTGAATCCCCCAAACTATTGGGTCTAGCATTATGCAAATCCTGTGCTATGTTAACGGCTTTATAATCCATGTTCACATACCACTCATATCAGCTTAAGTGCTGGAAAGCATATGTTGGGGTCCTCATGGCCCCATGACAGTAACATAATTTGCTTTGCAACATAAACCATAGAACACAAATTATTATATAACTTAATCATAAATAATTGTTCATGCTAAATATGTACACCTTGTTTCCATAGAAATGATAATATCGTTCCAATGTGATATTATCCTTGAATTATCTACATTCTTTTTTAGTAAAGCAAATGGCATATGAATGATAGTTTTGGCTATTGAGATCACCCCACTGGAATGTGAGAAACGTCATGGAACATCAAAAAGAAAAACCTGCTAGTTCATTTGTACATAAGTATACCATGGGACTGCTTTTGTTCAATATCATGAGTCAGATGTTATTATTTTGTATCCCATAGACACTGGTCTACATTTTGTAGTAATTGTGCCATCAATGAAAGAAAGGAAAAAAGCATGAAAAAAAAATTTCTGTTAAAAAGAAGGGGTATCCAACGTTTCACATTAGGGGTCACATTTTTAATAAATTTATATTTTACAATTTACAATTGGCAAAGTTTCACTTGGATTTTTTTCTGTTTGCCTTCCTCAGGATCAATTAACAATTAACAATTAAAGCACATATTGCAGATCAGAGGAGATCTTAAAAGGTTGAACTTGATAGACTAAATGTCTTTTTTCAATCTCAGTTACTATGTAACTACTGTATATATACACCAAGTTGAAATTAAGGAAAGGTTACTCATTGCTATATTCAGCACTGGCTTTCTGATATCACTGGCATAACATATCTACACGGGTGCCATTTTCATTTTCAGTAGCATACCCCCAACTGTCCCTATTTTTCTGGGACCATTCTGTTTTGTGCGCTAAACCATCTGTCCCGCATTTCATTTTTAAGATCCAGTATCACTGCCAAAACCAGTATCTGACAGTGAAAATGAGCAACTTGTTGTTTGTGCCAGGCACAGAGCTGCACTTCTAGAACTTTCTGTGTAGAATGAGAGGGTATACGTTTGGTTCTGTGTAAGGTATATGGTGCTGTCTGGTCACATGACTTCTGACATGCGCTGCATAGATAAAGTAGATTAGCACAATGTATGGAGAGAAATGTACATTTTCTAAGAATTCATGAGGTAAGTTTATTTTATTTAAATTAGGGCAACAATACCAAATACCCCCTTAAAAAACTTGCAGCAGAAAGTGAGAGGAGACAAACATAAATACGAAGGGTTGCTGTGGCGAAAAAAGAAATATAAAGCTCAAGAATAACATTTTGGAATGGAGTATTAAAAAAATGGGGCAAGAACAATCTTCAAAGCGGATAATATTGTAGAGAAAGGTATAAACAAGGGATTATATAAGAAAGATAATTATTATATTTTTTCATTTTATTTTGTGATCAGTTAGGGCAAATGTAATGAAATATGATACAGTGCAGTTGCAAGGGGCTACCACGGATATGAAGGCCATTGTGTCAGGAGAAACATAAAAAAATGAAGGATAGAGCTGGGGAAAACATTTGAAAGGAGGGTTAAAACCTATAAATAGATATTTGGAAGCTGTGAGAGAAAGATGTGAAATGTGAAAAATATGTGGAGCAAGATATGGAAGATGAGAAACTGGAAGGGACATCTTTTGAAAGAGGGAAATCTGGAAAATTAGGTTATATAATGTAAATGAGGAAAAAGGCTACAGATGGTGGAATATATGGAAAGAAGGGATATAAAATTCATGTGGGTCTGTAATGGGGGGCTTTTTGATTGAAGACCTTTTTCCTCTTCTGGGCATTCTGATTGGTTAGACTTTTAACTAATCAGATATGGGGCAGGATTGGCTGAAATATGATTGACATTCATTTCAGCCAATTGGAATCCTTAAAAATATTATATAAGATGAAGGTGCATTAAAAAAAACTTTAGTTGGAGTGTGAGCTCCTTGGAGGAGGAGTTCCTTAGATTATTTTTTTTATAGAGTGGTGGGTTTTGTAGGCGAAGACTCATGTACTCGAGGGGAAGATGAGGACAAGGCTACAGTCAAGAAAGAACAGAATGGATTTAAATATATTTAATACTTGTAAAATTAAACACATTAATTAAAATCAAACAAATCAGACATACATAGGTGCTGTACAAAAAGAATGTGACTGTGCAGCATATTGTTACTTACTTGGTGCAGTGATGGTGGAACAAACTTCTGCATATTGTGGACAGACGTGGGTGCCCTGTTTGTAGCATTCCTCTTCACTTGATGCTACGCAGCTGTAACATTTCAGTGCTTTACCTTTACAAAAGGAACATGGGAATACAACTAATTTAACCATGCAGTATTTTCTTGTGTCGGAAATCACATGGTGGACATATTACGGTAAATATTGATGATATGCATATCTCAACACTTTGCATCAAGGAGACCTTCTCTGTAACCATATTAAAGGACCATTGCATGAATGAGAAATGAGCATATTAAAAAACTTAAACCTACTTATTTGTATTCCTTGGGACTCCATTTGCTCTGACCAAGCATTACATTCCTCCTTTTTTTAAGTATAATGGTCCTACACAGGCAGTATACCTTTAAAAAACGTCATACAATGGTTACTCTCAAGAAGTCAACTAATGTACATTTTTATTGTATTGTTCTATGTATATGGTACAACGTGCCTACTGGTGTTGTTTATTTCAATACAAGTTCAGTATTTCAAATTCAGTGAATTTTCCTCTATACACCCCCACCCCACATTGCTCATCCTCTCTCTTCCCAAACCACCTCTCCTCCTTTCTACCCTCCCCTCTCCTATCTCAATCTGCCCCATTCACCACAACTCTCTGCCCATCCACCTCTCCCCCATCTACAAAACCCCTCATCTCTACTTCCCACTATCTCCACATTCCCTCTCTTTCCCCTGACTCAATTTCTGCCTCTTTCCTCATTCTCCCTCACCCCTTTTCCTCTTGTTACCCATCTCCACACCCCCTTTTTCCGTCTTAAACCTTCTCTCTCCCAACCTTTTTCACTCTTTATCCACATCTCCCATACCTTTTTCCCTGATTGATGTCCCCTCTCTTCACCATCCCATTTTCACTCTTGATCCCTCTCTTTCTCCCATGTCCTTTTCCCCCTTGATCCACTGTCTCCTCATTCCCCTCTTGATACCCTCTCCCCCTCCTGGTTTTTCCTTTTTTGATAGTCCTCTCTTTTCCCCTGTATCCTTTCTCCCTCTTATCCCTCTCCCTCCCCATGCCTTTTCCCCCTTGAGCCCCTGTCCCCACTTTTCTTCTGCATCCCATTTATCTCACTAGATCTTCTCCTCTCCCTATGCCCTTTTACGGCTTGACCCACCGTGTCCCCATCTCCTTTTCCTTCCTTGATGCTCCCACTCATCCCTTATATTGTTTTTCCCTCTTGACCTCTCTCTTTTCTATTCTCATTTTCCCTGCTGACCCCCTCTGCCCATCCCATTTTCCCTTTTATTGTTACCTTACTCTCTTTCCCATTCCCTTTTCTCTCTTGATCCTTCTCTCTCCACAGGCCTTTCCCCCTTTATGTCCTCTCAATTCTTCATCCCAGTTTTTCTCTATTGACCCCCTATCTCCCCTTCCCTTTCCCCCCTGTATCCCTTATTTCTGCCCCTATTTTCAACCCATGATCCTCTCTCTCTTCCCTATCCTATTTTACCTCCTTGATGCCACTCTCTTCTACATCTTCATTTTCCCTCTAAACCCTGCACTCTAATAATGTCCTTTTCCCACTTGACCTCTCTGTCTTCATCCTTGATGGCCTCTGTCTTCTCCATCTCCTTATTCCCTTTTGATACTACTCTCTCTCCATCCTCTTTTCACTCTTAATTCTTTCTCATATACCCTTTTTCACCCTTGATTGAACTTTCCCATGCCTCCATATGTTATCCTATCTTGTTTTCTCAAGTAGGTGAGAAGTAAGATCAACACTTTCATAACAGAAACAGTTGACTTTTCTTATCTGCCCTTCAAAAGTGGGCCGTAGACGTTGAAAGATGAGATGGTCTTAGCCAATTACTTCATATAATTAGATATGATTGTATAGGTTGATTTTCTAAACTTATACAATATTTTCCTTAATGCCAATACTCGTTGTTCAAAAGAACTTAGCGGAAATAACTGACTTTCTGCCCTTTTATGTTGAAATTAAATACATTTTCAATGGCCCTTTAAAATATCTTATTAACTTTCCAACCACAACTTTCTGTCGTAAGTACATTTTAATTATATTATATTTTCATAGCAAATATATGGATGTGATTCAATAACCTGTTATATATTTTTGTTTCAATAGTTTTTATTGTCACAGAGTTGTAAATCTTATACAGTATTAATGTTTCAGCGATGGCTCGCAGGCCAAATTTATGTTGTAGATTGCTTAACCGTAAACTTATATGATGGTGACATTTTCATTTAGTGACAGTTCCATTACATTTTCCATTTTCTTAACCTTTCTAAGTAACATTAAACTGGTAGCATGGTTGTTTGCCTGTTTTTGAGATCTCTGATGGTTTTAGTAACCTGTTATATATTTGAGAGTTTAACTAACAGGTTTTTGCTTGCATATCTCCAACAAACAATTCTAAAAATATAAGAGGGATCCATTTCTATATTAGGTCCCCCCTCCCATCTCACAGTATTTCAGATGTCTATGTCTCTAGAGATGTCAGAAAGATAACTGCATCGATGTCAGAAAGATAACTGCATCATTGAACAAAAATATTTCATGAATTTTTCTTTTTCATAAAATATTAATGTTGCAGATCATTAGAAAGGCTAACACAGACCCAATACATACTATTAACTTGCGTTAGAAATAGATCTCTACGTACATTGAAGAACTGTATTGGGCAAAAGGCTTTTATTATTTTGGCCCATGTCCTACCCTCTGCAGCAGTATAGCATGCCCATCTCACACACATCTCCCTCTAAAAACACTTCACTCTCCATGTGCATTTTACTATGATTAAAACAATGAAAAATTTAATGTGTTGCCCTTGTGACTACTTAAAATAAAACCGATTTTACTGTTCTAGAGTTTATTAATAAAGTTCTAGACTTTATTATTTGTGCTACAGGAACTAAAAGGATTACTTTCACGTCACACACATTAGACTTGTAAAGTTCAGTAGTATTAATCACTAAATTATATAATTTAGAAATTTCTGCAAAATTCAGTGTGGTTTGTATGACTGAACGACATACTAGAACCAACATCATATACATATAAGTAATAGGATCACTTTTTAAGTGCACTGATTTAATATATGTTAATATGAACGTCCTTGAATATAGCTTTCACTTATTGTATACATGTTTAAATATGAGGGGTTACACAAATATTATCATTTAAAATGTATAAGAGATTAGATAACAGCACTAAATAACCATCAACATGTTAATATTGTTACTTACTGCCCCAGAACTGTGTGAGAATCAGGCTGAGCAAAAACACGGATCTCATGGTGAGTTTGGTAGATGTTGCAGGTTGATCTACAACAGAAGCTAGAGGCTGGAAACCTGGTGCTAATGTCTTGTTAAAGGATTAGATATCTGACAGTGACATGATTATGGCAGGAGATGAACATAATACTTTTCTATAAAAGCCTGGCCACCAAGCCAAGGACAGAGAAGCAGCCAGCTGTGATATATTTGTTTGTCCTCAGATAATAACATATACATAACAACTAAAATGGTAGATTCAACTGCAACATAAGGAATTAGCACGTTTTCTTTAAATATATTCTATTGGAAGAACATAATACTAAGCATAAAAATAACCGGTATAAAATTGAAAACATATATTATACAAACATATATTATTCAAGCTTTCCTTTGTATAATTTTGACTTATATGTCATTCACTTCCTTTTTTATTTTTCTTTATTAAGCAAAACAACTGAACATAAAATAAAATGCAATCTGCAAGATATATATACTAATACCGTCTTAATCTTTACAAAGCTCTCATTTTTTTTGTCATTGTATAACTCTGTTGATCCAAGGGGCCCATTTCTTGTCATAATATAATAGCCTGTTTTCTAATTAGCATGTTAGTCTTTCAAGTTAGGCCACTTCATATATTTTCTCTTTTTTTTTCATCTAGTTGCAATATGTAATTTTTAACCTTGTATTTGTACTTCTAAGCAAAAATTATATATTTATATTGATCGAAGTTCTAAAAGAAGGAATTTATTTCTTCTATAGGCATTTTATTCTAAGGATCTATAGATGATGGGGTGTACAAACGGTGATGTGCACCCCCCACCTGCACCAACCTTGTCTGCATAGAGACCAAACAGCAATGTCACCAAATGCTTTTGATGTAAATTTTACCCCAACCCCTACTTACACAAACACCCTATGGCTATTTTAATGGCCCTGCTGCCTATCTGTCAGTTTATAAAGGGGGAGACAAGTAACAAACTGTAATTTCCCCTGTTTGGTGTTCCACAAAATAAGTATTTTAAAAATATCTGTACATATATATATATATATATATATATATATATATATATATATATACTAGCGACTTCAAAAAATGACGGCAATAAGATTGTAAGGGCGGTAAATTTTGTTGGTGTTCCAAGATGCTTCGGCGCTCATTGCGAGGTTGTTGGTTGTTTATGTGCTATGAGCATTGTTTTTTTTTTGCTAATGCTAATGAAATAATGAATAAAATAATACATCAATATACTTTACCTATTTTGAAGTCATATATGCAGGAAGCATTGTGTTGAAGAGCTGGCAATCTGTTTTCATGTTGCTGCAGTGTTCAATGTGTGTTTTGAGTGCTGCTGTGGGGCTGCTGTGTAAGTGTCATTAATGTGTGCAGTGTGTAGTGTAAATAGTGTGCGTGCGCGAGGAAAATCCGTTAGGGTAGCTGCGTACTTCGGCATTGTGTAAGTTAGTGTTGTAAAATGGCGCCTAATGTGTGTTACACGTCTGTGGCTGATTTGGCGTCCTTGTTCTTGGATCACGTCCGTCTTTTTCGGGGTTTGGTGGTGTTTTGCGTGTTTAGAGTCCTGTAGCCTAGTTTTCGTTTTTTTCGGCGGCCATTTATTCTCTCGCTTAGGGGATTTTCGGGTGTCTAAACTTGTGTGTATTTATTGTGTTTTTAATGTTTTCATGTGCGCGGGTTTCGGGCGGTAAGGTCGTTTTTATTGCGAGGTCGTAATGTTTTTTTTTCTAAGTTCTGCGTCTCGTATTTGTTTCACGTAAGCCCTTAAATTTTGCCAGGTCCGTAGTTGTTGGCAAGGAGCGCCTTTGGTGCTCCTTGCCAGCAAATGCGGCCCTCGCTTTGCTACGCAAGCCCGCAGCGTTAGCAACAACCCGCATGCTCACAACTATATATATACTAGCGAACTGCCCGTCAAAAAATGACGGCAATGAAATTGTAAGGTAGCTAATGCTGTTTGGTGTGTAATAATGAAATATATAATACATTAATAAATGAATATACTTTACCTATTTTGAAGCATTGTGTTGAAGAGCTGCAATCTGTTTTGATGTTGCTGCAGCATTAGTGGTGTGGAGCTGCTGTGTAAGCGTGCTGAATGTGTGCGGTGTAATACTGTGCGTGCGCGAGACCAAACCGTTAGCGTAGTCGTGTACTTCCGCATTGTCGTAAAATGGCGGTTAATGTGTGGTATGCGTCTTAGCGGAATATCCGTAGGTCTTTTGTGGTGTTTTGCGAGTTTCTTGTGGTGTTTTCCAAGTTTCTTTTGGTGTTTTGCGTGTTTAGAGTGCCGTAGCCTCGTTTTGGTTTTGTTCGGCGGCCATTTTTTCTCTCGCTTAGAGAATTTTTTAGTGTCTAAACTTTTATTTTGAGTTAAATGAAGGTGTAAGTTGCTTTTTTGAGGTCCTGGATGCTCCCTCTTGCTGTAGGTAAGCTTTTTATGTATGTGTTGTGTGTATTTATTGTGTTTTAATTTTTTTTATGTTCGCGAGTTGCGGGTGATTTTTGCGAGGTCGTAATGAGTGGTAACGTGTCTTGTATGGTGTTTGCGTTTGTAGCCTCGTTTTCGTTTTGTTAGGCGGCCATTTTTTCTCTCGCTTAGCAAATTGTTTTGTGTCTAAACTCTTTCATTTTGAGTGAAATGAAGGTGTAAGTTGCTTGTTTGAGGTCCTGGATGCTTCCTCTTGCTGTAGGTAAGCTTTTTATGTATGTGGTGTGTGTATTTACTGTGTTTTGAATTTTGTAATGTTCGTGAGTTGCGTCCAAGTGTGGTGAGGTCGTAATGTGTGTTAACCTGTCTCGTATGTTGTTTGCGTTGCGAGGTAAAGTTTGCGAGGGTCGCAGTTGCTGGCAGGGAGCGCCTTCAGCGCTCCATGCCAGCAACTGAGGCCCTCGCCCGCAGCCCTCGCTACGCGAGGACCGCAGCTTGCTACGCGAGCCCGCAAGAGTTAGCAACAACTCGTACGCTCACATCTATATATGTGATACATATAGGGGGGCTTTTTCAGCATAAAAAAATGTGCTGAAAAAGTCAGCTTAAACTCGAGTATATACGGTACCATCAGAAGTCACATAATTAGTGAAATGATGTCCACCTGTGTGCAATCTAAGTGTCACATGATCTGTCATTACATATACACACCTTTTTTGAAAGGCCCCAGAGGCTGCAACACCTAAGCAAGAGGCACCACTAACACTGCCATGAGAAGTCAAGGTTAGGTTATAAAAAATTATCCAAATCTTTGATGATCCCCAGGAGCACCATCAAATCTATCATAAACAAATGGAAAGCACAACAGCAAACCTGCCAAGAGTCGGCCGCCCACCAAAACTCACGGACCGGGCAAGGAGGGCATTAATCAGAGAGGCGGCACAGAGACCTAAGGTAACCCTGGAGGAGCTGCAGAGTTCCACAGCAGAGACTGGAGTATCTGTACATAGGACAACAATAAGCCGTAAGCTCCATAGAGTTGGGCTTTATGGCAGAGTGGCCAGAAGAAAGCCATTATTTTCAGCAAAAAAACTAAATGGCACATTTTGAGTTTGCGAAAAGGCATGTGGGAGACTCCCAAAATATATGGAGGAAGGTGCTCTGGTCTGATGAGACTAAAATTGAACTTTTCGGCCATCAAAGAAAATGCTATGTCTGGCGCAAACCCATCACATCTCATCACCCAAAGAACACCATCCAGCAGCCGGGACTTGGAAACTGGTCACAGTTTATGGAAAGATGGTGCTAAATACAGGGATATTCTTGAGCAAAACCTGTACCACTCTGTGCATGATTTGAGGCTAGGACGGAGGTTCACCTTCCAGCAGGACACTGACCCCAAACACACTGCTAAAGCAACACTTGATTGGTTTAAGGGGAAACATGTAAATGTGTTGGAATGGCCTAATCAAAGCCCAGACATCAATCCAATAGAAAATCTGTGGTCTGATTTAAAGATTGCTGTTCACAAGCACAAACCATCCAACTTGAAGGAGCTGGAGCAGTTTTGCAAGGAGCAATGGGCAAAAATCCCAGTGGTAAGATGCAGTACTACTGTAAGGTCAACAACCCAGGATAAAATAACTTGCTCTGATGATTAGGTTGCTGCACCACAGGGATAGCTTACAGGCCACTTGGGTATACAGGAAGATGATGTTCGTACATATATATAATTGTGAAATATATGTAATGTATGTTGATGTCCCAAAATATTAACTATGAGAAAAACACTGAAACAGTGACAACGGGATAACAAAAAATTTATTATATACACACAGCACAATCATAATTGTATCTGCTAGATTATGTAAATATTTGGACAAATAGATTGTCACTGAGGAGTGCTGTTGAGAAGGTACAAACATAGGTGCAGCCCCTAAATCCTCCTCTGCCTGGACACAGGGCCCCTATCCCCCATGCCAGCACGCCATCTCGTCAGGTGAGGGTGGATTGCAGGGGGAAGCATCCTTCCCCTAGGAGCAGCACCTGATGGTGAGGAGGCAGTGGGGGAGGCAAGGAGGGGCGTGGCTGCGGGTGAGTTATGGAGGCCTCCGGGATGGAGAAGGCAATACATGGCACCAGAGTGTGCTGTGTGAAGTCAATGTTCGTCTGGATCAGTGTTCTCTGGTAGTCCCATGATTAAAGCAGCCTCGTCAGATACAATTCCACAGTCAGGTGATGTCTCCCCCCTGTAGAGCCTCCAGTTGCTGCTGTCCTGGGAGGTCTGGTTGGAGGAGACACTGGTCTGGAGAGCCAGCTTAGCCTCCACCTGCTAACCCAGCAGGCCCAGCTTCTCCTCCCTGTTTGCCTCAGATGGTAGACAGCTGGATGGAGGTCCGTAGTAGCCGGGCATGGCTGAGTGAGGAGGTGGTGGCCCAGTGGGGCCTGGCTGATATTCATGGTGTGGGTGGTGGGCCTGGTGGTGGGAGCCAGGTTGGGCTGATGGTGAGAGGAGGAGGTGGTGCTGCTGTTGGCAATGAAAGATGTGCATCCAGTAAGGAGGGCCCGTATGGTGAGTCTATTTGGGGGAGGAGGGGGCCAGTGAGGTTGCATGCCACGGGCATGGCTGAAGGTTCCTCAGGTCCCGCCACTAACCACATGAATCCATAGTCCTCCTCCTCCTCATATCACAGTCCATCGGCTCCTCTTCCTGCCTCCTCCTGCAATGTCTCCTGATGGATGGGGGCTCAGACTATGACATCCAGCTCTGATGGAGCTCTGATGGAGCCAGCACACCCACCTCTGGCTCACTATCAGACCCATACCTCCTGCCAGCTGTAAATGAGAGGACAAGGTATATGAGTTAATACCATTGATTGAGCCATTGATTGCCTTGTGTTCCTAGCTATCTGACATCTAGATTTCTTGAACCTGGATGGTGAACTTATCTTCCACTGTGTGGAGTTACCATTTGCAAAATGTGATTAACAACTAATCTGCATATTGCAGATCAGAAGAGATCTTAAAAGGTTAAACGTGAAGGACTGAAAGTCTTTTTTCAACCTCAATTACTATGTAACTATGATCAAGTATTTAGATCATGAGCTTGGCTGTTATTGGCTCATAACAATAAAAATCATTTGAGTCCTGCTGCAGCCTGTACATGATACAGCCCTATCATCCAGTACAAACTCCCATGACTGCGGCTGCTTCCTCCCTTCCCCTGGCAAGATAATGGGTGGGCAAGAATGGCACCGAGGAGGCCTTCTTTCTCGTGCCTGTAGTTGGGGGCCCTGTGCCTGGCCACAGCCTCTTATCCTCCCGATTATGGACGGGAATCCTGTCCTCCTTGCTTTGACCCTGTGGCCTGACCCTCCCTCCCACAACCCCCCTAGGTTCAGGCCCCTTCCCCTCTGACCCTGAGCAAGATGTGCCTATTACTACGGCCAATTCCCACTTCCCTTCACTCCACTATCCCTCCCTCCCTCAACACCACTATCGCTCCCATCTGCCTTCCTCCCATCTACCTCCCTCCCTCCACCTCCCTCTACTCCACCCCCTCCCGACCATCTTCCTCCCTCTCTCTCCTCTCTTTCCTCTCTTTTCTACTCCCAACTTCTCCCCTCCTTTCCCCTCCTCTTTCCACCCTCCATTATAATCCCCAAAAATAATCACATATAATAGTTGTGGATATACGGACTGTTGGTCACACTTTGCGAGCCTCTCAAAGCGAGGCAAAACGTTTGCGGCCCATAGAGCCTCGCGGTGTGAGGCGAGCCGCTGACAGCTGCAGCACGCGGGACTTAGGCTGCAATGAGCGCCAAATGCGCTCATTGCTCTCTGAGCCTCGCAAAGCGAGGCGAGCAATTGAGGCATGCGGGACTTAGGCTGCAAAGAGCTCCGAAGGCGCTCATTGAACTGCGAGCCTCGCAAAGCAGTTGAGGCATGCAGGACTTATCGTGAGGCCAGTAGGACTTTGCGCACGAACACTTGAAACACGTGGGACTTAGCTGCAATGACTTGGCGACGCTAAATTACGTCTTATGGATGTCTTAGGACCCAAAGCACGTAGATGGAATTTAACGGCCGAACCACCGAAATGGAAATACCTGCAAAACCACACAAATATGCCACACAAAGACGCTCAGCGCGGGGCTCGCGATGATCGACGAAGGGTTTCAGAGGGCCCATATCCTCGCATTGTGTAGCAAACAGCATTGCCAGGCTAACAATTTTACTCCTGTCGTTTTTGACTGGTAAATTGCTAGTAGAACAATAAATGAAAATATATGTTACATAGAAATTGAGGTTGAAAAAATACTTTTAGCCCACCAAGTTCAACCTTTTAAGATTCCCTCTGATCTGCAATATGCAGATTAATTGTTAATTGATCCAGAGGAAGGTAAACAGAAAAAGAAAAAAAAAGTGAAACTTTGACTATCGTCTCAAAGGGGAAAAAAAATGAATTCCTTCCTGACCCCAGATACTGGCGATCGGTTTACTCCCTGGATCAATACTCCCTCTCTAATTAACCAGGATAACCCTAAATACCCATTTTATTTAAAAATATATACTTCCCTTTTCTTTCTTTAAGGTAGAATCTTTTTACTTCTAACCTCAAAGGATGTCCTCTTGTCAGTTGCATACCTCTTGGCATAAAAAGCTCACTTGACAAATCTTTATACTGACCCTTAGACACCTTTTTTCTTTGTGTATATGTGATGTAAAAAAAGTATGCTCTATGTGTATTTATTATAAGTTGGGGTATAGGGTGGGTGTGTGTGGATGTTGTGGCCTATCTATATGTGTATCTATGTGTGTTATTACTCTATGCGTATCTGTATTATTTTATATCAGTTAATATGTGTTTTGAAAGATGAAGTGTGAAATAAGTGCTTAAAATTATAAATCAATAAAAATGTAAGAACCTGCTCTAAAAAATCCACTGCTCTCTCTCTCAAAGATCAAAACCCACCAATGCCTGGACCTGAACGCTACTCCAAAAACTACAACACAGTCAGCGCTTATGGCGGATAGCCTGCAGCTTTATTATCTATTCCTGTCAATCATTATCCATTAGCCTGTTTTCTATTGGCCCCAAGGACTGTGACGCACACTGTAATTACGGGATTGGCTTGTAACTGTGAATGCCATATGTTCAAGTCCACAAATAGCTTGCGGGCGCAGGAAATTTTACATGTTTGGCCTTCAGTTAATTGCGGGCTTTAATCAATTGAATACATTGAGATATGTAACAAATTTGTATCCCACATCCGAAATGTCGGGTTACATGTCATTACGGGATTCGAATTAAATAAGGGCCTTGTTAACCATAAATTATTTGGATCTAAAGGAAGGGAAGTACAGGTACACGACATGTGCACTTTCAGGTACCATCTCCGCTGGGGAGCCTGCTTTTAGCTGTGAGAATTTACATATACTGTACTACATGTCCCTGATGGAAAGTCATCAATAGCTGGTGGGAAAGGATAATGGAGGCACATAGGGGCTGCTTGATTGGCTGTGTTATCTGCCAATGGTATGGGAATATTTTGTGTTTTTTATAATGTTCTGTGTGTTATTTTATTTAAAAGAAACTGTGAAGGAGACATGTATCTAGGTTGATATACTAAGTGTAACAGCCCTGCTGCAAAGGGCCTGTACATCCTTGAAACCTGAAGAACTGGGTCTGTTGACTGCTCAAGCTGGTGTAAGTGACAGATCCTGGTGACAGTAGTAATCTACAATTATCCCTAGCCACATACTGTAATGCAGCCAGCACAAAGGGCTATAGTTAATGATAACTGTAAATACTGTATAAATAGGGTCTTAATTTCTGCATGGCCCAAACCACATCCATTCTTATTGTGAATAGCAGCATAACTAGCTTCTGGTCTAGCAGTATGCGGCTAATATAAGCAGTGGGAAGTTCATCTCCATTACAGTTCACTTGTCTGAGGTCAGGCCCAGTTCCATAGGTGGAAGTACCTGCCTGGACGATGAATTACATCCTTGATAATGACTGTGGGTGGTAGGGCTCAAAGAATTTGCACTGGAGCTGATGGCTAAGATATAATGTTTGCACACCTCTGCTCTAGATACTTCCATGCAAACTGTATTTCATTAAGTCTGAAATTAGAAATAAACTCCTACTGTCATTTTTAGTAGTATGAGGTAGCATTGAGATGAATGTCAGACCATACTGACAAGGTGATTTTTTTCAAGTTAGAGAAAAGTCCATTCCAACCAGTAATAACTTGCTTTGAAAAATGTCTGAATTTAGTTTAATAAATGTCAAAATCATCACCGACAAATCATATTGTATCTTAAAACAGTTTATGGGATCATGGGTGTGTTAGGTGCCATACTGGGCTATTCACCCCCTGTTTCTTTTATGTTATCAAAGCTCTGGATTTCTTGGGAATGGAGACAATCTCCCGCATCGCAATAAATGTCCAGTAACCAGAGCTTTTTACCGAGGTTAAGATGATTTAAATTAAATGGGTGGATGGACACAGGGGGTGGAAGAGAGAAGCAGGAGAAAATGCAGGGAGGAAGACAGAAAAGGGTGGATTGAAAAGGAGATAGACAGAAGAGGGATAAGAATGGGAAGGAGGGAGAAAAGAGAGAAACAGAAACATAAGGGTGTATGTTAGTTCCCATGTTCAAATGTTCCCTCATTCTTAATTATAAACCTATAACTATTTGTAATACAAAATGTATGGAAAGTAAATACAAAACTGAAGTAAAGACTGGAAAAACAGGCCCAATAAAGCATAAGGGTAAAATGTAAATATATGATAAGAACAAGTAAATAAATTCAAACGTCATGAGTGAAGTAATAGGTGTTGTGGTGCAAAGCATGCACCACATTTTAATTACAAAATGTTGTGTACCTGTATGCTAATGCTGCGGAGGCTAAATAAAAGCTGCATGCTTCTTGCTAGATAGCCTTCTGAATCTGAGCTTCTCATTCATTCCTCCCAGAGTTGCAGCTGAAAAGGTGACCAGTGTCTGCATTACTAGATCCAAGCTGTTTATGTCCCACTCAATTAAAGCTTTTCTGGGAGGCATACAGTTTATGGCAATGGAGCCATCTAGTAGCAAACACTTGTAATGCATGGTTACGTTTAATTTCTCTATTTGCCTTGACCACTAATTTTATAATCTGGGTTAGATTTATCCCCCCACCACAGCCAAGTTCCCTTGTATGCATAAACTGTTTTTCACTAGCAGACTGCATGCCTATGGGCTCAAGCTGTGTTCTAAATGTTTATTAGAAAATTCTTCTACCAAGGAAAAATCTAGACAAGGAAAAATAATCAATCTGTATTTAATCCCAATAGATTGTTTGCAGCTAAAATTTGGAAATGTAGATTCTTGACCTGTTTTACTTTTAAGTTTAACAAGAAAATATGATTCTGAATTATAGTCTGGTGAGTATATCTCTAATTCATAGCTATCTAGTCTCAAAGGGAAACACATAAGGGAAGGAGTCCTTTGAGACAATTCTCACAGGTCTGTGAAATCGGTAGTTTTCTATAAGATTTACAGGACACATCCCGCTGAATTTAACTAACAATTGGGAAGACAACTCTTAAGACACCTCTTTAGTTATTATTTTCTTCAATAATTATTATCCCTGATTTAGGACAAGGATACATACTAAACAAAATTATGAATTACCTGTGAAAACAAATTTGCAGGTTAATATAAAAAAATTATAACAGCATAGGTTAAAAAAATTATCTGTGACGAAGTGCCCTTCGCCACTTTGTCTTAGAGAGGACTGTTTGCCAGCCTCCTGCCCTGCAACTATGGCCCTGGTACATATTGCCCTTCAAACCCAGTATTCGGCCATACCAGAGTGTATGTCACTCATTCTGGCCCTTTACATACAGGGGGGTCATTCGGTACTTGCCCTGTGTGAACCATGATACCACAGATAGCTATGCCATAGAGCCCATTCATACAATGAAAGACTATGGGAAAGACTTTAGCTACATGGCAATTGAACTGTGTGAAGATGATCTGAGCGCTGTTCGGTAGTTTTGTGCGCTTAGATCCCAGCTGTAACGGAACCCATCACTGTTTTACCCTGTTTATGGTTATTTAATTCTTGGTTAAAATATGATCCTAGTAATATACTGTATGTATGTTGGTTTATGCTCTGCAGAATATTGGCCCCAGACCTTGGCAGGAGAGATAATCCTGTTACAGATAAGCAAGTCTATTCATTCTCAAACATAAGAACAAAGACGGCTGATTTAATCATTGTCTGATTATATCAAGGAGCCTCAGGGAGGGGTGACCACAACTATTGTTCTCTTTATGTGTATTGTGTGGCCAACTATGGGGGATGTGGATTGCCATGCTGCCAGTAAGATACTTTTACTAACTTTTGAACCCCTGGTCTGATTCATGCCATTTTTTAATATGTTGTTCCCCTGGGTGATAGCTATTGAACGGTGCTGGACTTAAAGGTGTACCCCCTGTTTTTGGGGTACATCCAGAATGTGGTTAAAATTGTGTCTGTTTTAATTGTGTTACCTGTTATCTGAGGGGAGGAGACGTGGGGGTTGAACCATGTATATAATTGGCTGTGATAATTATGTGGGTGTAGCCCTTCAGAGGGCACCATTGCATAAAAGGAGATCCCCTGTCATTAAAGTTCTAGTTCTACTTGACCCTTCAAAACGTAGTCTCATCTCGTTATTGGAGGGGATCGCTATATCATACTGGGGATTGCTATGCTTTTGCATACTTGGAGGAGAGGTCTTCCCCACACGGTCCTGGATGCTGAAAATTCATACAGGGTGGAAGGAAGACGGCGCGGCTCCAGCTAAACTACGGTGGTTGTGAAGTCTGTGGTGGTTGAGGTGTCCGGTGCGGTGCTTGTAGGCCTCGGCGCAAACCAGGACGCGTCTATCAACGGAGGTACCCAGTCGGGGTGCCAGGAGATCCGTTACAATTATCTAGTGGAAATTGTTCTTAGTCTCCTTAGTTTTTGTTTTAATAATGTTTAAACCAATAATATGAATATGAGTTACTAGAACTGTCCTTTAATTATCCTTACACAAAACTACAATTAGCAAAAGTGTAATTCAACAGTTTGCCTTATTCTAGCATCCACATCCTCTTCTCATAACTCAGTTTCCCCTAGGGAAACTAGCATTGTCGTTTAACAGGTTGAGGTTGAAAATAGTCTATTGGTGTATTGAGTTCTGTCTTTTTTGATTTCCTGTGATCCTTGTTTTATGTCACTTGTTGAATGCATACAAAAAAATTAAGTTTAAACATTGTCTCATGAGGAACAGAATTCCTTTCTGACCCTGAATGCTGACAAATGGACTAGTCCTTGGATCAATATCCTATCTATTCTTGCTATCCAGCATTACCCTGCATGTCCATTTTATTTAAAATGTATCCACCCCCTTTTTTAAATGTTCTATTGTATGTACTGTCACAACTCACGTTATTGATATAGTTAAATAAATACTTATTCTAAAAATCCAAATGCATTAACCATTGTTGTGCATGAGGGTGCAGAGGTTACAAAAACTCAAATGTAAATGTTGTACTTTTATAGTTGTCTTGGATCCGCACCCCATGAAAGAAGGTTCCTTGTAAAGAATGATTACCGTAACTAGTGTTAATGTAGCCTTAATATTTCCTAAGGAACTGATGCACTCTCAGAGATTCCTGACTAGGTTGTCCTAATTTGAGGCAAGATAAAATTACCTTTTTCTTCTTTAAAGGCATATCCAAGTTTCATGGATTAATACATTTCTGCACTCCTTAGGCAAAAAGCAGCCTATTTGTATGCACCACATTTCATAAAACATTTAATTTTTATTAATATCTAAAAAAAACTCTAATGATTATGTTGACACCTCCAGGGGTTGTCTATGCAGGCATCTGATCCCACCAATCAGCATGCAGCATCAGGGGAGCAATATTAACCTACTATTTACCTGCTGTTGCTTGCTCATCCAATCTCCTTGCAGCTTCCTGTCTGTATGTCAGAAGCAATACATAGTACATATCAGTGATACACCACATATCCCTGGCTGCTTTACAGCACAAACAGGAACCCCAGAATGTAAATCATTTAAAATTTGGTGCTAATTTAACCCTATTTTGCAACTGTCAGAAATTACCAGACATTTTGCTGACTACAATGTAAGTGTTTAAATGTTTATTTTGTGATTTTTTTTGCATGCGATACAATGTTTGCATACACTACTAATTCTTCTCTATCAGATGCATTCAGAATCCAGCAAACTTAGATATGTCTTTAAAGGTCACAGGGTAAGTAGGAGCATACAAAGAAATCCCTGCTGGAACACTGAGGTTTCTTAAAGCATTAGAATGTGAATTTTTGAAAAAAAAAAAGTCCCTGGCAGATATGTTGTATGAACACATAACTCAGTTGCCAAAGTAACATAGATATATACCACACACCTAGGCTGACTGTTTTTCCTCCCCTGCGGCAGGAACATGCACTTTCACCTTTACAACATCCTGGTCATTATTGGTTTTAACATAGCCTTTCAGTCATAAACTATTTTAAACTAGCGAATTGCCCGTCAAAAAATGACGGGCATAAAATCGTAAGGCAGGTAAAGTTGTTTTATCCATTTTTAAGCGTGAGGACCTTCGGCGCTCATTACGAGGCTTGCGCTGAGCGCCTTCGGTGCTCATTGCGCGGCTGTTGTTTTTTGTTTTTGTTTGTTATTAGAGGGACTTTTTTGTGTATATGTATTGTTGTATGCCAATGAAATAATTAATAAATTAATATACTTTACCTATTCCTAAGTAATATATGCAGGAAGCATTGTGCTAAAGAGCTGACAATCTGGTTCTATGTTCCTGCAGCATCCACTGTAGTTTTGCACGGTTCTGAAGGTGAGGTGTAAGTGTCAGCAATGTGTGCAGTGTGTAGTTTAATGTGGTGCGTGCGCGAGGTAAAGCCGTTAGTGTAGCTGTGTAATTCCGCATTGAGAAATGACGCGAATGTGTATGTGTTACGCTGGTGTGTATGATTTTCCGTCCTTAGTAAAAGTGTATCTTTACCTCGTACAGCTTTTTGGAAAAGCCGTATGTGTTTGGTGCTGTTTTGCGTGTTTAGGGTCCTGTAGCCTCGTTTTCGTTTTTTTTCGGCGGCCATTTTTTCTCTCGTTTAGGGGATTTTCGTGTGTCTAAACTCGTGAATTTGGACTTAAATTGAGGTGTAACTTCCCTTGCAGAGGTCCTGGGTGCCACCCCTTGCTGTGGGTAAGCTTTATATGTATTTTTTGTGTGTATTTATTGTGTTATAACTGTTTTACAGTGCGAGCGGTTCAGCCGTTAAGGTCGTATTTTTGCGAGGTCGCAATGTTTTTTTTACTAAGTCCCGCGTCTCGTATTTTTGTCTGGTAAGTCCGTAAATTTCCCTCGGTTCGTATTGTTGGTAAAGTGCAGCTTGTGTGGGTGTTTGTAACCGCGTGTGAGTCGCCGTAGAGCCTCCACCTCCGCAAATGCGGCCCCTCGCATCTTATTGACCAGATGCTAAGTACCATTACCCAAATAGAGAGTCATATCTCTCATTTTGCAGTACTTTTTACAGATTTGTAATTCTCTCAATAATAAAACTGGCAAGGTTTGTCTACAAGCATTAATAGTTGTGGGGCATATTTTCTCATAGCTCTTAGACACTGCTTGACAAGTAATGGCTAGCAGGCTATTGAATATTCACGAATACCGGTCCTACATGGCTTACAAATTTTCTCCCCAATGCTAATCTCTGAAAAATCAATTACGAGTGTCGTAGTGGCACAAAAAAAATCTACCTAGCTATGTTAATCACCCACCACTACAAAACTGCGAGAGAACTGCTAAGAGAGAATGCGGCAAGCCGGATATTATGGATAACTTTTCCATTTACTTTTTATACTGAATATAGATTACAAGTTTCTCTGAGAGACTATCACCCCCAAACTCAATTTTAATAACATTTTATGGATCACTTGCAAATCAAGGAACTTCTGTAACAATTACAAAAAAAAAGAATATTATTACGGGTACCAAAGGCTACTCGCAGTGGCTTTTCAAACCATGCCGCAGAATCTCTTAAAGGTTCAGGACAACAATAGAAATCAATGGAAAAGCTTGCTAAATTATCATTGCTAATGGCACATTTGATCAATTTCCAAACAAATATTATCATCTGTGATGTAACAGGCATAGGAAAACATACCTGCTGATAGCTGGATACATCTCTTAAAGAGGCAGAACATAAATAAATATTTTCAGAAATCGGAGAACTCCATTACAAATAATATATTTCAGTCACAGAGACACAAATGGGAAAACATTAAATAATATTAAATACATCATTATGTTTCACATCAACATTTTTAGCAACACCTGTCCTTGGAAGTCCCATGCCATTACTACTATTCAAGTTGAAATGTTTATAACAATAATAAACATGGGACAATTATTGATATTCTTAATGTATCAATTAATTTATTTAGGAAAGATAGGGGAAATGGTAAAAGAGGAGGAGGTCTGTATGTTAAACCTGAATTTAAGCCTATAGTCAGAGATGATATTTATGCAGGAACTAACAGCAACATTGAATCTTTGTGGGTTGAGGTAAATAGTGGACAAGCTAATTCTAAACGCATATTGGTCGGAGTATGCTATAAACCCCCAAATATAATTGGAACTAACCTCACACTGATGAGAGGCATCAACCTTGAAACAGTGCTGTATGGGAGTGGGTTCTTGGTTTGTGCAAATTCCAATCCTGTGTTTTGCTTAAAAGGTCGTGCATCGAGCATATGCTTTAAAGGAGCCATGTATAAAATGGTTATTTTGGGAACTGTTTTTCTCAGAATTCTGAGTTGGAAGCAGGTTTTTTTTTAACTTGTTTTAGACATTCAAATGTGAATACAGATGTAGTATTTATTTACCATATATATATATATATATATATATATATATATATATATATATATATATATATATATATATATATAAATATATATATATATATATATATATATATATATATAGAGAGAGAGAGAGAGAGAGAGAGAGAGAGAGAGAGAGAGAGAGAGAGAGAGAGAGAGAGAGAGATTTGCTTCTTAAAGAAAACATTTTATATACTTATATATAGGAAATGTTCTATTTTTTTGTGAAGTCTAATCTGAATTCACTCTGGCAATCTAATTGGATTTGGCAGCAGATTTATCTCAATATTTTTTTACATGGAGTACTTTCCTTTCTGAAAGCCATGATTATGATACACTAGTAACTTGGCCCCCTGTGTGTCCTTCCCCCTCCCCTGTGTCTCCTCCTCCCCCCTGTGTCTCCTACCCCCCTCTCTCCCCTGTGTCTCCTTTTCCCCTCTCTCTCACCTGTGCCTCTTTCCCCCCTCTCCTTCCCATGTGTCTCCTTTCCCCTCCTCTCCCTCTCCTGTTTCTCCTTTCCCCCTTGTCTCCTTTCCCCCTCTCCCTTCCCTGTATCTCATTTCCCAAGTCTTGCCTCGCTTTGCTTCGCTTCGCAGGTGAGCGCCTTTGGTGCTCATCCAGCCTAAGTGGTGCATTGTACATGCCTCGCTTCACGAGGCTCGCAAAGCGTCACCAACATTGTAAGCGTTCCCAACACTGACAACTATAATAGTGATATGTGTTCGAGACAGTTTTGTTTAGATTTTTTTAATAGCAGAGTTGTTATTTACTTCTTTGCCATATTTCTTAATGGCAATTTTCTAACCATAACAATATTATTATTATTACTCTTTATTTATACAGGTTTTAGTTTGGGTTAGTGTTAACAATTTTGTAGTGGTATACGGTTCTTTTTCTTTAATTATTAAATACCATGGTGGAGCAAGTGAATGGAGGGCCCCAGTGCAAAATAATTTTTGAGCCCCTCCTTCCAACTTCTTTAAACAGGTGGTCACATCTCCCATAACATGATCAGATCACCTTTCTAGAAAGTCTCCCTTTACACTGGTAGTAGAGGGCACCTCCTAAGTTGTTGCCCCGGTGCTTTGCACCTGCTGGACTGGCTGTATCTCAGTCAATGTTTAAGGACACCCTATCCTGTTGTTTTGTCCTTAGCACTTGCTTTTCAAAACATTGGCGTATGGTATGTTTTCACCAAAACACTAGTTGTTATCTTATATGAATAAGGTATATTTATAGAAGCTGTTGACCAGATCCGATTTCACAAATTGATCTTCCAATGGCAACTCCCTCTCTCATTAAAAAGAGCCATTACTGGAAAATTGGACAAGTATCATAACTTTTACATATAGTTAATCTTGTCAGATGTAGTCTTTATTTTATATTAAAGATTTTCTGTAAGCCCCAAAATCAAGCCGTTTTAGGCTATTCTTAAAGAACATGAATAACTGGCTGTCAATGACCCCTTTTCCAGTTCCTGGGTCTTAGCCCATTAAAGGACTGACACCTTGGCTTCAGCCACTGGATTATGTACGTAAACACCTCCATTGTATTTGTAATCTGTTTTGTCCCATTGTTTCCCAGATAAAGTTATTCACGTTTGATATGTGCTAGAAACGGCAGGATGTGTATTGGAGGTTAAGCCTATTACTCTCAGAAAGCTAATGGGACAGACAGGAGAGGGGACAGAGACTGTCCCCTCTCCTCAGTCTGTCCCCTCTCCTCAGTGTCCTCTCTCCTCGGTGTGGTAATTGTCTACCACACCCTCTCATTGCTACAATGTGTACATCCCCTCTGTATCTGCTATAAATATTGCTGACTTTTCAAAAATAAATCAGTTCACTTCTGGAGACATATAGAAAACATATGTGTCTCTTATTTTGCTCCTGGTGGCTGCAATACTGGACCTACCTCCACCCTACAAGTAACTTGTCCGGGTCACTTTCACAGGAAGGTTACTGAGACTCCTGGAAGAGCTGATTCCCAATGGAGAAACCCTGACTTATACAGTAGCCAGGTATCAGGGTGCTGGTGCAGAGATTTCCAAGAATAGCGTGGTCTCTGTAATAGCCAAACCATTATATTTAATTTTTCAAGATTCACTCAACACAGGGTCTCTACCAGATGACTGGAGAAAAGCTGATGTGATACCTATATTTAAAAAGGGAGCAAGAGCAAATCCGGGGAATTATAGACCAGTGAGCCTCACTTCTGTAGTGGGGAAGCTTTTAGAAGGGTTAATAAGGGATAATATACAAGAATATGTCTATTTGAACAGGATTATAAGTAGGAGTCAACATGGGTTTATGAGGGATAGGTCATGTCAAACAAATCTAATTAGTTTCTATGAGGAGGTTAGTAGGAACCTGGATCAAGGCAACTCAGTGGATGTAGTCTTTTTGGATTTTGCAAAGGCTTTTGATACAGTGCCACATGGGAGACTATTGGGCAAACTAAGGGATACAGGAATTGCAGTAAATATCTGCTCATGGATTGAGAGCTGGCTAAAAGACAGGAAGCAAAGGGTTGTTGTAAATGGAACATACTCCGATTGGACTAATGTTGTAAGTGGGGTTCCTCAGGGTTCAGTATTAGGTCCTCTCCTTTTTAACATATTTATTAATGACTTAGAGGTAGGATTGGAGTGTGGGGTCTCCATTTTTGCCGATGACACAAAGTTGTGCAAGGTAATTAAATCAGATATTGATGTGCTTTCCCTCCAAGGGGATTTACATAAAATTGAAGAATGGGCATCTAAATGGCAGATGAGATTTAATACGAATAAATGTAAAGTTATGCATCTGGGAAGGAAAAATAGCCATGCAATTTATAATCTTAATGGAGCAAATCTAGGTGTATCAGATATTGAAAGGGATTTGGGAGTGCTTGTGGACAACCACCTAGGTAACAGTGCTCAAAGCCAAGCAGCAGCTGCAAAGGCAAATAAAATATTAGCATGTATTAAGAAAGGTATAGAAGCCAGGGAAGCAAATATAATTCTGCCACTATACAAATCTTTAGTACGCCCTCATTTGGAATATGGAGTACAATTTTGGGCACCACTTCATAAAAAGGACATTTTAGAGCTGGAAAAGGTACAGAGAAGGGCAACCAAACTAATAAGGGGAATGGAGGGGCTAAGTTATGAAGAAAGACTAACCAAATTAAACTTATTTTCTCTAGAAAAAAGGCGTCTAAGAGGAGATATGATTACCTTATATAAATACATCCATGGTCAGTATAAAGATTGGTCGGGGGAGCTTTTTGTGCCAAGAGGTTTTCAACTGACAAGAGGACATCCCTTGAGGTTAGAAGTAAAAAGATTCCACCTCAAAGAAAGAAAAGGGTTCTTCACAGTAAGGGTGGTTAATCTGTGGAATTCTCTACCAGAGGAGGTGGTGACAGCGGATTCGATAGATAACTTTAAAAGGGGACTAGATTTATTTCTAATTAAAAAGGGTATTCAGGGTTATCATGGATAATTAGAGAGACAGAAATGATCCAATTTTTAACATTTCCCCTTTAGACAATTGGCTAAGTCTCGCTTGTTTTTTTTTTTTTTTTTCTATTTGCCTTCCTCTGGACTAATTAATAATAATAAAAAAATAATTGATTAATAATTAATTAACAACTAATGAATTAATAGTTAATCCGCATATTGCAGATCAAAGGAGATCTTAAAAGGTTGAACTTGATGGACTGAAAGTCTTTTTTCAACCTTAAATACTATGTAACTATGTAAGAACCCAAACGGTCCTTGTGAGTAGATAACCTATAGCAGGTGGCCCTGGGCTTGTATAGCCCCTACCCTCGGATCGTCACACTGGCTATTTATTGTAACCCATTTTTTTCTAAAGTGAATGGAAAATGTTATGTTGCTGTATTTATATGCAAATATATGCTGATTTATTAGATGCTTTGAAGTGGTAATTAGGTTTGTAGTCTTCTTATCGCTCTTTGTAGTGGCCAAAATAAATATCCCCAATGTTATCAGGCAGTTAGACCCCTCTGCCACTCTTAAGAAGTGCTCTGAGCTGCACATTAGCATACAGGAGCAGTGAAATTAAGTCTAAATATTTCAGAAATTATTTACTATAGATGTATTGTTGCTTAGTCGTTCAGTCGTGTCTGAATCTTTATGAGTCTACAGACCACAGCACGCCTGGCACATCTATCATTTACTGCCCCTCTGAGCTCCGTCAAACTCATGTTCATTGCTTCTATATATATATATATATATATATATATATATATATATATATATATATATATATATATATAGACACACATACACAATGTTTAGCCATTTTTTGTTTTATAAAACCTAATCAACTTCCGATTGGAGTGATAAATAAAACTTCTGTTTTATTGGGGGCTGAGGAAAGGAAGATATGATATCTGGATTTTGTAAGATGCCTTTTTGATAATATCAAAGTTAAGAGTTTACTAAAAAATATATTTAGAATGACTTACTATTCTCCTATCGTGGTCTCTATTTACTTTTTGAGAATTATAAAAAGATCTTAGTGTAAAGTACTAACCGAAGCTTCAGTGTAACACTTGGGGATATAGAACCTACCCTATCAGATAGCAGTAAGTCTGCTCTTAAAAATGTAAATTTGATTACTGGAGAATTCTGCCTAATTGTTTTTCTTTGTCCTTTTATTTTGTTGTTGTTCTGTCCTTCAGTTATGTCTGACTCTCAGTGACCATATAGATGCAGCACATCAGGTATATCTGTCTGTTTCTGGTTGTGCTTACCCATATGGTTTTCATGGCAAAGATACTGAAGTGAGTTGCCAGTTCCTTCTGCAGATTTGTTGTCATTATTTTATTATACCGACTACATACAGTGCATATAAAAAGTCTACACAACCCTGTTAAAATGTCAGGTTTCTGTGCTGTAAAAAAATTAGACAAAGATAAATCATTTAAGAACTTTTTCCACCTTTAATGTGACCTAGAAACTGTACAACTCAATTGAAAAACAAACTGAAATCTTTTAGGTGGAGGGAAGAAAAAAAAAAAATAATAATAATGTGGTTGTATAAGTCTGCACACACCCTTCGGCGCTCATTGCAGCCTGTCCTGCGTGCGTCACCGGCTAGCCCTGCGAGGGACGCAAAAGCTGATGTTGTGCGTGCGTCAATGACTCACCTTGCAACGAACGCAAAAGAGTGACCAGCATCGAAAACGTTACCCACACTGACAACTATATATGTGATTGTTGTTATGGATTATGGAATTTTGTATTGAAATATATGGTTTAGGCATTTACATGGATATGAAGTGCATGAAGGATTAAATGCAAAATTGGTATTGTTTAAAAGGACATGGAAGGAACACCTGTGTATCTATTACTTTTATGTACTATTTTAGTAGGAAATCATTCAATTTGAACCTGTTTTGGTCTGCCCTCTGAATCTCATGCAGCTCATGAATACACAGTCTATGAAGTGCAGTGACCTCTTGCAAGTAGCAGCATGATACAGAATGTTGTCATGAATTGGTTACTGTGAGACTGTGCAACCCTGTGCTTAAAAGTGGCGTCTTTATGGGCTGCAAACGGGAGAAACCTGTTAGGAACGGCAGGTGTACCCCACTTAATGCGATACTGTGGATCGCTAATTTGCTATAGCGCTCTTTTTTTCTGTAATTCCCCACAGAGCTAAACCCCTTGATAGCTGGTTTTTGTCAGCAGATCCCCACTAAACACGCCGTTTTGCATGCTGTTTTTTTCCTTCAGGGATCCCGTTTAGCGTCTCACCGTTAAGAGGAGCAGGACAAGTCAGAGTGAGATAGAGACAAAAAGAAAGATCGAGAAACCTGCTAAAAAAGAGAACAACTAAAATCCTACCTACAAGATCCAGTGGTAAGGTACAGAATATTTTCTTGGTTCCCTTGTTTCTAATAATGTGATTGTACTACACAATAATTAACAATCTACCTTAATAGTATTTTGGTTGGTATGGGAGATAAAGTCGCAGCTGGTGAGAGAGATTGCCACCAGGGACTCCCAAATCCTGCCGACAACATCCACTGGCATGGTACAGAATATTGTTGCTCATAATGTGATTAATCGTCTAATAAAATCTACATTAAATTGTATTTTTTTGTACTGTTTTACAGAGTTCTGAGTGCAAGGAAGAGCAACTATTGAATGTGAAAATGAAAGGGGCTCGACCGCCTTGAAAGAGGGGGAACGGCAAGTGGATATTGGGCCAGATCCTAAATTGCTAACCTCCATCATCCTCAAAAACAAGGAAAAGATCAAGTCTTCAGCGACTACCCTACAAACCATCAGCAGCACAATGCAGAGATCTGCAGAGCAGTATCTGGCTCCTCTTGCAAGGGACTACACATCCCATGCTGCCCTCCTGCACAAACTGTCATCACAGATTAATACAATGTAGTTGGTGCCTGTGATTGGCCAAAACTAATTATGAATGTTATGCTTATTTTAGCAGGGATTTCCAGGGGTGTTAACGCTGAAAATCACCTACTTGCAAACTCAAGAGATTTACCAAACTTTAGGGTAAATATAATAATGTTTTGGTATTTTTTTTATGCAAATGTTTTAAGACACTACTGATTCTCCTCCATCAGATGCATTCATAATCCATGAAACTTAAATATGCTTTTAAGTGCATCAATGTAAGAATGGAGATTGAGTTAATGTAAAAGAAATGTCACCAGGCAGGCCTGTGTGTTGTATTCTTGTTGCAATGGAATCACTTTAAAGGTGGTATCATGTTTGGTTCTGTGTATTCAGTGTACTACAGGAGTGATTGTTATTGTATTATAATACTATATTGATTATGTTCATGTTAAACATGTCTGTTATTTGTAGTTTTGTGGTAATTCAAGGTATATTGTGTGAAGTTGTCTATGGTGGTTCAATTAAATTGTTTCCATGCATGCTGTTTGTAGCTCTTTGATCTGCTGAAAGGCTACCAAAATCCGGCTGTCTGCTGCACCTGGCGGTGCGTGGACGGAGAGTGGACCTCAGAAGAAACATCTGGGAAGAAATATGCCATATTTGGGAAGGAGTATATGAAAGATACTGGAGAAGGAACTTGCAACCCACTTCAGTATCATTGGCATGAAAACCTTATGGATTGGCACAACCAGAAAACACAGACAGGTGTGCCTGGCATGCAGTGTCCATATGGTCACCAAGAGTCGGACACAACTGAAGGATTGAACAACAACAATATGAAAGATACTGAAGAACAGGAGTTATAATGTGCAGTGTAAACAAATAATACACACAGACATAAAACAGTGGCTTTTATGCAACATTTATGTACACATCAACGGCAAGAAAATATATATTCATATATTACTCATTTTATTCTCATCTCTCATGCATGTGAGAATTGTCAAGTATTTACTTGAATATATAAAACAATGGCTGCATATAAAATATACTGTGATTAAATACATAAACATGAAGCATTATTTTATGAATATCCGAGAATAAACTATGACTCTTATTCACATACTGCAATGGTTATTTGGCTCTCAAATTATAGAAAAATATTTTTATTTTTGTAAACAAGAAAAGCAGACAACTTTTCTGACCCTATTGGGACATTTTTGCTTTCTATTTATGTAAGGCCATCCAAAATCTATTTGTAGGTAACATACTGTTGTCACTCATCTGTAATGGCACATTAGTTATAGCTATATAGTTGCGTTTCAGAGCATGGGGCATGATTGTCTTTTACGAAAGCAGAATATATGTGATTAATGTATACCAAGTTTACCTCTTGTTATTATGCCAAAAGTGTATTGTAAATTAAATCATACACTTGTAGCTCATTTAAGACAAATTGGGGTAAGGATAACATTCTCTGCATGTAGTGTAAATGGCCAAGCTTTACAGTAAAGTACTAAAACATTTGATATATATCACTTAAAAGATGTTGTAATGGATAGCATTCAGCTTTTGTATTGCTTTATTGTAAACACTTTGCATATTGATATTGGCCATTCAACCTCATGCACTGCTCTTTTTTTTTTTTAATCAGACCCTAGATTGAACCTGGTAATAACTGAATATTATGTTCTGTATTAATAGAATTAAAGTGAGTCTGTAATCACCAAATCCTCTTACTGGATTAGCTAGTGATGACAATTTTCATCAGACGGATTACACAATAGTATATACTATAACATTGATTACCCATGAACAGATACTAGGCATCATGTAACACTCCACAAAATAGATATAAAAATTATTATACATCCAACAATTCACAATGAATATACTCTGTTTAATAATGGGAAATAAAATCAATACGCTATAAATGACATATGAACAACTGTTGTAAACAATTAATTTAAGGCCATATAGTAACTCTGTAGTAAGCAAAATAAATACAATTTACTACATAAAAATATTATTCAACCATCAAAACCTGCATTGCTTAAAACTGCAGTGCATCAACCAATTTCTTACTTACATATTCACAATAATGCTCATCTTAGGTGCTAAATGCAGCATTTGCTTTAAAGGAGGTCAGATTATTTCCCAAATTCTAACATTGATGTTTTGTTTTACTTGGGGTTTTAAAAGGGACACTAAAGTCTAACATTTTATTTTTTACATTAAAATGAAACATTAAAAAATAGATGATTTTTTTAATGGGTGATCTGCAGGTTACAAAAAAACTGCAGAGGAAATTGTTCATTCATATCTTTTGTCCTAACTAAATATAATGGTTTTAAAACTTGTTACCATCTTTTGAATGCACAACCGATAAAGCAAAAACAGTTCCTATCAGTTTTGTTTAATTTAACAACAAAAAAAACATACCAATCCAATTTTTAATCGGACATTTTAAAAATGGACGTACAACTCACCTAAGCTACTATACATCATCATGACAAGTACTGGTAAATCCTGTGAGAAATAGTATTATAAATGGACATGAAACATAATTCCACTTCTATGCATTTAAAAGAACATTGGTCATGCAAAACACGTTTTTAACATTTAAAGCATGCTAAGTGAGACCTGTTTAGACTTCATTAAAACTGGAAATGCACAGACCATATGTATTCCTGGAGATTTCATTGGCAGACAAGCATGACATACATCTATACTACTGCTCATTGGCTGACAGATCAGATCAAATATTCTTGTTAAGATGCAACAGAAGAAAAAAATATTCGGAAATTGTCTGCCTAACAACTGCTGTAATCAAGCTGGACCATCCAGGTCTCGGCACAAGAACAACACTCTTTATTGCTTGAAGTGAGATCAATCCCTCACTTCACACCACGTACAGCAGTTGCAGTGAAGTCCTTCTGGCACATTTCCACAATACATAGGCTGCATAGTTTGGCCCCAGTCACAGAGATCTGAGGTGATCTAAGCCCTGGATGTGGAGGTGAAATACTGGACGAATACAATGGCACTCCAAGACAGACTTAATAAGTCCAACAGCACCTCAAGTACGTTGCACTGTGAAAACTCAATTCAATTCTGTAGTTAGATTCTGCAGTAACTACTGAAGGAAAAAACACTCTTTTTTACAAGACTTTAAACCCTTTATCTGATGCTAGATAACACAACTAGAAAACTTGCTTTAAATGTTTGTGGAATTTACCAAAGTTCAAATCATTTTTCATTAAAAAAAAATAAAAAAAACTTTGCAAACTTTTCTTAAAGCATGAAGAAAAGAGAAATTAGTAGCAACATTGCTCACTAAAAATAACCATATCTACACCCTTAACATGTATAAATAATGTGAGATAACAGCAGTTCTTGAATTCGAAAGTATGTTTGTGGAAAATTTTGAAGGATAAATCCATATTAAATTATTTTGCTGCACGGAAAATACAATTAAAACAATATTGCTGGAGGTCTCAGCAGCTCAATATGTGAGGATAGAATCCTGAGACATTATCATAAAGGAAACAAACTAGAATGGTACTGTATACAACTGCACAACACAAGCCTGGTTATATTAAAATCTGTATATTCCTTACTTTTGATGATCTTTGCAGGTAAAGTTGTGCTCCCTATAATACTATTTTTTCTACAGCGACACAGAAAAAGGTCCCATTTACTGAAGAAATGGAACGTACATCTAAAATCAAACAATTGTAATTGGATTTATTTCAAAAGTATAACTGCATTACAATTGGTAAAGAAATTATATATGAACATCAACTGAATATCTACCCTCAGAGATAAATCTGTTTATCAACAGCAATGAAATAAGATTATCAGTAGGGTTAATAAAGAATAAGCATAAAAAAAAAGAAAAAAAAGCAATAATAGTGAGAGACTTTGCAATTTAAAAATGGTTCCATTTTTAAATACCTCTGTCACTATTAAAGTTCTTAACCTAACTTGCACTTTTACCCAATCGCGAATCCTATTTAATTGCGGTGGATGGGGCCATTATCTCAAGTGGTGGATCGTTCAGTTAATTATTACATAACCTTTTAAATCAATTTTAAGGCACTTCCATTTAGAATTATTAGATGTGCAAATATGTTTATTTTTGTGTTTGCTTTCCATTTCTGAAATACTGGAGAATATTCTGTGTCACTTTAAGTGCTACTTGAAGGATAGATGAGCGAAAAAAATGTATGCATGAAAAATGATTTTATTATCAATAGGGTGCTTTTATGAACTTTTCTTTCTCTTATCCATGAACATTAAAACATGTTATTTTCGGTGCAGCATAATCATGGGTGCTTTGTTTCCATTTAAAGGTTAATTTAGCCTAAAATTTACTTTCTTTTGTATTAAATCAACTGTTCGAGGAGATAAATTATCTATGCAAATGTACTCTTTGAGGAGAAATCTCATTTATGTAAAAGTTATGGCATTTGCCTAGTTTGCCTGAGTTGAGTGGCTCCAGATCAGCGCTAACTTTTGACCTAGAATGCTGTTGAGTTCTATGACACTTACATAGGATGTTTCTGTATTACTCAGCTCACATCACCTAACATAGAGGTCTTGTAGCAGTTAGAATTAGAGGCAAGTGCTAACACCTTACACAGGTATTTGAACTTCTTAAATTAAACGCTTTCATATAAGAGCAACTTTCATTAAAGTGAAAGCTCCCCTTTAATGAAAATATCATTACATTTCTCATCATTATTTATATATTTTGGTGGGCTAACAATAAAGTAATTAGCACATGTGAACACTAAAATGTATTATATGGAAGTGGTATACTGAGGTGTTAGATGTGCAGCATATAAGATATGAAATACGGTCTATTTGATACACTAAAGAGTCACCAACAACTATCAATGTTTTTTTCATCAAGATCTGTATAAAAATAATACATTTTATGACATCACATGACAAGTGGTGCACCACTGACTCCGTTAGAATAACAAATATCAAAAAATAGTCTTTTAGCGAAGCTCTTCAGATTCCAGGGACATTGGTCGATTGTGTCTATGTAGTATAGTAAAGACAGAGATGGGTATTGTATGCTCTGCTGCTCAGTCATTCCTGCCCATTTTTGCAATCAGCTCATCACAGATCTTTGTCAGTTCTTCTATCTCCTGATTCTATAAAAAACAGAAATGAAAAGAAATGGATTCAGGTCTCAATAAAATATGTTCAACAGAGTCAGGTACACAGGGCATTTCTCCTATTCCTTACACAACTTTTTCTTGATCGAAAAATAGCATAGATTTGACAGCTGATAAAAACAAATAAAGCCCATTTGGTTTACACATTATATCTACCAGAACGTTTGGTTTAATGAATCCTCAGGACGGCATTATGCTTATCCTAGATATGGTTTAATTTTCTTAATTGTGTTTAACTTCCATTGGATAGCTATTCACTTTATAAAAAAGGCCAATTATATAGCATGTTGCTTGGAAACACTTCCCTTGTGCACTTTAACTATATTGTAGTGAATTACCCGTTTAGATATTCACATGGGGCCTCATTCAATTGCAATTTGGCCAATTGAATAGGGCTCTAAATAAGCACATAGCATATTTTTTTAAAGAAGTTTTTAGTCCGCAAAAACCTTGTTTTTGGATAAATGTTTACTAACTAAAAACTTCTTTAAAAAATAAGTTATGTGCTTATTTAGAGCCCTATTTAATTGGCAAAATTGCAATTGAATGAGGGCCATAGTGTTTGGAATTACCAATTGTTCCTCATTTATTTTCATCAGAGGCTGTGTAAATGCACTTAACAGTGTCAAAATTACAGTGTAAAGACTTTTTATTTGATGGGGGAAGCATCTCAAAAGGAGGAGCTCCTAGTTGGTTTCTTTTTTTTTTGCGCATTTTTAATTTTTGAAAGGCTAATTTCCAAAGGCAATCTACAAAGCATTTCATTTGTAATTGCCTCATCTCTACCACGGGACTGTATACTCACACTAGCTTTCATTTTTTATCTACCTCTGTTTTATTGCAGTACTGTGCACTGGATACAATAAAACATTAGTTAATACAATAAAACGTCCAAACATTGCACTTCTATTGTTAGAGATAAGGGTTTTGTTCATTTTCTGTGGTTGAGATATGCTTTGTTACATCAGATGAAGGTCATCGATTTCAAATTTGTTTCTGTCTAGGAAAATACTGTATGCTGTGCGTTTCCAGCAGGCTTGGCTTTATATATATATATATATATATATATATATATATATATATATATATATATATATATATATATATATATAAATAAAAAAACAACAATAGGTGTACTAATTAACCGAAATGACTGTAGCTTTAATTAACGAGGATAAAAGAATAATAATGTACCTTGTTTGTCTTACATTTATAGTATAAGTGAAGAGTTTGCCAACACTGCTTTATTTTCTATTTCAAGAATTTGAGCTAACATCAGACTCACCTTTTGCTGTAATGATCTTTCTAGCGATTCTACTTTCATTTGCTCTTTCCGTAGTCCGGCAGTAAGAGCAGCAGTTTCAGCTTTTGCCTTGTTTCGAACTTGTGCAATTTCTTCACTGGCTCTTTACGGATAAAAAAAAAAAAAAAAAAAAGATGTAACTATGGTTACATGATTATCATCATCATGCTTTATATGTAACGCGTCAACATATTCTGTAGCGCTAAACACAGTGCTAGAGACAAGTTTTCCTACTCTACAAATAGATAGTGACAATGGTGCTCACTTTTCCAACTTTTCCTCTGCGTGGATTTTTAGAGCCTGATACCTCTGCTCCTCTTGTTTTATTCGAGCCATATAGTCTTCTGCATACTTTTTAAGAGTCTCTTCATTCTGCAAAAGTGAAAGAGTACAGTTAGTATATTTGATTTAATAGAATATTGTTAAACATTTATGTACACTAAACAATGTATAGTCTTATTAATTAAGTTGCACTTGAATACATAGAGCTATGTTATTATTATCATCCTTTATTCGTTATATAGTATTCTATCAAATTTTAGATTCATAATACAGGAACTAATTGTCAGTAACTTTTACTATTCACAGGACTGTTTTCCTTAAATAGTTTATTTAGCACATTGTCTAAAGGAAAATGAGTTGTTGTGAGTATTCTCTCCAATGCTTAAATTTCTTCTATGGTAGTGTGAAACAGAATAGATTCCAGGTGTAGGCAGTGCTACAACTGTAACGTCAAAGGATACTAACAATATTTGGACATATACTGTAATACAAAATGGCATATTATGACATTTTAGGTACCCGCTACTGGGTCCCTATCATTCCAGCCAAGCTAGTATTACATTAAAAGACAAATATGGCTAACTGATGTCAAGAATAGGAGATCAGAGAGGGGGTTTCAAGAATGGTAGGTAGATGAAGATCTTAAAGCTAGGATGTATATTGCATATATTTTGATTCACACCAAATATAAAAATATTACTTGCAGTGATACATACTAAATAAGATAAACCTCACATTCACAATCTGTTTTATACATGACATAAATACACATTCTCCGTAAAACATCATAGGACAAAACTGATATGTAACTCCAATACACATTTTAATAGATTTATTAAACTATTATATATGGTAATACCCAGTAATTATGGATATTAACGTGTTAAAGAAATGACTCTAGATTATATATATATATATATATATATATATATATATATATATATATATATATATATATATATATATATATATATATATATATATATATATAGTAATCATATCACCTTGAATGCCTCTTTGTTGAAAAATAAATCCTAGTTTGGTAAACCTTGCTTCCTAACTTAAGACTTTTTTTTTTTTTTTTTTTTGCTGTACCTCAATCATTGGTACATTGCTTGTGAATACAGAAGAAATTAAAATTACACACATCTTCCTTATCTTGGTTGCTATTTATCAGTCTGTCTGCCAGCAATTGTAAAGATTCCAGTATTTTCTTTTCAAATCTTTTTTCATGTTTATACTTCTATATTTATGGTTAGATTTACTTTTTGTTTTATTTTCTTTTGGAATGCATTACAAATGAGACTCTGGCATGATCATGGTTTCCCATGCGTTTCCTTTTATGAACATTTAATATTATAAACAATATTTTTGTGATTGCTAGATTCCCAATGTATAGTAGGTTATTTGCATTGCATAGGCCATATAATGCTCTAAAACTACTCAAATACCTGCGCAGCTTAGCTGCATAAATAAATCTCTTTTTTGAACCGGACTATATTTTTCTGCATTATCCATCCACAGTAATTGCATTTTCCCCAGTGTCAATATAAACATATTTCTTGTATGCGTTCACTTAAGTCAGTCTTTTTGACCCACCCACTAAGGATGGACTGAAATCTGCCTGATTGGGTCATTATTACCAATACATACCGACTAATATATTCTAAATTTGTTGTAAAGACATTTAAAAATAAAAAGACTGAACATGCTCAGACTGTAGGGAGTCTACCAACATGATCATGGAGGAACTGGTTTTCTAAGGAGAGATACTACATTCACTGCTTTCCCAGCTTAAATGCAGGTCCAGGAATGGTGCACTGGTTGCCAAACACAGAAAAGACTTTCAGTGCTTGCAAGAAGTGATATGCACACTACCTTACAAATGTTGTTACAGAGCTGGGATGCTGGACAAATCTTAGGTCAGTGAGTACCCACAGCTTTGTCGAAAAAAAATATATGTTTCCTAATACTCATAACCCTAAAGTGTATCCTCACTCTTTGTCCTGGCCCCAAGCTATCTTTATTGTTCCAAATACCTAGTACAGTGACACCGTTTGTAATGTTACAATAGGCAGTGTCCTTTGATAAGAGAAAGATGGGAAACCATTTTAAACTTGGGAGTCCTTCATCCACACACTACCATCACATACACAACAGTGGATCAGCAGCTATTTTTAACAAACCACACGGATGGATCTGCATACCTTATTACAGTGGTTTGGTCTGGTCTTGGCTCATATTTCTGGAGGGAAAAGTCATCTCCCCTTTAAAGGGTTGTCAGGGGACTCTTCTGAGGTGGGTAAGACTGTAGAGAATGTATGTTTTGCGAATACTGATTTTGTTGTTTATAAAATTAGTACACTTCAACTGATCTATAATTTGAATAAAGGGTAAGATGCTCAGTGCCTACGGAAGACAATTACATTTCTTTAAACGCTAGTCATTGTAGGGATACTTTTAAGTTTCTCCTCAACTCTCCAGCCTTAAAAAGCTACAACAGACTAACAGGTCTGTGTAAGAATTGCACAAACAGGGGGCTATAGATAACTAAAGTATTTAAGATTGGAGTATAAAATGTTGTATTAGATTATTATTAAATGCTCTCCTATATGTTATATTTTAATATTAACACCCCTCAGACTCATAAGGGTGCATGTATCGGTTAAAAAATCATAGGCCAAGGATTCTGCAGCTATACTTCGGGCAGGCTCTTCTGACTATGGCACACTCTGGCCCCACACTCTGCATTTGCGGAGCTTCAACCATGATGCCTCACATACCTAGGCTCTGCCCCGGAGTACGTGAGCACAAGCTGCTTTCTCCTGTGCCATGGATCTATCACTGGGCTAGGCCAATGTGGATTGCACTGCCACCATACCACACAGCTTCCTGAAGCACTTTTTTTTAAAAACTTGATTTGGCATTTATCTGCTACATTCCTAATTTATTCTCAAAAAGAATTAGGTATGTAGCAACTACCAAATTCCACTACACATGAGCACTCCATCTGTGCTTTCTCAATACAGAATTTAAGCAGTATGCATCAAATTATACTTTGTACACCAATTTTGAATATCAAAATAGCCAGAAATATGCGATAAACATTGTATTACATGTGTGGGATACTTCTATATATGTATAAATTTAAACAATGAAGTGAAGAGATATCATGCTTTGCTAAACAAAATGAATAAGTGCATACTGTATGATTCCCACTGAAGTGTATTATTACTAAAAATATATAACGACATAGACCTAGAATTACTAGCAGGCTAGAAGTTTCATAGCAGTAGTGAGCAACTTATCCCTAGAACAGCCAGCAGTCCAGGACGTCTGTATCTCTCTGCTGCTAGCATACAACACAAGAAAATCTCTAACCTTACATACACTGTAGAAAGAAATGCAGATATTATAAAAATAAAGTATACCTAGATATTCCACTAAATAGTGTTCCTGATATGAAGTTATTTTATAACATGTATTAGATCCCCAGGGTTAAATATTTTATTAACACAGGTTCCAGAAGAAAGTCACTCCAAAAAGTTACACTTTGTGGAATGCTTTGTGATACCTTTGAAAGCATCTTGGAAATAGGTTATGGGGTTCTATGTAGGCATTTTGAGGTGATTGGGTCTCTTTTGGACACAGAGCAATTTTGGGTACAGGGGAAATCATGTTGAGTTTCAAGGCAACTATTTGGGATATCTTGGGTTCGATCACTACTATTACTGCCCAAATTGAGTTTGATAGATGAAATAGTTTAAGAAACACAGAGTTACATGTATACAAGGTTTTAATAATCAAACAAAACAGTCTGCTTATAAAGCTCCAACTGCCATATCCTATTCCAGCATATCCCAGTTGTGCAGTACATTGTACATTTGTCCCAATAAAGATAATGGATTAAAAGATTTCAGGATAGAACTGAATTAAATGTATTCAAACTAGACACTGCTTTGTGAAAGACAGACAAATGGGCCACTACAAGGACAGGGAGGATTTCTGGATTTCACTAGGAATATAATATAACTATGTGTCTAATTACTTTTGTGTACTTTATTTTACTAAGAAGTGCTTAAAATTGCTGTTCTTTTTGCATAGGTACATTTGTTTTCTATTGATCAGTGAGTTTCAAGCAATGGGGGTATAAAATTAATCTTTCTGCTTGTTGTAGACGGTTTTGGATGACATGTGTGTCTCATGAGTAATTAACACATGTAGGTGTGCAAGTGATTTGTTGCCATCTGATTTCTGTAGCAATATTTTAGAATCCAAGTAGGTACCTTCTTGAACCCTTCCAGAACACCTTTGAGATTTTCATATCGCCTGAAGAGTTCAGAAAGAGAGCGCTCTACAGAATTAAGATCTGCAAGGGCTTGCTCCTTCTCCAAGGTCAGCTGCTGCAGGCTCTTTTGAGAAATCATCTTACTCTTCTGCTCATCCTCTGCAGAATGAAAAAAAAAAAATTAGGCATCAGAATGCTTCTATAACTTTTGATAAATGCTACTATAGCATCAGCTGTGATCAGTAAGTCAAAGTCAGTATGAACTTTAATTACTAGGTTTCTTATAACCAGTTAAATGTGTTTTTAAAGTACAGTGTACATCGTGAATTCAAACAAATTATAAAATAAGGTTGAAAATGGACACACTAGGTAAGCCAAGTGATTTTGTGACATTACATTTTACATGGTCAGCCAGACTGCCTGTGAATGTGAAATATATATATATATATATATATATATATATATATATATATATATATATATATATATATATATATATCGTATTTTTCGCCGTATAAGACGCACTTTTTCTTCCCCAAAACTGGGGGAGGAAAGTTAGTGCGTCTTATACGGCGAATATACCTTTTCAAACTGCCTCTGTCCTCTTGATCTCACCCCAGCGCTTCCTACCAGAATCGCGTCGGCCGGTGCGTCCTAGTGACGTCACACACGCAACGCTGCAGTACACGAGGAGTGCTGGTAGGAAGCGCTGGGGTGAGATCAAGATGGCAGAGATCAGAAGAAAGGTGAGGATCAGGAGGGTCAGGGAAGGTCAAGGGCTCCCAAATGCTGCAGTATATGTATGTATGTGTGCATGTATGTGTGTGCATGTGTGCGTGTATGTATGTGTGCGTATATGTATATGTATATTTATGTGTGTATATGCATCTATATATATGTATATTTATGTGTGTATGTATGTGTATTTATCTATCTATCTATCTATCTATATATATATATATATATTTGTGTGTAATGTAGGTGTGTATCTGTGTGTAAAGTGTATTTGTGTTGGATTCAGATTTTTTTTTTCTTGCTTTCCTCCTCTAAAAACTAGGTGCGTCTTATCTGCCGGTGCGTCTTATAGGGCGAAAAATACGGTATATATATATATATATATATATATATATATATATATATATATATATATATATATATATATATATATATATATATATATATATATATATATATATATATATGTATGAAGAGTGAGGTAGCCGTGAATGTCCAGTAATCCAGTTGAATAATCAGAGTATTGCAGTGAATAGTGATACCTTTTTTTTATTGGACAAACGTATTCATAATAAAGTGACGAGCTTTCGACAGATAATGCCTCTCTTATCAGTATCGCTTTTTGACTTGATAAAAAGTATGAACTAAAAACAGCAAACAGAAAGACATGGGGAATAAAAAAAATTCGGAAAAACAAGAAAGACTAAATTATTTGGCCAGAGACCAGCACTGTGAATAATGTCCTATAATAATAGGTCATTAAGTCTATAGATCAGGTTGTAGATAAGAACACAGCAAAGTAAAATAAAAAGAGCAATACATTTCAGCATAGCATGTAGCTTACAAAACGGCAATAGAAGGGAGGAGGTATGTGGAATGTGTGAGCTACAAGACATTAAGATAGTGTGCCAGAAAGCCTAAGTCGATGTTAATACCCAAATCCTTTGTATTAAAAAATGGAATCATTTTTAAATCAAAAGTTTTCCGCTGTTGTATATCCAGCAGCGGAAAACTTTTGAATTAAAAATGATTCAATTTTTTAATACAAAGGATTTGGGTATTAACATGGACTTAGGCTTTCTGACTGACAACTATTATAGGTGATAAACTTAAATGTAAAGTGTGTAATGCTCCCGACGCCCTTCCCCTTTGGGGGCGGGAGGCTACACACTTTGACAATCCTGCATAGCTCGCTGTAAAATGCGCATCACACACAGCACATGAACGATGTGCGCATGGGCAGTTAATTGTGCAACGACCGGCGCATGTGCATGCGCATGGCGCCCATCGAGGGGGAGGAGGGACAAACAGGGAGGGGTGGGAGGGGAGAGGTTTGGAGAAAAACATGGAGAGAGAGGTTAAAGAGACACAGGGGAGGGAGGGAGAAGAAAGAGACACGGGGCAGGGAGGTGGAGAGACACTTCAAATATTATCCCATCATTTTTGAAGGGCAAGTTACTAGCATCAATTAATAAATTTAACTTTTTAACCTTAAAATGTGTCATAGGTTTATAGAATCTGTCTCATCTAATGTCCTTGAGTCAAACAAACATTTACAGAGAGGCAAATGTGTTTTTCTGTTTGCAGTTTAGGAAAATTCTCACATGTTCGACCAACTTAAACGTTAGTAGCTCTGACAAACATAAGGATATTTTTAGAGAAAATTATTCATTTTACAGAAGTATAGAATGTTCCAACTTTTCTGCAATCAGCACTTCTCCTAATAGAGTGGTGTCTTAGGGCATTTACTTCTGCCTTCATACTAAAATGTGGGCAACTTGTAAGGTTAACTGCAAGCACTGCTAGTGATTAATGTAAATAACCTTTTCACACATGCAACCTTCTCGATGTATGTCTTCAGAGATTAACACAGGCATCTATTTTTTTATAAATACTAGCTGTATGTCATTCATCACAGGCCCTTGGCTTTCTGCATCTTACTGTAAGGATCCAAAAGGTTGTGGAACAACCAAAATCAGTTATAGGTCTTTTCAGCTGGTTACACACTTTTATATCTTACCAATCATCTGAGCAATGGTTCTCTCATATTCTGCGACAATTTTCCTGTGGTACAAGACGAAAGGTGTACTTACAATTAATGTAATATAACTTGTACAGAAATATGTTATTGCATCTTTTAGGAGTTGCATACATATGTACACACACTAATATAATATATATATATATATATATACATACACACACACATATACACATATATACACACACACACATATACACATATATACACACACACACATATACACATATATACACACACACACACACGAGGTTCCTGAGAACACACTTAGGATTTGTACAGTGGATATAAAAAAAGTCTACGCACCCCTGTTAAAATGTCAGGTTTCTGTGCTGTAAAAAAAATTAGACAAAGATAAATCATTTCAGAACTTTTTCCACCTTTAATATGACCTATAAACTGTACAACTCAATTGAAAAACAAACTGAAATCTTTTAGGTGGAGGGAAGGAAAAAAAGAAAGAAAAATAATGTGGTTGCATAAGTCTGCACACCCTCTTATAACTGGGGATGTACTGTAGCTGTGTTCAGAATTAAGCAATCACATTCCAAATCGTGTTAAATAGGAGTCAGCATACATCTGCCATCATTTAAAGTGCCTCTGATTAACCCCAAATAAAGTTCAGCTGCTCTAGTTGGTCTTTCCTGAAATTTTCTTAGTCACATTCCACAGCAAAAGCCATGGGCCACAGAGAGCTTCCAAAGCATCAGAAGGATCTCATTGTTAAAAGGTATCAGTCAGGAGAAGGGTACAAAAGAATTTCCAAGACATTAGATATACCATGGAACACAGTGAAGACAGTCATCATCAAGTGGAGAAAATATGATACAACAGTGACATTACCAAGAACTGGAGCTCCCTCCAAAATTGATGAAAAGACAAGAAGAAAACTGGTCTGGGAGGCATACAGCAACATTAAAGGAGCTGCAGGAATGTTTGGCAAGTACTGGCTGTGTGGTACATGTGACAACAATCTCCTGTATTCTTTATATGTCTGGGCTATGGGGTAGAGTGGCAAGACGAAAGCCTTTTCTTACGAAGAAAAACATCCAAGCCAGGCTACATTTTGCAAAAACACATCTGAAGTCTCACAAAAGCATGTGGGAAAAGGTGTTATGGTCTGATGAAACTAAGGTTGAACTTTTTGGCCATAATTCCAAAAGATATGTTTGGCGCAAAAACAACATTGCACATCACCAAAAGAACACCATACCCACAGTGAAGCATGGTGGTGGCAGCATCATGCTTTGGGGCTGTTTTTCTTCAGCTGGAACTGGGGCCTTAGTTAAGATAGAGGGAATTATTAACAGTTCCAAATACCAGTCAATATTGGCACAAAACCTTCAGGCTTCTGCTAGAATGCTGAACATGAAGAGGAACTTCATCTTTCAGCATGACAACGACCCAAAGCATACATCCAAATCAACAAAGGAATGGCTTCAACAGAAGAAGATTAAAGTTTTGGAATGGCCCAGAAAGAGCCCAGACCTGAATCAAATTGAAAATCTGCGGGGTGATCTGAAGAGGGCTGTGCACAGGAGATGCCCTCGCAATCTGACAGATGTGGAGTGTTTTTGCAAAGAAGAGTGGGCAAATCTTGCCAAGTCAAAATGTGCCATGCTGATAGACTCATACCCAAAAAGACTGAGTGCTGTAATAAAATCAAAAGGTGCTTCAACAAAGTATTAGTTTAAGGTTGTGCATACTTATGCAACCATATTATTTTATGTTCATATTTTTTCTTTTCTCTACCTAAAAGATTTCAGTTTGTTTTTCAATTGAGTTGTACAGTTTATAGGTCACATTAAAGGTGGAAAAAGTTCTGAAATGATTTATCTTTGTCTCATTTGTTTACAGCACAGAAACCTAACATTTTAACAGGGGTGTTTAGACTTTTTATATCCACTGTATGTAACTCGGATCCCCGATGAACAATGATAATAATACTATAATGGCTCATATGTGGTAATAATAATAATAATTAAGTGTAATACTGTAGTGATAATAATACCCCTTTACTGTAATAATAAAAAAGTTACATATACTTTTCTGCTATTTCTTTTAATTCAAACAGACCATAAAAACAAACTCATACAGAAAGCCTTGGGAGCCTGTTCTTAAGTAGGGAAAATCTTCAAGTCTGGTCGCCTGTAACCAAGGGACCTCCAGTAGTATTTTTTATAGATCTGCTTATCCTCATTAATCTAGACAAAATCTGTATTATTTTTAAAAACCCACCTCATCTCAAGCACCTCCTTGTGACTCTCCTCATACTTTGACTGCCAAGCCTTCACTTCATTCTCCTTTGTAAAAATCTTTAAAAAAAAAATAAAAAGATTTTTATAACACAATGCTTCAACACTGTCAGGCAATTAAGGATTTTTTATTTTATTTACAGTCATCTACAGATTATACTTAAAAAAATTATAACTGCATTTATTAGAAAATACATCTTGTAAACCTTGATAACTTATTTGTACAATTGTCTTACTCTATGTAATGCAATTCCTCCAACAATTCCTTCCACTACTAGTCAGTAAATCATATAATAGCAATAGTAAGCATAGCAATCAGATAATACCCCCTATAAAGAAAACATATGACTGGATTAACAAAATCATGTGATTAGGGATACAGTAAGTCAAATGAAAAGTAAGTTATTAAACATTTGAAGCATCTACTCCATTATATGGAACAATCTTCCCATTTTAAAATAGTATTTTGCTAGGTAGAATATTACTCTGAGCTGCAGCTTTCTTTATCAAGTCAAAAGCAATACTGCTTACAAATGACGTATCTACACCAATGGTGTCAGTTTAAAATTAAACAGGACTAAACTAACATACATATGTGGACAGAAGTCATATATAAAGTTTGTTGAGATAAATACAATGAAGTAGCCATAAACAAACCCTTCAATACAAAATGTTTTAATAAAACACAATAGGAGACAAAATATGGGGAGGAAAAAGTTAGAGAATCATATGAAATTCAGAAAATGTAAATTTTTTAAGGTTTGATGTTGAAGAATGTGGTCATCTTCATTTCAACTTCTTTCCTCAGTACAAATTATTTGTAGGTACGTATGTAGCTTTACTAATTGTGAAAAAGTGGTGGGTAAAGATATATTCCACTAGCTTAGCTATGGTTTCAGGGGCACATTTCTGACTGGAATGAACATATGCCATAAATTACATTTTTGTGTGGGATGTTGCTGTAAAGAGACTTCATGTCCAGAATGACAAGTAGGGGGTTTGCAGATCTGATTTATTGATCTGCACACTGTCAAACTGTATAAATACTATGACTACATGGATGAGCTACTGAGTATACGGACAGAAGGAGGAGAAAAAACCCTCAAAGACTTTCACAATTTATATGATACCTCCCATTGCTTAAAATACATTTCTCTGGAGTAGAGGTGAACTTTCTGGATCCAACCATTACTATCACCAATGGCAAACATAATCCATCTGTATATGAAAACAATCCTCAGAATGGTGCAGTTATCACAGCTTAAGTTTCCATATCGCCCCCTACTCTACGGCACTGCGGACATTTTTGACACAGTTTTGATCCTCATTAGGCTAGGGAAAAATAATTCACCAACAGTAATTTTGCTGCTTTTTATAGTACTCATAAAATTAATAAAGCTGCTACTGAAATTAAGATAAAAGGTGTTACCTCTTCTCTGATCAGGGTAAGGATTGCAGCCCGGTCAGTTTCATTTAAACAGATGGCATCCAGGGGATCTGGTGACTTTCCCCCTGAGATGATAGAGCTGATGTTCTGCAGGAACAAAAAAGTTCTGATTATTATTATATATATGGACATGACGCTAAATATTCTGATTTGTAATGCGGATAGCAATATTTACATTAACTTCTTAATAATGGCTTATTAGCGTATAATCATAAAACCTATGAATAAACTGACACAGCGTATCTAAGCAGCCATGATCATGTTTCAATATGCTACAAGGAGATTGCATTTACAGACATTCTGTATAATTGGTTATGAATATTGAGTGCAATCAATATGTACAGATAGCAAAACGCTATTTTTGACTGGAAAATTTAAACCCTGTATACAATAAAAGAACACTAAAGCTGTTAAGTCGATTTTGGGCTACTGACTGATACTAGCAATCTTGTTAGATTACATTTATTCAGAGTACGGAGACTAAATGGATCAGTAACGGTGGCTGCAAACAAAATTCAGTTTTTATCTGTGTGATAACCTTGTTTATTAGATAAATTAAATAAAAACATGTTTGTACATCCAGATTCCTTTTATCTAACCATTACTTTTTGTCTAGATTCAGTGTGACAAATAGGATATAGTTTGTAGTGAAAATGATTTCCTCTCTTATTGCATGAGTTTGCTAAAGAGTTTGATCACCAAGTGGGCCAAATGTCAAGCCACTCTTTTGGCCTGCTTGTCCATCATTGAACTGCACATCTATGGCTTTTCCAATTTGTATATATATTATTTTTTTAAAGTGTGTATGCTGGATAAGCCAACACAACTAATGGATTTAACATTCATTTATAATAATTCTTCTCAACAATATTTAACTTTGCACAGTAGGAGCAGCCAAACACTTTTCTTCGTATATTTTTGTTTCTATATAAAATCAGGGGTGACCAACCATTTCACAATTTGCCATGAAGGGCGGTAAGCACATTTCAGAAATAGTGTTGATAGAAAGGCATATAAGGCAAAAGTGGGTAATTTTATAAATATAACTTTAATGAAAAGTAAACAGCATTTATTAAAAAGAAAAAAAGGGAACTTAAAAACAAAGCCTTTGAATCGTTCTTTGGCTGCTGCAAACCTTATTACCACTTCTCAATTATAGGGTGGGAATTTTTGAGCTGAAGGTACTTTTTTGACCACTGTCCGTTGGGAATTCAGTATATACCCGATTTGCATAGAATTTAAATCAAAGTGTCCTATATATGAAATAAACACACAATACACCCTATAGCTGGTAAATGATGTGTAATAAGACCTATCGTGGTCTATTATATAGCCCTATAATAGGGTAGCCTGTATTTCACAACTGGTATATAAAAATAAAAAAAAGTATTGCTGGGTATATTAATGTAGGGTTCTATTGCCGCATAACAATGTATGCACATCGCCTCAAAGTTGCTTGTCTATACTCTCTACCCACTCACAGAATTTGGTGGAGCAAATGTGGGGATTTATGAATCATAGATTCAATAATATCAGGGTCTAGGAGGGGAGACCTTCAAAAGAAAATTACTCCTATGTGAATCCAGATGGATTTACAAATTGAGAGCACAGGTACCCAATGGCCTAAATGAAGGCTTTTCATATAGGGCCTTCGTATAACTTAGACAAAGCTGATTGATATTCCATTATTTTATATAGGACTGAGCAATTTGAAATTAGACTTTGGTCTTTGAGCGAAAGAATACATCTTTTTGATAAGATATGTCTATATATGAGAGATATTTTTTTATTATTATTTAGGACCTAAGAGACAAGAAATAAGAATAAAAGATTTGTTTCTCTATTTGTAATAAACCCTTTTCTCAAAAGGTCAATATGCTGGAACTTTCACACATTTATACAGTTAAGCCCTATATTTTGTTTCATTACAATATAGAGCATATTTGTACACTTTATCTCCAACTACCTAAATCTGACACAAGTAAGATTTTTTGATCATTTGATGTGGACTTTCGGTTGGTTAGACCAAGCCAAAGGTCTGCTATATGGAATTATGATATATATAGGTAATTTTGTATTTAATTTATGCACCACATTTTTCACTTGTTTTATTATTTAATGTTTTATTGTTTATTACACATTACTCCCTGATACATGATGATCATCTCTATTTCACTGACACCATATAATATTTTACTGATATTCACTTAGGCACATATGTGTGAATACAGTAGTTTTATTAAGTATGTTAGTACAGTTAATTACTCCATGTGGGAAACTGGTAATATTTATAATATATATCAAACACTCTTACACTATTTAGTATGTCCATATAATATGACCTTTATAAATACTCTTTATATACAATTATTATTTACACCCACATATAGACATAAGTATTATGTTACTGTCACTTCTAATATGGTTATCAATAATATATAACCTTGTATATGTAGATATATGAATGGAGAATCATTTTATATTCTGGACATATCTTATTATTCTTTCTATTTTTTCCAAATTTGATTCTCACTAATGACATAAGGACTTATTCTTCTATTAGACTTTGTTGTTTGCATAATGCAGTAAATGGACGAAGGAAACATTATATGCATCTATATATATATTTTGCATCGGTATTCTGTCAGATGCACCAATTCTTATAAAGATTAACTGTGGAAAGTTTTCCATAATTGTCCACATATAACTACAGGGGTTAACTATATGTATCACTTGTGGTAGATCAGGTAACTATGACTACCGGAACCTATAAAAAAGGACAGCAGCAACGGTACACGCCTTAATCCTTTGAGAAAGACGTTCAGACGTAGAAACATGTTAGGTAGGCAGGCGTAGCGTGACGTCATCACATTTGAGACGCACGCTCTAACCAGGAAGCGAGAATCTCCACAGTTAATGGAGACGCTGAGATAATGAGTATTGCAATCTAGAGGAGAGACAGGGCTTTAACCCCTGCCCATTTTATACTATTTAATAGATGATGGTGGAGCAAATGTGGGGATTTATGAGAGTGGGTAGAGAGTATAGACAAGCAACTTTGAGGCGATGTGCATACATGGTTATGCGGCAATAGAACACTACACTAATATACTCACCAATACTTTTTTTTTTTTTTATATACCAGTTGTGAAATACAGGCTACCCTATTATAGGGCTATATAATAGACCACAATAGGTCTTATTACACATAATATACCAGCTATAGGGCGTAGGACGCGGATTTAAATTATATGCAAAATCGGGTATATACTGAATTCCCAAGCTGACTGATCGAAAAAAAGTGCCCCCACAATCCTCTAAGTTACCTTCAGCTGACAAATTCACACTCTATAATTGAGAAGTGTTAATAAGGTTTGCAGAAGCCAACTAAGGAGTCAGTGGCTTTGTTTTTAAGTTCCCTTTTTCTTTTTAATCGACGCTGTTTTTTTTTATTATTAAAGTTATATGTATAAAATTACCCACTTTTGCCTTATATCCAATTTGTAGTGTTAAGCACTAATGGGACAATTTCCCTAAAGTAATTTTGTGTTATTGATAGAAAGGAATACCGTATAAAACTTTTTTTTTTATTCATTTCTATATTTAGCACATTTTATGGAGATACTTGACAATGTTTTTTGCTTGCAAGACACAAATATCTGTTCTCACATGCAGTTCCATAGAAGAAATGATGCACTCCACCATCTGCGAGATGTCCTTTCAAAGTCTGTCATTATCTTATTGGCCCAGTAATTACAAAAATAAAATAAAATGCCCTGTTCATTATACACAGGCATCCTTCATTAGATATTTATATTTAGGCTGCAAGGCAAGTTACAGGATGGTTTCAAATCTTCCCATCATAAAGAAAAGTTATTGAAAACTAGTGATAATTAATCTTTAAAAACATTACATCTACAACCTATTGCAGATAGAATCCAGGAAAAGAAACCAGAGGCGGGGGGGGGGAGGGGGGGACACAGGGGAGGGAAATAGACAGGGGAGGGAGAGAAGGAAAGTGACACAGGGGAGGGAAAGCGACACAGGGGAGGGAGAGGGGGGAAAGACAACAACAAGTAACATAGGTACCCTGGCATTCTAAACTATACCAAAATACATACTGTAGAATAGTGTAATCATATTTTAACCATCAGCACTAAGAAATACATAACCATATTAATAATAAACAGGGTAACTTTTTGCCAGCTCAGGCCCAGGCCATGGTCCAAAACAGTCCAGTCAGGCCCTGGGCATGACACATAATATAAATGAATATTTGGTACTGAAGCAATTCAGGAGACAGAACATGTGGGAAGTAAGGCATCACATTCTAAGGTATCATTTAGTTTTTAAACAAATTATTTACTTAAGTAGTTTCCCAAAAATTAAGGGTATGCTCTTTCACATCAAATGTGTTTACAGTAATGTGATAATATTGTCATAATATGGTAATGCAGAGAATATACATAACACAGGTGCAACTGATGCTATCTCCTAACTGACCCTAATATCTTTAAAGAGCTCATCCAGATTAAAATGCATCACAGCTACTGCTGACTCTTCTAATCCTAGAAGATCTGCAGCCCTAAGCAACATATAATATATACAGCATCAGTGGCAACTCTGACAACTCAATACAATTGAATTTGGTATTTTTACATGCATTCATCTGAAAATACATTACACATAAACAAAGAGATATATGTATTACCATATACTGTATGAACACATGTACCCCTCTGGTTTGTACTCATTTCACAAGTACATATTCGTGATATTACCTGGTAAGCGTAAGGTATAACTAAACAAAAGACCAGCCATTGGAAAGAGGCGACTCAAACTCATCTGAAATCTTTAAAGTCAACCAATTCTGGTGTAAACAGAAGGCTGCTAACTAAAACTTGTATTTTATTATAAACACCATACAGGTATAGGTTTAACCAACATGTGTATATTTTTTAGTGTAATAAAAAAGCCTCCATCCAGCTTTGTGTTTATGTGATCCAATGAATTGTTATGATTATGTAGGATTCACATACAATTTTCAATTTGGGTTCAATAGTGTATTTATAGGTTTGTTTCGGTATTTGTTTAAGTCTCCTCATACGATGTTCATAGGAATATGGATAGTATTTTCTTTATGGAATTATTCTGTGCGTAAATTAATACAGAAGGCTCATTATTAGCTACATCATTGATGATTTGTAGAGTTTGCTCAAGGAGCTCCATGATTAAGCAATACTTCTGTATGGCTGCCTCCCGAAAGTTCTTAAATCCTCACGCATTTCACTGTCTACTTACTATACATTATAGTGAGGAAAAGCTGGCTATTCGTTTACAGATAAACAAATGTTATTTTATCATTATTCAATTAACTGGGCATGCACAAGCTTAGGGCAAGGACCTCCAATGCAGTATTTTTTAGATACTAGTGACATGTGCCAGCCCAAAGAGACAGACGGAGGTTAATGCATAGTTAACAAAAGTGATGCAAGTAGGAGGGTTTTGTTTTTTAGGGCACTTGGCTCACTTCATTGTTGGGTGCAATCTATATAGCAGTGATGGACTGCACATTGTATGCCAAGGGAGATAATGGCAGAAATGCTGGGGGAATTTTTAAACTTTTAGGTTGGGTGGAAGAGACTAGAAGTAACAGAGTAGAACATATAGAGAGGGTAAGGGATAAATTAACTACTCTTATGGGAAGAGTAGGGAGAAGGGTTAGTCAATAGCAAGGTCATGGTAAGTAGCTCAAATACAGTAACAAGTACTTCAAGCCTGCAGGTTACATAGCAACCTAAAGTGTATGCTTGCTAATGCAAAAACATCTGCCCAGGGCAAATGGAAGAGCTAGAATTATGAAAGGCATATTAAAGGGAGGTGGGCCATGAGTGCATCCTGTAGAGGGGAATTAGTAGTGTAGGATTACATTTATTTGCATGCACTATGGTTAATTTTTAGCTTTGCATTAAAAAAAAATATGCATGTGTCTGTGTGAGTGAGTGCATGCAATTCAATGGGGGTGGGGTAGGTGATGGAGTAAATCACTGGGGCTGGGGGAAGTTTAACCTGGGATTTAGGTAAACCAATCAGTGAATGACGGGACACAGACCAAGTTCTGGTTATTACAGAAATCGAAAAGGAAAGCTGCAGCTCAATGCACAGACCAAAAAGATACACTGTATTATGTATGCTAATTTCAGCTGGGATTTTCAGGGGGTTAACACTGATAGAAAACAGTTTGCAAATGCAAGAAATTCAGCAAACTTCAGGGTAACTATTTAAAATGTTCATTTTGGTATTTTTTCATACACTTCTCATTCTCCTCTATCAGATGCATTCATGGATGGTTATAACTTATTGTCACAACATACTCTTCATTGGGCTTGAAAAAGGTCTCTAGACCGATCCTACCTGCAGGTTGACTAGATTCTTTATCCCCTCACACAGGACAGTTCAGCTGGATGCTAGGACAAGTTGCAGACTCCTAGACCAAGTTACTGGTTTCCAAGACAAGGTGCAGAAATTATTTCTTGATAAAAAAAAGATAATCTGGGGTGTACAGAACTAGGTTCTTGGGGAGAAGGTCTCCCACTCAGCTGGAAATCTAGTGGACGGTGGTTAAGGGACCCACGGTGCCCTTTTAACAGGGAAGGAATATTCCTAGGGCCCAATGTGCTTCGGAGTGATGGTAGTTGCGTGTATGCGCTCCTCTCGGGTAGAGATACCTTATTATTGAGCAGGAGGAGAGTCGGCTAGGGGAGTTGAGGCAGCTCTGGGATGCATTTACTTTTAGTGGCCGACCAGGACATCCATAACATTTCTAACAATTCGGTCTCTCTATTAGTTATTGTTTCGGACTACCCATTCAATCTAAGGTAATGTATTTCCTAATTTGTGGTTAACAACGAGACAAAGAATAAAAGGGGTATCACTTACAAAGTGCCTGACACCACTTGACCTTTGTCTACTGAAAAACACAGTGTTTTTAAATTGCTGTCTGAAAGCCTAGCTATCTATACCTGATGACTTGTTCTCCCATAGAAGCATATGGAGCCTGATCTACCACTTACCGAGAATTTGAATCCAGCCTGGAACCTAGCGTTGCCCTGGGACTGGGAGCAAACTGGGTATTGCAGTTGGCTACTGGAAGTGACTACTGGTCGCCCTTAACCTGATACTACTCCAAAATGGGTTAACGCAATATTTACACTGTGAAAGATGCTATATACATACAATATTTGTATTAAAAATGTAAAATTGACCCATAGCACTCAGGTGACTTGAGAGAATTGGCTCTTGTGGGTCCAGGGCATATACCCAGGGCTTGGGGAAACACCAGAAAACATAGCAGTTTAACAAGTGGACCTTGGCCCTATATCCATAACCAAAGAGATATGGCCCCCTAAAATTGTCTTTATGGCCATTACAATAGCCTTTGTCCACCTGGCTACCGTGGCTAGTCACCAGGCCCAAAAAGTCCATGGGATTGTGAAACATATATAGGAAATGGTAGAAGATGAAGAGGGCTTTGTCTGTGTGTTAAGCCCGATTTAAAGCCTATATTATATAGTCAGAGAAGATATTTATGGCAGACCTAGTGATAATGCAGAAAATGTAAAAAAAAAAATATTGGTATGAATAGGCTATAAACCCCCAAATAAACTTCTGTGACAGATCAGAAATGCAAATAAGCATGATCAAGTTTTAATAATGGGAAATTTTACCAACCATGAAATTAACTGGATGAATGAGAACAGCAATTCAGCTAAGGGGAGCAGATTTTTGGAGCTCTGAAAATTAACTTACACCTCAATTTAAGTCGAAATACAAGAGTTTAGACAACCGAAAATCCAGAGATCCAAGAACAAGGACGCAAAATCACCCACAGCCGTGTACCACCCACACACACCACAACACTAACTTACACAATGCGGAAGTACACAGCTACCCTAACGGATTTGCCTCGCGCATGCACACTATTTACAGTACACACTGCTGACACTTACACAGCAGCTCCACAGCAGTGAACACACACATTGTATGCTGCAGCAACATAAAAAAACAGATTGCCAGCTCTTCAACACAATGCTTCCTGCATATATTACTTCAAAATAGGTATTATTCATTTCTTATTTTATTCATTATTTCATTAGCATACAAAAAACGCCAACGCTGTTCATATCACACAAAAAAAACAACAGCCTACAATGAGCGCCGAAGGATCTCGGAACACCAACCAAATTAATGTCTCAACCAAACACCATTACCTGCCTTACAATCTTATTGCCGTCATTTTCTGACGGGCAAGCCTGCTAGTTAGTTTATATTATGAGGTAAATAGAAACTTTGAACAAGTTAACTCAGCAGATGTAAAATCAAAAAATTCTACAACAGCTTTTTATACAGTGCCACTTGGAAATCTATCGTACAAAGTAAGAGATACAGGAAATTGAGGCACATATATACACACACACACACATAGGGTTTTAAACAGGCTAACATACAGGAAACAAAGGGTAACAAAGTGTAAATGGGACATACTCAGAATGGACTAATGTGGTAAGTGGGGTTCCTTAGGGTTCAGTATTCGTTCCTCTTTTTTTTTTTTTTTTAAAACAGATTTATTAACAATTAGAAGAAACAAGATTCCACCTTAAAATGGAAGAAAAAGAGGTTTTCACAGCAAGGGCGGCTAGGCTGTGGAACTCTCTACCAAATGGTGTTGTAACAGCAAGATCAATAGAACTTTAACAATGGGTTGGATATCATTTTGAATAAAAAGGGTGTACAGTGTTGAAACAGGAGTACTGATGCAGTGAATAATCCAATTGCCAGTATTTTTGTGGTTCATGATAGATTTTTGTTTCCCTTATGAGACAATTGGCAGTGTTTCAATGTTTATTTGCAACCTTAATTACTATGTTACTACGACTAAAGGATAAACTAAATAGTTAAGGGGAGCATAAGAACAGTTGACAAAAACGTAATTCTAAGTTTACTGTAACCAAACTTATTTTACTTCATTTAGTACTCCCTTATTACCATATTAAAATAATTTATGTTTTTGCAAAAAAAAAATTGTACTATTTTTCTGTTTGATTTAGACATAGACTGATCATCATCTAGATAGATTCTATCAGTCCAATTGTACTGTAGGGATGAGGTCTATAATTTGGAGAGAGGATGATGAAGTACATTTAATATCGCTATCATTAGCAATGACACAGTGTAATTTATATTATATTGCAACTGTTCAATTGTAAAAAAGTGATCTTTGAAAGCAATACATTAATTCTAGATTTATATTGGATACAATTAGAGAAAATGGGCTGTCCTTCCTGATGAAAATAAGAAAGTCCTTCTGGATAGTTATTTTCTATCATTAAGACATGATGCACAAGAATAAGGATGACCCCAAACAGCTCTAAGATGACCACTGCGTTGCTAAAGAAGCTCCAAGATGACTGCTAAAGAGTTGCTAAAGAAGCTGAAGGTAAAGGTGATGGACTGGCCAAGCAGGTCTCCAGACCTAAACCCTATTGAGCATCTGTGGGGAATCCTCAAATGGAGGGTGGGGGAGCGCAAGGTCTCTAACATCCACCAGCTCTGTGATGTCATCATGGAGGAGTGGAAGAGGACTCCAGTGGCAACCTGTGAAGCTCTGGTGAACTCCATGCCCATGAGGGTTAAGGTAGTGCTGGAAAATAATGGTGGCCACACAAAATAGACACTTTGGGCCCAATGTTGACATTTCCACTTAGAGGTGTACTCACTTTTGTTGCCAACAGTTTAGACATTAATGGCTGTGTGTTGAGTTATTTTGAGGGGACAGCAAATTTGCACTGTTACACAGGCTGTTCACTTACTACTTTGCATTGTAGCAGAGTGTCATTTATGTAGTGTTGTCACATGAAAAGATATAATAAAATATTTACAAAAATGTGAGGGGTGTACCCACTTTTGTGAGATACTGTAATGAGGGAAGTAATTTAATAGGGAAATCAGTGGGATTATTTTGTTTACTCCAGGATAAAGCAAGATAAGTAACAAAAAAGGTAAAAAAGCGTCTATCCTAAAATAATAGCAGTAAGTCAAAATGGGTGTCACTGTCCCATAATACTGTGGGATTAGCAATAAGTGACCACCTTAATTATGACAAATAGAGTAGTGTGATATTAAATCTCTAGAGATTCAAAAAAAGCATCAAAAATGGTATAATGATAATAAGATAATGCTGGTATGCAAGCCTCATATGCAAAAGGTATTTGCTAATCATAGGGATGCAGCAACATATATCATGGGCTAATGAGTAAGCCCCATTAAGTGGTGAAACGGACCGTCGGGAATAGGGGGAGATGGTACACTCTATTCTATGCTCTTTGTGAGCTACAGCAGAACAACTATTCCCTTTTGTGGCATTCCAAAAAACACAAGTACACATGTATTTCCTTATGTCTTAAAGGGGAGACTTAAGATACTCCTATCCTTTTTCACACTTAAGTAGTAAAAGCCTAAACTTTATGTAATGGTTTGATGATGCTATAAGTGACTTATATGTATATTTAAGGATTTATGGTGATCTCTTCCTCCCCCATCATACTCTACATTATAGTGTACTGCGTTCATATTTATACTAAAATGGTAACATTCTCTACCCCCTGCCTTTTTGTTGTTGTTTTTAAACTTTTCTTAGTTTAGTACACTTTTTTACAAAATAAACAGCGCCTATCCTCAAACCTTTCATCTATAATATATGTTGCTGCATCCCTATGATTAGCAAATACATTTTGCATATGAGGCTTGCATACCAGCATTATCTTATTATCATTATAACATATTGATGCTTTTTTTGAAGCTCTAGAGATTTAATATCACACTACTCTATTTGTCATAATTAAGGTGGTCACTTATTGCTAATCCCACAGTATTATGGGACAGTGACACCCATTTTGACTTACTGCCATTATTTTAGGATAGATGCTTTTTTACCTTTTTTGTTATTTATCTTGCTTTATCCTGGAGTACACTAAATAATCCCACTAATTTCCCTATTAAATTACTTCCCTCATTTTTTTAATTTAGTGTTAAGCACTAGGAAATAGCTTAGGTCATAAATTTATATTGATACTGTATATGCAATGATTATCCAGTGATCTTACATATTGTAAACTGCTTAACGAGTTACATTTGTTTTAACCGAATAAAAAGGACAAGAATATTCTACAAAACACACTTTCACTCGCTTTGGATGTAAAAACGACAGTATTCAGAGATTCAAGTAAAACAGCCTTATAGTTGGCATACAACTCTGACTTACTAGTCAACACCGTCAGCTTACATATAAGGCAAACTTGCCATTATCTTCTATTAAAACATATATCCACAACCTTAAGAGTGAAAAATAAAACAAATAAACAAACAAGGTAAACGGACATCAAGACATTATGTATTGCCGCCATCTAGTGGACAGGTTACAACAAAGCATCTGCTATTCTTCACAGCATTTGGCATTTTTGATTTTGAATGCAATATCAAAAAGAAAAAGGACATTTAATATCATAATTTACAAAAATGTACATTTCCCAATTTGGACTTCATTCCTTTTAAATAATTTGCCAGAAGGGAGATATGCAAACAAGTCCTCAGAAGTGACTTATGAATAATATTTAGTGGTGTACACCCAAGTTGGACTATACTTTTACAATATACCAACATTCATTTTATTATCTTAGATATCTCGAGCCATAATAGGCAATTCTTTATCTTATATATGTATCTCAAGCCATAATACAGATTACTTAGGTAGACGTGAAAGTCACTTTCCCATTTAGAAATTAGAAGACAGTTGTATTCGGTTTAAAAATTAGACTTAAGAAATAACATCTATTTTTCTTGTAATAGAAAAATAAAACAAGAAAAAAAAAATGTGAACTTTACCTTCACAGATTCTGAATACCTTAATATTAAAAGCGAAAGAAAATGCCACAGGGCAAATCATACTTACAGGACAACAGTAATCAACAAGAACAAGACAATGATCTTCTGTCTTTAGTGTCAAGTACTGTACAACAAGCATTTAATGGCTAGTAAATAATACTCCAATGAATGTAATTCTGATAACACAAAGACTGAATCTCATAGCTTGTATCCGTATATACTCAAGCCTATCAATTGTATGTTTTTCTGTAATAATTTAACAAATTATAGATAAGAATCTAATGATAAAGGACAGTAGTTGGAGAACAATAAGACTAGATGAACTTCTAAGCAAAACTTTTTTAAACTAGATAAACTTCAAAGTATAAGAATATACAATGGTGAAGTGTATAGTCTAAAATATAAATCCAATTTGCAACATCTGAGAACAAGAACCAAGCAATACCGAATTGTGACTCCTTGAAGTAAAAAGCTGGTTTACGCAGGCAAGCATAAGTACTGTGGCCCTTTATCTGTGGAGCCATGCACAAAATTGCATATACACACACTCCTTCTTTCAAATAAAATATTCATGTGTAGAACTATACATTTCATATCATTCACAGATCCTACTCGCATCTAAAATATATGTTCATAGAATTACAGCAAAAGCTATCCATGTTGTAGAGGAGTGGTCAGAGCAGATCATGTAGCAAAATTATTTATTTTGCATGATAGAAGGAAGCAAATATCAATACAAAGTAGTTATTGACAGTCAAATGTTGCAGAACATTCTTTTTAAAAACCATTTACAGTAGTAGTATTGTTCTTTACCCAGGCCATGTTACAGTATGCAATTCACTTGCCCATTTGTAGGCCTGTTTTTGTTAGGAAACAAGAAACTAGGTGTTCAGAAAACACTTGTTATAAGAACCAGAAACTGGCATCAGGGATTACACTAGAATACATAACCTTAGGATACTTACCTTCCCATTCCTACCTCTTCTTCATCTTAAAGGCCACCCAACCTGACAATTTTGAGCTTAACAATTTGACCTTCATGTCTAAAGGGACATCATGTCTATTTTGCTATAATTTTATCCTGACTCATTAAAGCAACCAATGCAATGTTACAGCAAGCGTTAAAATACCTCTCTCTGAACAGCATATGTGATCTTCATTCAAGGAAGATTAGGACATCATGGTACTAGTGAGATTTCTGCAACTAACCTTCCTAGATTCTGAGAAAGACACGATTCCTTTCTGGACCATCTCTGATTTACAGTACCCATTATTATTACTCACATTTTAAGAAAAAAAAGTGTTACCAATGCCATTGAGTCAATACATTTTAAGCAAACTCTTTACAAGTACTTACATTGCAAACCAGGTCGTCATGTCCTAAACCTAAAAAAAGTAAAATTAAATTGGTTAGATGTATTTCCGTTATTATAAAAAAAAAAAAAAAAAAAAATCGGCACACAACTCAAGCACCGGAAACTATATACCAAAAGGCATATTGACACAATTATATCTCCATACCTGATGAGGATTCATTTGAACACTCAAAAAAAACATTATCGTCTTCAGGTTGAGCTTTAACCCCCAATGCCACAGATTTTGGTGTGGGGACAGACGCCAATTTTTCTTCATCTGTGGCATGACCCTCTAGATTGTCGATGCTAGAGTGAGTATCCTCATTCTGTACACAAATTAAAGAAAGAAACATTAAAAATGTCAGCTGCAGTAAACTGTACTACATAGATCAGGAAAATGTGGAATGCAAGAAAAAAAAAATAGTCATGATTTGACGTTCGTATATTCTCATATAACCCTTAAATCTTCCATTTTAAAGAAAGAGTAGTAAAGTGGAATAGCCTTCCAGTTGAAGTGTTAGACTCAAAAACAGTTCTGGAAATGAACCATGCCTCAGATAAGCATAAGGTGACATTATGAGGCAATTAGAATAGGCAGCAGTGGTATTTGTGACGGTCTTCGTGTAACCCAAATTTTCTTATACAGAAAAACTAAAGCTATAACTCTACATATATACTTATCACATATATAGTTGTGAGCGTACGAGTTGTTGCTAACGCTGCGGGCTCGCTACGCGAGTCGCGGCCCTCGCATAGCGAGGGCACTGGGCGAGGGTCTCAGTTGCGCCATGCCAGCAACTGCGACCCTCGCAAAGTTCACGTCGCAACCCAAAGAGCACGACACACACATTACGGCCTCGCAACACTCGGACGCAACTCGCGAACATTACAAAATTTAAAACACAATACATACATAAAAACCTTACCTACACCAAGAGGGAGCACCCAGGACCTTAAAAATGTAACTTACACCTTTATTTTACTCGAAATAAGAGTTTAGACAGTAAACTATTTGCTAAGCGACACAAAAAATGGCAGACGAACAAAACTAAAACGAGGCTACACACGCAAACACCATACGAGACACGTTACCAGACATTACGACCTTGCAAACATCGGACGCAACACGCCGACATACAAACATTTAAAACACAATAAATACACACAACACACACATAAAAAGATTACCTACAGCAAGAGGAACCATCCAGCACCTCAAAAAAACAAGTTACACCTTCATTTAAATAAAAATAAAACTTTAGACACCAATACAATCGCTAAGCGAGAAAAAAAAAAGGGCCGACGAACAAAACGAAAACGAGGCTTAAGACGTAACTATACTACACTTACTCGCAATAATGAAACACATACTATGCGGACCGTATCACAATCATATTAAACACCATTTTGACCACTACTACGCACAAAATGGCGGATGGAACGCAAATTGTAAGCTGGAACGCAAATAGCGCATGCGTATTGCGTTCTAACGGTTTAACTTTCCAGAATTTTCTACAAGTTTATAAATACTGCCTATTTTACACAAAAAAATACATTTCTCCTCAGGTGATGAACGGAGTGACTTCATAGATAACTGCTGCTTTTACTTGAGAAGACAATTCTTTCATAATTTACTACTTTACACTGTGCAAATTACAACTGAGAGGTAAGCTATAATATATTACATTTTATTATCAAGACAGGACAAAAAAAAAAAATATGAACTAGAAAAATTTGATTTATGTAGTGACATATGACACGCACATTTACGTCTATCATGTATAGTCACATGTCACACACATATTTATGTGTGTAGGCCCACACAAAAAAATAAGGTTGATTTAACAAAAAAAACATAATTCAATATAAAAAAGAGGTTTACGTATAGTGACATGTGACACGCACATTTATGTCTATCATGTATAGTCACATGTCACACACATATTTATGTGTGTAGGCACACCAAAAAAATAAGGTTAATTTAACAACAAAAAAATAACAAAATAATTTCAATATGAAAAAGAGGTTTATGTATACTGACATGTGACACGCACATATATGTGTATCATGTATAGTGACATGTGACACGCACATTTATGTGTATTGCCCCTCCAACAAAATGATCTTAAAACAAAATAATTAAAGAACTACATTTAAATGACATTAGAAAATAAACATTGTAATATTAAAATATGAGTCATGTATACTGATATGTGACACGCACATATATGTATCATCTATAGTTACATCTCACACACACACACATTTATGTGTGTTGGAAAAAACAAAAAATAAGGTTCATTTAACAATTAAAATATGATTCATGTATAGTGATATGTCACACGCACACAAAAAAATTACATTGAACTCTGGAAATGTGCTTCATGTATGTGACATATGTGTGTAGCCACCCCAAAAAAATAATGTTAATTGAAAATAATTACAGAAGTATATTTACATGACATTAATTTACTGCAATTCAATAGATCACCTAAAGCTGAATCTTTCTACTTCTTTTAATATTGAAACAGACTCTGCATGAACAGCGTCACTCAACAATTTGCACCGTGCATTGTGAAGCACAATTCCTTTTAAACAACACCAACAAAGAAGAACAGGTAAGATATAAAAATACATTACATGCTGAAAAGGCCATGGTTTGCTAAATAAAAAATAAAAAATATACAATTAACTATTTCACTTTTTTTTTCAAACAGACACTACAAGAAGACCGGCGGATTAATATTGGCAGGAGGGGACCCTCTGTCATTCGACACTTCAATCAAGGTAAAGTATTAAGTATAAAAAAGAAACGAACCATGAGCCTCATTCAATTATGAGTTGGCCAATAGAATAGGGCTCTATATAAGCACATTACATATTTTTTATACAGAACTTTTTAGTTACTGAGCTTCTATCCAAAATTAAGGTCTTCACTAACTAAAAACTTCCGTCAAAAAATATGTTATGTGCTTATATAGAGCCTTCTTCAATTGGCAAAATTGCAATTGAATGAGGACCAAGTTCACTAACTAAAAACTTCTGTAAAAAAAGATGCTCTGTGGTCATATTGAGCTCTATTCCATTGCCCAAAATGCAATTGAATGAGGCCCCGACAATATAACAAATGCAGCAACCAAAGGCCCTCATTCAATTGCTATTTTGGCCAATTGAATATGGCTATAAATAAGCACTTTTAGGCCCTCATTCAATTGCGATTTTGGCCAATTGAATACGGCTCTAAATAAGCACATAATATATATTTTTTAAAGAAGTTTTTAGTTAGTGAAAACCGTGCTTTTGGATAGATGCTTAATAACTAAAAACTTCTTTAAAAAATATATGTGATGTGCTTATTTAGACCCCTATTCAATTTGCAACATTGCAATTTAATGAGGGACTTTAGAGTCCTATTGAATTGGCCAAAATGCAATTGAATAAGGGCCAAAGTATGCAACATATGGTACACACAAAGTGGTACACACAAAACAGGATTATAACAAACTCACACAAACACATAGTAAACTAAATTAAGTTTCTTATTCAATGTTTAACAACCTATAAGCCTTACAAAGAAGCCTAAATAACAATAACAAAAGTGGTGCGCACCTATAGGATTGTACAAAAACTCACACAAACACATAGGAAACTACATTAACATTCTTCTCTAATATTTAACAACCTATAACAAGTACAATGAAGACTAAATAACTTTACTACAAGTGGTGCGCACAAAACAGGATTGTACAAAAACTCACACAAACACATAGCAAAGTACATTAATATTATTATTTCATGTTTAAAAAAATATAACCATCCCAATAAAGGCTAAATAAGTATACCACAAGTGGTGCGCACAAAACAGGATTGTACAAAAACTCACACAAACACATAGCAAACTAAATTCATATTCTTAGTTAATGTTTAACAACCTATAAGCCTTACAAACAAGCCTAAATAAGTAGACCAGAAGTGGTATGCACAAAACAGGATTGTACAAAAACTCACACAAACACATAGGAAACTAAATTAAGATTCTTCTTTAATGTTTAACAACCTAGAACCATTACAATGAAGCTTAAATAAGTATACCACAAGTGGTGTGCACAAAACAGGATTGTACAAAAAAAACACATAGCAAACTAAATTAATATTCTTCTTTAATATATCACAACCTACAAGCCTTACTAAGAAGCTTAAGTAAGGATAACAAAAGTCGTGCAAACAAATCAGGATTGTAGATAAAGTTAGACAAACACATAGAAAAAATTAACCATAACAGATACAATACACCAAAATTAAGAATTTTTTTTTTTAATTTAAAAGACATTTCACTCAAACAACATTTTTAATTTTATGTTACAACAGATACTGCGTGAAGACAATCGGACGAGGACTTTCAGCACAGGACCAGACCCTCGGACGAGGACTTTCAACAAAGGACAACAACATCGGACGAGGGCTATCGCCAGAGAACCACAACATCGGACGAGGGCTATCGCCAGAGGACCACACCATCGGACGAGGGCTATCGCCAGAGGACCACACCATCAGACCACGACTTTCAACTGAGGACCAGACCGTAGGACCAGGATTTTACACAGAGGACCACACCATGGGACGAGGACTTACAACAGAGGACCAGACCATTGGACAAAGATTTTCAACCGAGGACCAACAAACATTCCAATTTAAATCACACTTAAACCAAGGTACAGTATAATAAGTACAAAAGGAGAAAACTAAAGAAACATGTTTCATCTGCATCCGTGTCAACTGAAAAAAACAAATAAATTAATGACTTGGGGCCTCATTCTATTAGCGGCCGTAAATCGGCCGTAAGGCTGCGATTCCTTGCGGGGGTTCAGTTAACTTGCGATTCAATTATACGGCCCCGCAAGGATCTCCCCTTACGGCCGGCCGCATATCTTGAAACCGGCCGTAAGCTCAGAAATCTAAAAACGCAAAAATAAATTCAAGCCTGCACTGTACAGCTCTGTAAATGCTAGGGATCATATTCGGGGACATGAGGATTAAAAGTAACCCACTCTCAAGCTTGCACATCAGCCCAAACCCGAGTTCAAATTAACTGTTTATTTTCCGGCTGCGGCGTGGGTGTGTCTGAGGTGCTCCAAGCACTCTGGACCTTTTACATGTATATTTTACGTATATTAAAAATAAAATATTTTACGGATTTGAGTATAGGATAATTATGTGCTATTTTTTCTACTACCTAAAATCCCTTTATAGTCTTCTCAAAGTGCAGGATGGCTTTATTTGAGCTATTGTATGTGCTTAATTGGTGCTAGCGGGACCTCTTTCCTGCAAGTAAGCTGCGGCTCGTTTTTAGCCTTGCAGAGAGGGTTCCAGGAGCAATTGAATTGCAAATAGGAATTTCTTGCGGCCGTTTTAGATCAAAGGCTTTCCTCCGGCGCGAGCGGCCGCAAGAGATAGCAAGGCACCGGCCGCAAGCCTGCCGGAATCCCCGGCCGGAGGGGAATAGAATATCCGAATAGCTTGCGGCCGGTCCTTGCGGCCCCGCAACGGCTGCGGCCGCTAATAGAATGAAGCCCTATGTCCCTTATTCTATTTAAATTGGAACTATGCATTACATTGCTCAATAAGCACATCAATGTTTTTTTTTTGCAAAGAAGTTTTTCAGTGGTAAACATCTATCCACAAACAAGGTTTTCAATAACTAAAAAATTATTTAAAAAAAAGATGTTAACTGCTTATTAACAGCAGTACTCAATTGGCCAAATTGTTATTAAATGAGGCCAGGAATTATAACTTTTAACAAAATATAACTGATACATTAATGATTTACCTTTTATTTCTCAATTGTGCACAATAATCTTTAACAGTAATTACAAACTTCAATATACCCAATTACATTTCTTTTTTGGCCTTTACAGATTAATATGTCCGATAACGAGAGCAAACAAGAGAAGAAAAGACGTCAAACTAGAGAAAGACAAGAGAGATGGGCCACCCAGCAGACACCAGAGGAGAAAGAAATTAGACGAGAAAAAGAACGCAAAAGACTTGCAAGTAAAAGAATATCAGCTTTCAAAAATGAAAGATACGCCAAAAAAAACTACAAAGCAAATAAAGCATTTACAACCTATTCCTCAAACATCAGATGACATTTTACAAGATACAATTAAAGACACACCAAAAAAAGCAACTACAAAAAAAAAACATTTACAACCTGTTACTGAAACCTTACAGGACATTTAAACAAAACAAGGACAACATATACCAAGAAAAGCCATGAAAAAAAACTAAGGATTTAGAACCTGTTCTTCAAACATTACATGACTTTTCACCTGATGAATATGCAAGTCAAACTCCTATATGCTTTGCAAATTGTCCTTTACTGAAGTCTTTAGCAGTAGAGGTTCATAGTTGTGGGGACATGACTACTCAATGTCAGTTTTGTGAGGCTTATTATTTTAAACAGGAGAAACCCAGAGATGGACAATTTATTAGTTGCTGTCAAAAAGGCAAGTTCAAACTTCCAGAAAGGAAAGAATTTCCAATTTATTTCCAAAATATTATGACTGAACCTACTTTTCCAAACTACAAAAATTTTAAGACAAACATAAGATCCTACAATAGTGCCATATCCTTTGCATCTATGGCGGCAACATTAGCTGCTAATGTACCAGGACATGGTCCTTACTGTTTTAAAGTCCAAGGCCAAATTTATCATCGTACTTCACATTTACATCCAGAGGAAGGAGAGCAAAGAAAATTCGCTCAACTATATGTCCTAGATACAATGGAAGCTGTTGACCAACGTATGCAGATGGAAGAAAATAAAAAATGCTTACCCAGTGTTTTCATAGAGCTAAATAACATTATGGACAACAATCCCTACAGTAAAGCTTACAAAAAATTGTCAGAAGTAGAAAATGAACAAATACTTCATGCACAAAGACATCAATTACCCATGCCAAAGGTTAATATGGTGCTTAAAAGAGACAGACATACTGATAAACGTCGTTATAACTTGCCAACATCAAATAGGGTTGCAATGGTCTTCCAGAATGATGAAGGAGAACCACCATTTCAAAGAGACATTAGAATATATCCCAGAAATGAGGAGCAACCATTTATTAATATTAATATCTTAAGTCCAAATTTAGATCAAATGACATATCCCATCTTTTTCCCACATGGAGAAGCAGGTTGGCAACCAAAATTAACCCTTCCCAGTTACCCAAATGCTAAAGCCAGAATCCGAAATAATGTTTCTATGCTTGAATTTAAAGTAGCTCAAATTGCCATTAGACATGAATTTAATCCGATTTTATGTGGTGGAAAACTAACACAACAATGGATTATTGATTCATATTTGCAAGTTGAGGCCAATAATTTAAACTTTATAAAATATCAACAAGATAAACTACGTGTAGAACAATATTGTGGACTCATGGACTATGTTGCTGACGTGGCTACAAGCAGAGACATGACAGCTGGCAAAGCCATCATTTTACCATCTTCCTTTCAAGGATCTCCTCGAAATATGAGAGAAAGATACAATGATGCTATGGCTTTTGTCACCAAATTTGGAAAACCCGATTTATTTCTGACATTTACATGTAATCCACAATGGCCAGAAATTACACAAAATCTACTTCTTGGACAAACTGCTTCTGATCGAACAAATTTAGTAGCCAGAGTTTTTAAGATCAAATTAAATTAATTAATACGTGACTTCACTATAAATCAGTTATTTGGCAAATGTCTTGCTTATGTATATACCATTGAATTTAAAAAAAGAGGCCTTCCACATGCACATCTTCTCATAATACTTCAAGAGAAAGATAAAATTAGATACTTCGGACAAAGTGGATTCAGTCATAGTTGCTGAACTACCAGATCCAGAACTATATGGTAGACTATATGAGATTGTTACTCATCGCATGATTCATGGACCCTGTGGAGACCTTAATCCACAATCACCATGTATGGAAAATAATAAATGTTCAAAAGATTTTCCTAAAGATTATAGAGACAAAACCTATGCAAATTGTGATGGATATCCACTTTATAAAAGAAGAGAAGGACATAGTGCCATTATTCGTGGAAAAAAAGGGGACAATAGATATGTAGTACCCTACAATCCACATTTACTCATGAAGTACAATGCCCACATCAACGTAGAAGCCTGCACTTCCATCAAATCCATTAAATATGTCTACAAATATATTTACAAAGGCTATGATGCAGCTACTGTAGTCGTCAAAAGTGCAGACAACCCTGAATGTAGTGAGTTAGTACATGATGAACTTGCATCTCATGTAGATGCTCGCTATGTCAGTGCACCAGAAGCTATGTGGCGGCTTTTAAAATTTGAAATGCTTGATAGATCACATGCAGTATATAGATTAGCAGTACATTTGCCACAACGACATTTAGTCTATTTCCATGCTGGAAATGAAATGAATGCATTGGCCCAAAGTGAAGATCGTCACACTACACTAACTGCATGGTTTGCATTAAATTCCAATGATGCTCAAGCTACACAATACTTATATATTGAAATTCCATATCACAATGTTTTTGTGAATGGATTGTGGAGACCAAGAAAAACTAGAGGCAATAAAATAATTCAAACTTCAGGGCCCCCATAAAACATAACAAAGTAAAACAAAGAAAAACATAACAAAGTAAAACAAAGCCATGAAGCTAAGGAAGTGGAGAAAAAGGGTTACAATCGGAGCGTGAACTAACCTTATGGCTGCTATCAGACATATTAAAGCTAATACGGCCATTCAATTTACTCCATTTTAGAAGGCCAGATAACAGCTCTATAAGTAGCACCGTATACCCGGCTGGTTGATGTGAGACTATTTACAGGTAATTGATCTATAAAATAAATAATTTTGCTGATGGGCTTACTGTTTTACTTCAATTAGTCCATAGAAATCAAGTAGGTTTTATGGCAAACAGTTGTTTATGCAACTTAATTTGGTTGATAAATTAGGCTATACTTCAGTAAACTGTTAGTTGATGGAAATAATTCATTTGATAGCATCTCTTGGATGTTAACTCCCTTAAGTGCTCAGAATGGCCTTCAGGCAGTAG